>VXBL01008509.1:0-48834 GCA_013400195.1 Aramus guarauna | reverse complement strand
AAAAAAAAACAAAAAAAAAAAAAAAAAAAAAAAAAAAAAGCTGCTATGGAGGGAGAAGCAAGTGGCCTGGGCAGCAGACCTGTGGGGGGGTGGTTGTGCCCAACCCCACATCCACCTCTCGTACCCACTGGAGAAGATGTCTGGCAGCTTGTAGTGCCTGTGCCCAGCTGCCCCGCAGCACAAGCTGCCGTAAGGGGAATAGTAAGACAACGTGGACGAAACCATTAACTCCTCTGCTGACAGGACAACATAATACCAAAAAAAAATCCCCAAATGTATCTTAAAGGGAGGGGTGGATTTTCAGCTGGTAATTAGGGAAGTAAATACATAGTGAGTAAACTGTACTCAATTATGTCCTTCCAATCTTTGGAAAATCTCCATGTTTAGCAACATTTAGTCTACCAATGATATAACAGATTGTGTAATCCAGAAACACTTTTTAAATTATGAAAAATAATTTCAGTGTACCTAGCCATCATGTCCCTCATGTTTCTACCACTGTCTATGTGTGTGCATGTACATACGTGAGGAGGGAATTGTTCCAGAAATGCCAAAGGAGAAAGAACATCCAACACTGAATTTCAGCAGGCAGTTGCAGGGTGTTATCCACCCCTATATGAAACTCTGAGCAACTGAACAAGCATCTCCAGGACCACTGACAGCTGATCCCAAATACCTGTAACTGATGCTGACATGTCGGATGCTTAAAATATCTATCGGTCATAACAAGAACCTTTCCATTGGCTTCAATTAACTTTGAACTTTACCCTCCCTCCTAACTCACAAGTATACTAAAACAACTTGAATATTTATCTCTGAAGCATTGCATGCCTATGCCTTTATTTCACCCTGACAGGTTTTAAGGGTGTTTTGGCTTCTTGTGTGAAATGGTGTTGGTCTGAAATGATGTGCTGGTGCCACCAGGCCAGCTGAGTCATGGGTTTATGAACAGTGCATTGCAGAGGAATGCTCAAGTCTCTCTTGAACGGTAACCACTCAAAGAAAGATTAGCATGTATTTAGTGCTTGGCAGTGGACTGTTTCCAAATTATGGGGTGTCAAACAGCTTTTTGGGTGGCACGCAACCGGGTAATGGGTGCAGTGAGCCTGGGGAGAAGAAGTCACTGCTGCTCTGCTTGGAGAAAGGTCAGTGTTTTTTGTTGCCTGTGTTAACCAACACTTCATTGTCCCTCAGCAAGCCAAATTGCTTACTCCACAAACTCCATTTCTTGATAATTACGTTGATAATCTGAATTTTCCTGCTTGAAAAGACATGCACAAAAGTAGACTTGAGAAGTGGGAGCAAACACTGGTGGACAGAAGACACGTCCCAGAGCAGCAGCATGGACGTATGGAAACCCGTGCAGTCCCCCTGCTGCAGACGGAGAGGACGGAGTGCGAGAGGCAGCTGTGTGCATCCACGGCGTGAGCTGGTCATCTCATCGGAGCTTTCCACCCGGCGCTGTGCAGAGCAGCACCCCTCTTGATCAGACTCACTGCTCCCATCCTGGCCGGCCATGGCTGAGTCGGAGGGTAGTAGGACTCCATGACATCTTCAGACCTGAACACAAGACACATGGGTTAGACTGTGGTGGATGAGAAACATCAGGACAGTGCAACAAGAGGCTGTGCAACCTCTTCCACTGCCCTTGGGGTCTGGCTGCCAGTGCCTAGGCCAGCCAAGGTCAACCCACGATGTGGGCATGTTTGGATGAGGGAAGGAGTGTGATCTTCCTTCAGAGCCCTGCAAAGGGGGGTAGTTTTTTGCATGTTCCCCTGTCCTGGGGCTGCAGGTCGGAGCTCTAGTACCAGTGTTTGCCTTCACCGCATATCCCCTTGCGTGGCTGCAGCAGGCACCAGGTTGGTGTAAGAAGAGCTTGCCATCAGTGTTTTGGATGTGTTGGTGAGAGACTAGGACTCAGACTCTCAGACTAACCTGTGAAACTTGGCCTTGAAAAAAGTACTTAGTTAACAATATATTTTTCTTCAACACGTGGAGTTTATGTTGCTGATTTTTGCTAAATTCGGAATGAATGTGACAGTATGTGAGGCAATGTTTGTTGGGGTCTAGAGATTATTTTCTATCTCCCAGCACCATCTGGCATTAAAGTGGAAACTCTGAATGAATAAACATTGCTTATCATTCTGTCAGTCACTCATCCATCAGACAGAAGCTGAAACACTAATGTACTCATCATCTTTGTCATTTGGCAATCAGGGACTACATCACGGTAACTGAGACAAAGACCACAGATTAAGGTCCACAGCAGAAGTGGGCAACAGAGATTTAGCAAGCTCAATGTATTATTCAGTTTGACTGATGCTGACGCAGGGAACAGAACTTGATGGGTTTGTGGTTTCTATTTTCAAAGCATCTTTTTTGTACAAAGGTGCTGGATTTGTCAGTTAAATTGTTGTGAGCTCTTTTTTTGTTGTTGTTTAAGTGAAGAGCAATGTTTAAATTAAAAAAAAAAGGGGGGAATGCTGAAGGGAACTGCATAATAAATTCATCTCTAGTGATTGATACACAGGTCGTGTTTGCTTGGAAATTACTGGGGCAAGGGAAGTGTACATGCATTAGGATGAACGATAGCTAGTTCAAACATCTTGAGGCAATTCTGTCAGTTCCCTCCTCAGAGCAGAGCGCCGCATCCATATTCTCTAGCTTTGCTTCCCTTGTCACAGCAGCTATCATTGCAACTCGAGCGGTGAGCACTCCTGGATAACAGACAGATCCAGAATCCTTGATTAAAATGACACTTCTTCTTAAAACTCATCTTACCAGCAAGATTTGTTCTCGTTTGCAGGGCCAACATGAAGGAGGCGCTTTGAAGAGCAGTGTCACTTTGATGCAGCATCTCTGCGTCAGCACATGCACGCTGTTGGGATCGCTACTTCACCTGGCTGCTAACAGAAAGTAAAAGCACAGTAAAGTTTACTTTTCTATAATGCCTCAGAATTTCAAACTGTTCCGGTGATGACACATTCAAGTGAGAAGCCTTTTTGGAGGGACAGGCAAATGACTAGATAAAAGAATAAAAAGCCTAATGGTAAAATTAGCTCACTCTTTCATTTTTGAAAGGCTAGAAGCGTAGGGATGGGAATCTCAGGTAACCTTTTCTGTTCTGCTTTTCTTCTGGTACAAACAGCTGAGTTCAATATAGTAATTTCTCTTTTTCCTTTAATTGTTTTTAAAATTATGCAATTGGTTATAGTGTCACTGAGTACACACCAGCTTCAATCCATTCTGATCCCCGGAACTGAACAAACTCTCTGACGCTGGCTCTGCGGGTGTACGTGGCTTGTTAATACTGCTGTCACAACGCTTTCCCTAGCCAGTTCTGTTCCTTGATGTTGCTAAAGCTGAAACCTAATCTTCATGCTTTTGAATATTTTTTGGTTGTCCTCATTGACAGCTGGAACATCTTCTGCGAGTGGCAACTGAATGCAAAAAGCACTGACACAGACCTTTTCAGCTGAAAATGTCCTACCCTTATCACGGTATTTCTTGTTTTCTTTTGCTCTTTGTTTCTTAAAGTAGTCATAAAATGTCAAGTTATTCTTACCCAGACTGATACTCAAATCAGAAAAGCAAACTGTGTAAGTCAGAGAGCATTTCCATACCAGATACAAAGGAAAGGAATTGTTTATTTGGTGGGTCAGCTCTGTCCCAGTTTTCAAAGATGACATAGGGCTCCCCTGAAAAGGCCTCTTGTGCTTTTTTTTCAAAAGCACGGTTGCAGTCAATCAGAAGGACACAATCAGACTCCCATTTCTGACTTTGTACGTCCTCACACTGATTTTCAGGAGAGTTGTAACATTTTTTTAACATAAACTCATTTCATCTTAATGTCGCTCACACAGAGCTTTGTCTCTGCATATCAGGACTGATGACTGCATGCATTTATTTGTCTCAAAACCTGTCTGATTTACCTTGCTGTTATAATGAAATGTTTTGCTAAGCTGTCATTTTTGCCATAAATATATTCCCTTGGCTGGATCTTAGTGGTGGATTATTTGCTCCAGCATCTTTTCTCTTCATCTCAGAGATGAATATACATTTTGAGACCAGCTCTTGAAATATCGATTTTCTTCAGGAAACTTCTTACAAGCAAGTTTTGGGAGTCAGCACTAAATCAGTTTTGCGTATTTTATTTCCCAAGGAATCAGACTCACTTTGTTTATTATCTAGCAAAACCCAAAGCATACTGTAAAAACCAAGACTGAATCAGAAAAGGACATTATAAAAATACTGAAGCTGTCTTTCCCTGGCAATGGGGAAATGCATTTATTCACTTTAATATAAAAAAGAAACAATGACACAATGGTAAAAAAGAAAACTGAAGGGTTCATACATTTATTTCAAATACATAGCAAAATCTCAGCTACTCACATTTATTTCCAAAGTAATTTTATCCTGCAATCACAAAATATTGAAGTATATGATAGCATCAGGATATTAGACTAGATATTTAACCACAATATTGAATCAGCTGTTATTAACAAATACAGCAGGCCTGAAGTTTCTGACAGTTGTGCCTCGAGGAATGTGAACACGGCATCCCTAAAGCAAGTTGACCACCTCCACTCCCCAGTGAAAGCAGAGCTCCAGCACAGGAAAACCTGACACAACATTTTAGTAATCCCTGGCCCATCCGCACCAAATGACACCCACATGCCAGGCCTTTTCTTCTGAAAGAAAAGTCCACTCAAGAGTGATTAATCACACCCTGTTTCCTCTTGATACTCCACCATGCAGTGTGCAGCCAATGCTCTGTTTCCACCACCCTCCTGCACCCTGGAGTGAAGAGACAACCCTTCCCCTAAATGTCTTTGCTGCATTACACATGTTCCTGAGCATCCTCTCCTCACCTATCTCACTGGAGAAGGACACATCCAGCCATCTAAATAAGCTCCAAGAGTTGCCTTAGACATTTTTGGGGTTACCTGAAACCGGGTCTGGCTGGATATACCCCAGAAGGGGCAGGAGCTCTCCTGGAGCAGCAGGCGGAGGGTAGAAGGTGCAGCCTTGGGCACTAGAGATCTGTGCAAGCTTCTCCATCACTCCCCTCAAGCCAAGCTTGTCCTGTTACCCTCAGAAAACTCACGAACAGCAGCAGTTTATTTTCAAAGCTCAACTGCAGTTTTTCATTAAAGTCCTTAAAACTTCCTTTTCTTAGTCACACCTCCAAACTGCAGCTCCCAGCTAGGCAGTTCTGAGCATCACAGGTTTTGAGTACGGGAAAAGGAAGAAGAAGGAACTCTGTCTCCCTTACCAGGTGCAAATGCACCCATGCAGTTTACTTAGCCACATGCTTTCCTCACGGATAGAGGAAAAATATCTAGTAATCATCTTTATGGGGTTTTCCCCAGCAGAATCCACAATAAAGGAATTTCTGTTCTGTTCAAAGGGAGAGGGTTAACCACTGTGTTACATCTCTTGCAGATTAGCTTCTTATGAGAAATTTGTTCCTGCATCAAATTCAGAAATTTTAGTGTCGCAGACTCTTAAATGTATTTAGGTGAGTCTAAAGTGCTAAATCACAGCACCAGAAATTGCCATCTGTGTCAATAAAACCCCAGACATCCAAAAAGCAGCCCAGCTTAGCTGTATGCTTGGAATCAAGGTCAGATTCCAAACCCACACACAAGCACAAGGTTGTCTGAGCTTAGAGATTTTGTTTGAGGTCATCTTTTGATCAACTGGTAAAAGAGAAAAATGGAGGAATATGCAGCCATCAGGTGTTAAAGTTAGATGTAAAAAGCTTAGGTTTTCTTTGAAATTAATGTTAAATGCTCAAATAAAGCAGTTTTATCATGGCTGGTGAAAGCATTCAGGATCCTTTAATTAGTGTTATAGAAAACCGCACTTAATTACTTCTTAAGCACTTGTATCTGCATAAAGTTGCATTACATTGCCTACGTCATCATTTAAATCCATTACCTACATATAAATATGAATCAAATTTGCATTACATATGTCTTTGTCCTCTGCTTTGTTAATCATGTATGCCATATCCAAATGAATCCAAAAAGTGCAATTCTGTCTTACTCACCATATAGTTACTTCTTAAACAATATATGCATTATAGGACATAAATACAATAAAATAATAGGTCCTTAGGGTAGTATAAATTATTACCAAAGTCAACAGAATGACTCCACTGAAATGAGCTGTCTGACCCAATGACAGCTGCTGTGACAGGCCTCAGCAGCTATAAGACAACATAAAAAAAATATGTTTTAGTACTAGAAAACCTACTTACAAATATTCTTTTTAAAGCTCATCTGGATTAATAAGCACTGATTTGACTGCTAAAGTGATGATCAAACATTAAACCTGTTTTCTGGTGACTAGAAAATTCCCACCGGAAGATCTGAGCTGGTTGTCTTAAATGCAAATGCACATTACCTAATATAGGTAATGAATATCTCTGTTCAACGGCACTGTTTCATTTAGGTTCATCTGAAGTCAAGTTAATGAAAGGCTTGTTTAATTAAATAGAGCTTTCCATGTTCTGCTTCAAACTGAACAGTCAGATGAATATATAGAGGCATTGCTCTGCTCAACTCAAAGTCATTACACCCTTTTTCCAGATCCCAGTCACACACAGAAAAGGATCAAACTGAGTACCTGTGTCATGAAATTATCAATGAAATTGTACTGTATTGTAAAGAACCAGAAAAACTGTTCTCAACTGGTCCTTCTTTGGTCACTTCTCGACTTTGTGACACACACACTGTCAAAGGTAGGTTCCAAGTTTTCAGGCATGGGGAAAAAAATGCACAACTGCAAATACTGTTGAATTCTGCACAATGGACAAATAGGCATCAGGCTACTCAGTCAACATTTTAAAATAAGTATTGTGAACACAAAGCAGTCAGAACAAAATTAGGGCTTGGCTTTTGTGGGTGTGATGGAAGATGTAGGCAGGGAATCTTGATCCTCCAACAGGCAAGTGGGGATTACACATTTACATTGCCTGTCTTGTTTAATTGTACTTGACATTAGCACAGTGCTTTAAAGTACATAAAGACAGATGGTCTGCCCTGTATTTTATAGAAAAGTAGGTAATACCTATAGAACAGGAGTAGCCGTAAAAGACAAGAGGTAGCAAGCAATGGAAAGCGAATGCATTCATGGCAAAGTCTGGTGAAGTAATTAAAAATTTTATTATCTCATGAGCTGGATTCTGTGCCCTGCAGAAGACATAAGAAGGATACGTCAATTCTACAAGTACCTATGAAGTCCATAGTCAATCACAGAGGCCTCTGATGGGACAGCATGAACATTTGTATGCCAGCATTGGAAATTAGATCACTGGAGGCTTCTCCACTCATTCAGCCGCTGCTTCAGCCATCCTGCCTACTCCATGCTTCTCACCCCTGTCCTAGAGCAGGCCTTATGAAGACTTTACCTTGAGTAAAATGCACTGCTCCCTTTGCACATCATGGGTTTAGGGGAGAGGATTGGTGCTACTGCACAGCAACTGCCTTCCTTCCAGCGCAACCATATGCTGTTCGTCTTCTCTGAGAGACTCCTGGCTGCTGCTGTTCCCATGCCATTCATCATTCCCAAAAAAATGCTGAGATTTTTCTTCTGACTGTGCTCTAACATAATGCCCATGTAATAACATTTCCTGTAAGCATGTTAGAGAGCAGATATATGTCGACAGTAAATAGCAAATGAACAAAATTGTTCCTCCATTACAGACTCAGAGTTTAATTAGACACTGAAGTCAATCAGTACATATCAACATGCTAAGCAGAAAGACCACATGTAGCAACTACACATAGGCATGCACGCTTAGGGACGGCCCTCCTGCAAAGTCAGGTTTGCGCAATCTGTGACAGGAAAGCCTGGATTTTGAGGGTGCATCAGCCCAGCACCAGAAGCCACAGTACATTGCTCCTGCAGCGATGAGAAGTGCAGTGCTCACCCAGCCCACATAGAGAGCAGCTCCTAGTTCTCGTTTCAGTGGCGCAGGAACTTTCGGATCATAGAAGTCACGAATGATGCTACCTCCAGTCCAGGACACAGGGATCAGAACGAGGATGCCCGTCAGGAGAAAGGCAACTCCAGCTCCCAGTATGAAGATACTGATGCCCTGGGGATCCTCCTTGGTCCTGTGAGTGTACTTCACACCAACAATGGCCAACAAAAAGGAAATGATTGACAGGATCACTGCAATGCACATGAGGGCTCTGAATGCCTCCAGGGGTGGGGGGAGAGCCAGGACAGAGTCGTAGAATTTGCACTGCAGCCTGATGCCCAGCTGACTGATGCAGTCCATCCACAGTCCTTCCCAGATGGTCTCAAACACCACGATGTTGCCATCAATGTAGGCAGAAACTCTCCACTGCGGCATAATTGTGGCTGCCAAAGTCCCAACCATGCCGACACCTCCGAATATTAGACCAGTGATTTGTAACACACAGCAAGCCATGCTTCTTCTGAAGACACCTCAAGCAAAGTGGCCTAGAAAGTCTTCCAAAATCACTTTTTCATAGAAGAAATATAAAGTATGAGAGGGAATATTTTCTCCAGTAGTCTCCTCATACAGCAAGTTGTTGGGTTTTTTTAAAAGCAGCTCACTCCAGTCTGAGGTTCAGCCAGGTGGAAATCCATTTCTGACTGGCTAGAAGGACCTGCTATTTATTTGCTTTGAAATCCCCTCTGACTACAGCATCTACCCATCAAGCATAACAAGTTTCCAGCCAATGGGAAACCAGGAGGGGTGTGTCATAGTTGATTTTACTGCTTCTCATAGTGTGTCTGTAGTGATGCTATAATTAAGTAAGTGTCAGGGATTCAATTAAAGGTACATAATTGCAGGGCTAATAATTTCTTGACTGCAAGATTGCAACTATGTTGAAATTCAGTGTAGAAAATCTGAACTTCCATCTGTTAAAATATTATGTAAAATAGGTCAATACAGTTGTTTTTACGACAAAAGCTAAACTTGGAGTGGGACTTACTTTCTAAGTGTTACAGCCCTAGGAAAACATCTGATTTTTTTTTTATTTTTTTTAAATCAAGCTAGAAGATACTTGGTGTAGCTCTTTAATGTAGATTCCTCATTTTGATCAAATACAAAAGTATAATCATGATATTAGACAGGTACAGGAAAGTCAAGTATTCCAATCAACATCAAAGCTTTACTCCACCAGCTGCATAATTCACAAGTATGACAAAGAAAATAGCTGGCAGAGTTTCACAGCTTCTGCTTTTGAATCCACAAGTAAGGTCGCTGTTAGGAAATAATCCTCTATGAGACTCTCTCTCCATGGGAAGGATACTGTTATCATTATGTTCCATACTAATAATCTTCTCCAGGTAACATTAGGAGGGGTTGGGGGCAATTGTCTAATATGTAAAGGATGAGCTTTTCTTTCAGTGTACAATGCACCTCAAAAGAAGTTACCCACAAGCATGTATCTCAGCCTGCACAGATAGCTACAAGCCTGGACAAAAATGTACGCCAAAGACTGATTTGCCTTGGGCAAGTTAGGAATAACTGCTGCGCTATGCCTTTTTTACTTTCTTCTCCATACTTTGAGATAATAGTATACGATGACAACTCATGGGTGGTGTTGAAATTGATGTGTTTCTGGTTACTCCAGCTAGTAAACAAACAAACAAACAAACCAAAGTGTTGGCCCACTAAAGACAATGAAGGCCGCTAGAAGTGATGTTGAAGAAAGACATATTCTTCAATTGCTTGTGGGTTGTAGTGTTGTGGGCTCTGTGTGCTTGGAAATATCAGACGTTGCCTTTAATGGTATTAATTTAGTTACAGCCTTAGGTGCCTACACAACATATTCAAAGCAAAAACTAAAACCCCTGAAAAGTTAATTGCCCATCTAAACCACTCATAGCCCACAAAATCCCCTCCTTCCTCCAGTTACTAACTATAAGGAAGTAGTGCCAGATAAGGCAAGCTATATAGTATAATGTTACATGTCCGTGTAGAAAATATTCCCAAGGGATCTTGGCAATTCATTTTTGTGTTCAAGTCTGCTAGCAGGTATCTGGTGAGATAAAATGTCTTCAGCTGAGATGTAAAATGTAACCTTTAGAAACTAAATACATTATCAGCTTTGTTCTTATAGAGAGATGAATATTGAATCACTCTTCTGCAGACATAAAAAAAGAATCCCATGATGCAGATGTTAAGGCACTTTGCTTGATGCCACGAGGAAAGAGGTGGTAGAGATGAAATCAGAAGTCACAGATGGTTACCTGTCTAAAAGAAACTCCTTTCTCTTGCAGGAGACCGCTCCCTTAGAAGATGACTGCAAATAAGACTTGTGCTATTTAACTTGAGTACAGTCTCCATTCACCTCGTAGGACTTTTTTTTTTACCTCTGAATTCTCATGATTCGTTATTTTAACGTCAGAAAAGAAATTAACTTATTATGGAAAAGTCCTCTCAAAACTAGCATTTAAATGTCATTTTTTCAACAGAAAAATTATTTGTGTGACATTTTCAGGCAGGTATACACAGCTGGCGAAAAGACCATGCCTCATGCCCTGAATCTCTTTATCTGACTGCCTTATCTAGCAGGATTGCTCTGAAATAGTGTTTCCTTACATGACTCTGGGAGGGTCAGCCATTGAGGTCATGCATAAAATTGCACTCTGTAACAGTCAGGGCATGGTTTCTATAGAAGATGAACCACTCACAGAAATACTATTAAAATGCATCATGTGCTGGTTGTGTAGCAATGCATCCAGAGAGTGCTAAATGATTGAGTGGTTTTTTTGATCTTTAATCGGAAGTAGTACCTATGGTGAGTGACATCCAGTGTAGGTGTAGGCATAAGAGAGGAACACCCAGGCTACACTGCTGTGTGTACTGTCCGGTGGTAGGATTGCTCTTGTTATTGAAACCTCAGGGGAAGGAAGCAGAAAAGGAAAACCAATAAATGGCAGTTTTGAAACTCAAAGATAAAATTCAGAAATGAAAATGGGCTACAGGAGACAGATTGAAAAAAAAATAATCAAGAAGCACTACCAATATCTTGGAAACTCGTGAGAACTGGAAAATCTCATCAACCTCTTAAATGTCAATGAGTCCCTGGCTTTGCTAATCACTGGAAGAATTACCTTTTGCAGCAAAGTCTGGTGTTTGAATCAGCCTAGAGGGAGCTCTTACGCCCTTGTAAGATGGAGGTTTGTACCACCATTTAAAGGCTCACTTCACCTCTCAGAAAGAAATGCTTAGTTGACTGAGTTACTTCAAAATCACTAACAGCAGGCTGCTCTTCAAGTAGAAATTAAATACATGCTTACATTGTGGACATGGCAGATACAATGGCTTTAGTATCAGGTGAAAAGAAATAAAAGGAAAACCCCATTTACATCTGACTAGACTTTAGAAGTCTCTTCCTTCTGTGTATCATCTGTTATGCTATTCAGATGCTTACCTGCCTCAAGAGGAGCATACCAGTTCTTATGCAAACACGTCCACCCCAAAATCTGCCTTCAAAGAGGAAAATAGGCAACTGAGGAAGCACGTAGCCTTTACACCTAATCTTTCCCCGGATCTCTGTTCAGATTTACATTTTCTCTTCCCTTCAAATCAGGATGTTCATTTGAATCTTTTCCTGGGGCAGTATCTTCTGTTCCCTCCCTAGCTTTTAAAATGCTGATGCCCCTTGAAAAGGAGCAAGTAGAGCATCTCCAGTTCACATGATTAACAGAACTTGTCAATGATCCCCACTGCTTAATTAATTATAGGCATCAATAATATAAACACTTAATTGCCTCCCAGAAAGGTTTCATTCCTCTTTCTATATCTTCTGTGTACAGTGAATTTTAGAGTCCTTATACATACATAAACATGCACCTATATATAGACAAATAGACTTTAATCTTGTACAAATGTACAACTATAACGTACAGGGTTCATTATGAGCTCTTGTCAAGAATAGATAGGTTGGTTATGCCACCGGCTAATGAGCTAAATTTAAGGTTCAGTAACATTTTTGGAACAGGCAAATATGCATATTTATCAAGAGCACACTTTAGATTAGTGATCGCTAAGAGTTACAGTTAAGCCTCTCAGCCTCCCCGAGGCTGCGGTTATCCAGGGAGGCTGCAAAGCTGCCTAAGCACCTGCGGAGTCTGGCAGTGGGGAGTGCTGCAGGATGCGGCTCTGCAGTCACTCTGCATCCCGTCCCCTTGGTCAGGGATGCCGGGTGAAGCCACGCAGACCTGCATCATCTTCTACACGTAAAATCTGCTTTAAGCAAACAAAGAGGATTAGCATTGTCTAGATCTGTTTTGGAAACACATGTGAATGGCATCAGTTCCTCCCTACTTGTGGCTTCCACTAGTCCATTCATTACATGCTGGGGTAATCACTTTGTTTTCAACTATTTACAAGGGCTGGTCAATGAAATCATAGTGGAGTTAACCGTTCCATTACTTTCTATGGTATTTTGATTGACTACTGTACTTTGAGCCTATTGGTGAAGAAAAAGGTTACTTTGGTTCTGTTTGAATTCAGAAGAAAATGGACTGAAGTCAACAGAGGCCTTTTTATTTGTGCTAACTTCAATATTGCTGCCTGCACAAACATTAAAAGATGAAGGCACATCTCCTTCCCTCTCTCTTCAAGCGTGGCACATTTTGTAGTGAGAGGAACATCTGCTCAGTGTAGCTTAGAGAGGGATTTCCCCCAGACACATAACAGGCGGTGTACTTGGGCACTGACCTCTAACTCTAGCTTTGAGGCAACCCATGACTGGCAGTTGAATTGAAAAGAACTAATATTTATTTTCCGTCATCTTCCTCAGCATGCCAGAAATTCACAGCCTGACAAAACTGCCAAACTCTTAATGATATTCCACGTCTGAGGAAGCCTGTCTCCTGGACACTGTGAATGAACTCGAGTTCAGTGTAATAAAACCCTACAGTAATAAAATATTAAATACTCCTTTGAGTATTTAATCCATCTAAACTGCTTCAGGCTTTTACAAGGTATTTGTCACCTCAATACTTGCACACAGGGAGCAGCCATCCTGACAGAAATAGAACCTGCCAGAAAATATGCTATCTTATTTCGCTGTTTAATGACAGGACGTCAAAGCATTCCTCTAGAAAATATTTGGGGGGCATTTGATTGCACCGTTCACATTAAGCTGTTGGAAATATAACAGTGGCAAATTCCCAAGGCAGTATTGATTGTTTTCATAAGAGCTAGCAGCAGGGTACACAGTTAGGCTATTACGGGATGGAGCACAGGGGAACTCCTTTATTTACGTGATTTACTATGATGGAATAAAAGACGATGAGAAGGTATATTGTGGCAGTGATGGCCTAAAGATAGATGAGAGGTAAGGGTTGTAGAAAGAGGTAATAGTTTTTATTAGACTACCTAATACTGTTAGAAACAAGCTCTTAGGCTCAGAACCCCAAGAAAGATTGCTTTTGGAGCACAGCATTATTGTGTATTATTATACACCCGTGAACTAGCTTTCCTGTCACCAGGGTGGGTAACAAAACAAGTCTCAAACTTTGAAGAACATGTTTTTTTCCCATCTTTCTCAATCATAATATGGGCACCTCCCTGCCCAGTCCTGTCCCACTCATTTTTTGTCCTCTCCCAAACCCCACCTCCCGCATGTAACTAACTGCACTGCTGATTTCCACCTCCAAAATGAACCCCAGCAGCATAAGCTCCACCACCACTCACCTCAACCTTATGCACCCAATGACACCCCAAACCTGTCATCTCAGCACACAGCAGCACACAGACAAATAGACTCTACCCCCACAGTCTACCCTTTCTCTCTCTTCCCAAATCCAGAGTCTTTTATTGAACCTCTGTGCTTCTGTCCAGGATGTTCCGTTAATCCTCTCTCCTCAGGACTGGGATTCACCTCTCCCCTGGGACACTCAGGTTGACTTTCCCTGGCTGGCAAGATGGGCATCCCCTAGGAAGGAGCAGCACAGCCCCTGCCCGCTGGGCTTGTGCAGCTGGCAGAGTTCACCTCCTGATTTTTCTTGGCTCCCCTTCAAAAAGAAGGAGAGGAGAAGATGCAGAGGAGAAGGGAAGCCCTGCCCAGACAACCAGCCGTTCCTGCACTCGCACAAAAGAACCTCTTCCTGGAAGTCATAAGTCTCTCTGGATGTCCAACACNGGAGCCCAGGCAGGAGCAGGTTTGCTGGCAGGACTTGTGACCCCATGGGGGACCCACGCTGGAGCAGTCTGCTCCTGAAGGTCTGCACCCCATGGGAGAGACCCACGCTGGAGCAGTTGGTAAAGAACTGCAGCCTGTGGGAAGGTCTCACCTTGGAGAAGTTTGTGGAGGACTGTCTCCTGTGGGAGGCACTCCACACTGGAGCAGGGGCAGAGTGTGAGGAGTCTTCCTCCTGAGGAGGAAGGAGCGGCAGAGACAATGTGTGATGAACTGACCACAACCCCCATTCCCCATCCCCCTGTGCCACTGTGGGGGAGGAGGTAAAGAAAATTGGGAGTGAAGTTAAGGTGTTTTTTTTAAGATTGGGTTTTATTTCTCATTATCTTACTCTGATTTGATTGGTAATAAATTAAATTAATTTTCCCCAAGTCGAGTGTGTTTTGCCAGTGAAGTTGCTGAATGATGTCTCCCTTATCTCGACCCACGAGCCTTTCGTTATATTTTCTCTCCCCTGTGCAGTTCAGGAGGGCAGTGATACAGTGGCTTTGGTGAGCACCTGGTGTTCAGCCAGGGTCAACCCACCACACACTGGCTCTCAGAACACCCTCTCCAGCACTGTGAATCATAGCAGCTCCAAGGATGTACCACTGTCAGTGTAATTCTGGGGCTGATGTGTCCCTGTACAGTGACAGCCCACAGCCTGCAAGGGCACAAATGATTCACCAGTGTGGGCACACTGCTTCCCCTCAGGGACAACCCAGTGCTGTTCCTAATTGCAGCGTACTATGTAGTCAGTCAAAATATGAACTCCTTTGGCCATGATTAAGCAGTAGATGCTTTCATTCCAGATCTGAAATGTGTAGTTTAGCACAGAGTGCTCCTTCAGAAGAAGGAGGAATGTCTACTAACTATTCCTACCAACCATATGTTGGGAGTTAATGGGCTGGAAGTTAGGGAAGGGGAAGGAAAAAAGAAAACACTGATACGTGTAGTCTGACTTAAAAAACAAGTATAAAATGGAGGAAGGAAAGGCCTCAGCAAATCTGATGCCTTTATGTCGGAATGGAACAGGGCCCACGTTGTGAGGCAGAAAATGGTATGTGAGGGATCATCAAGATGAGAGGATCTGTATCTCTGTAGAAGACCATTGCCAATGAGGTGAAAGTGCCTGGAGCATTGAGGGAGAACAACTGCTCTGATCCTGATAAGGTAATTCATTATTAATTAGACTGAACTGCTAATGGACGTGAATGTGGATCAGGCTTAAAAATTCCTTAGGAAGTGTCTGGAATGTGAGCCCCATGGGGAAGGAGAGACTTATAGTAGTAGGGTTGATGCTCAACTGGATGAATAATTCCACAGAGAAGGTATTTGGTAGAACAGACAAAGTAAACAACCAGCAAAAAAAACATACCTAAGAGGTCAGAAAATGTAAGGGGAAAATGACACTCAATAAAAGTCAATCCAAATTAGGCTTTTCAAAAAACGGAATAATAAAAGGTGCTACAGGCAAACAAATAGAACAGCGAGGGAAGAGGCATGCTAGGCTATATTAGTCTAAGAAAGGTAGTGAGCTCTCCTCTTCTTTGAATTTAACAAGGATATAGAAGAAGGAGAAAACGACAGAATTACAATACTGTATCCAAGGTAGATAAAAACCTCCAAATATTTATGAGCACAAACTGAAGAAAGCAATTTATACGGAAGGAAATTCAGCATGTGCAGTTCCAAATGTGGTAGCATATGTGTCAAATCAGGGGTGATACTGTGTGTCTGGAGAACAGCAAAACTAAGGGAATGAGTGGGGAGGTGGAAAACCCTATGCACAACTAGAACCCCTTTAGTCAGAATCTAATAGTACAAGAAGATTTAAAATCCATTACAAAGAAAAGAATAAATACGTGAAAGTAAATGGAAAGTTAAATGGAAAGTTAAATGAAATACAGCATGGACTTCACAAAAATATTCAGTTTTTGTTTGGTAACATTTTCTAGAAAATAAAAGTTGAGAAAATCTAATCCATTTGGACCTTATTAAAGCACCTGACACAGCAGTGGGAAATTAACACCAAAGGGGTGGAGGAGAGTAAAAATAATGTAATGTGGGTGCAGAATCTATGAGTGAGTAAAACAACAAAAAGATGTATTGGAAGGAGTACTATCATGTTCCTATTTCCAGACATTGATTTCTGCTACTGTTGGAACCAAGGATTTCTCCGGGGTCTCATCTTACTGCCCTCAGGGATGTAGCAATAAAGGAGGAACTGCAGCAAGGAAATTTGCATTAGACACCCAGCTGGTCAATGTACTGTCAATGATTAAGTCCCACAGTGCGGGGAAGCTGGTGATCTTGAGGCCTGGAATAATAGAAGTGCAATGCATTTAACATATACAAAGAAGGTATTTGCTTGGTTTTGTGAATCATTTACCCCATGCTGTGATAACCTGCAATAAGTATATTCACTGTGCTCAGCAGTGGTGAGGCTTCCTCTGGGATTCTTTGTCCAGTTTTGGGCATCAAACTTAAAGAAAGAGGTGGAGCAGCCAAAAACAACCAGAGGAGGTAAACAAGTATGGGGAGAAACTTAACGAGCATGCCAGTGAGGAAAGAATTAGAGATGATTAAGCTAAGCAAGAGACGTTCAAGAGGTCAAATGGTAACAGTCCTGAAATGTGGAAAAGGTTGCCTGCTTTAAAGGAAAGCAGTAGTCAGTTTTCTATGCCTGCTGATGATGGGACAAGAAATAATGGAGCAGCCTTAGTCTGCAGTGGAGAGATTTAGTTTAAGCTTCATAAAAACCTTTTTTAATGAAAATTATAATTAAGTACTGGGATAGATTGCTAAGGACACTGCAGAGTAACCACCTCTGGAAGATTTTATTGCACAAACATCTCTCAGGAATAATTTTGGCATATTTATTCATTGAAAAGAGTAATGGAGTAGTTAATAGATATCACCTTTTCTAGAGTGAACTCCACTCACTCTTTTCTACCTATTTGTCCTCTTTGGCCTGATGTGGACCACCTCCCGCTACTGAAAGGAACTGATGGTGCTGATGGGACTCTTGGCGGTACAGAAGGTAAATTAGTTGTCATCAGCCTTCTCCTAATTTCTCAAGCAACACGTATTTAGGACTGCCAATGGCCCACATCCCTTAGGTGCTGGTTCCTTGCTGAGACTTTTCAGGAAAGTATTGTGGCCACCAGCTCCACGGGGCAGTGGGATGAGTGGGGAGGCAGCATGGTTAGCAAGGGGTCAGCTTGCTTTGCTGCCTAGGGGATGGTCTGTAATAGAGCCGAAGGCAAAGTCCAAGGGCTAGAAGAATCCAAAATGCAGAATGGAGGTGGGCGCTGGTTGAGGGGCTCGGTTCAGGGGCTCAACTGTGCTCTGCAAGGCAAGACTGGGGAGTGGACATGCCTGTGTCAGGGCTGGAGTTACCCAGCACTGCTCTTCTTCCAGCTCAGCGGGAAAGGAGAGCTGTGCATCACGCCTCACGCTCAGAAAGCCCACTGTATCTGCTGAGTGGGGTCGCAGTATAGTTGTTGGTGTTGGTCTTCAATCCTAGACAAGCCCGCTGCTTCGTTAAGCGCAAGGATACCCTGAGTACAAGAGGCTGGAAGTGGGGACAGTACCTCCAAGCACAACTGTCCACTGTCCCTGGTCTTCTGCTGCTCTGTAGGCAACTGCCCCTGACAGTGGCAGCAGCAGATCTCCATACATCTCCAGGCTGATTAGGGAAGGCCATTCTTGTATTTCAGTAATGAGCCTTCCTGGTTGTGAGGCCCAGGATATGGCCTCTCCTAACTTCTTCCTGCTCCATTTGATGTTATTCTTCACTAGTCATGTTTGAGAGTTGAACAGAAAGCAAGCAGCCTACAGATAAACTCTCACATACAGGCACCATGTATATTCAAAAACATGGGGCAGTGCAACACCTGTTGAGGACTGCACCCTCAAGAGACAGACAAATCCATTACGTGCAGCTGACCTTACTGGATTTGCAGATTTGCGATAACCTCATGTGTTAGATGATTCATCCTCATATAAAATTGCAAACCAGGAGCTCACACACATGCAAGCCCTGTTACGGCTCTGCCTTGCCTGCACAAAACAACTCCTGAAACGGTGGCTCTGCTGCCAGCCATGACTTTACCACCTCGCTGCCTAGCTCTAGTGAGAGCAGTGCCTAGTCATGCTGGTTGGTGGCAGCTCTACCCTCGAGACCTCCGCAACAATTGCAGCAGCAGTGGGAGAATTTTGGAAGAAGCTCATTATAAACGAAAGCCCCGTTGCTCAATCACAGAGGTGTGATTGAAATCTTGAACCTTCACTCATCTGAGTTAAACGAGCATTACTCTCCTCTGACCGGCCAGTTGTGCATTCATTTACACAGCACAGAGGGCACCAGGTGGACCTGGAAAGGCTCCACATCCATTTTACGTTGCAGGAGTGCATACAAGCACCCAATGTGCAGGGCAAAGGGGAACAAGCTAGGCATCCTTGGTTTCATTTATGGAGGAAATACCGCTTATTTCCTAAATAATTTCTCTTGTCTGTAAGCACGAAAATTACTTCTAAATTACAGGATGCAAGATTTGAAACTTCAGGCAGTTGTTTTGTTCTTGGATATGCACCCTTAGATGGGACCCTCGGCTCAGGCTGCTCAGGGTTTATTTAATGCACAACCTGGGGGACAGCAGCTCTGTTTGAAATGGAAGCTTTCATTTCAGTTCACTTGAAGAGAAGGTATATGAGTGAGACAGATACAATTTAAAGGAAATTGCTGGATGTGCATGGAAGGTACTTAAAGTGGAATATTCATATGTTAGAAGAAGGTGAACTGTTTGCAGCATATATAGGATCTCTAAGGGAGATTTTCAAAAACTTCGGGGTCCCACTCACAGTCCATTGCACTTGTGTTCCTGCTAGTTCTCTGGATAGTTTTGGAAGTCTTCTTCGAGTCTTCTTTTGTTTGTACAACTAGATCGGTGTGTGCTTTAGAAGCAACAGATAATACTACCCGATGCAGCAGTAGTGTTCAATGTACAGAGATGTCTTGCTCATCTCACTTTTCACTGAGGCTTGCCTCAGACCTCTAGATGAATTCTGTATGAGTCACCCCGTGTTTTGACAGCAGAGATAACTACAGCGCACTGGCACATATACATGCAGTTTTCTGAGTAAGATCTTGTACCTGCCTTTTAGAGGGATGAACCAGGCAGGTGACTTTATTACAGACATCTTTATAAACCCTGGTGTTGTAACCTTGAGTTCTGTGTAGGATACTCACAAAGTGCCACTAACAACAAGCTTTGTCCTGTAGGCTCTGCCCCCACCTCCCAAAAGAGACTAGTCTGGTGTATAAACATTAATAAAAGAATACAAAGGAAACACAGCCACATGCTACTATATTACAGAAAGGTCATGCACTTTACACATATACATATGTAGAAGTAATTTGCCCTAAAATTAAGGAGGAAAAATAAAATTACATAATCAAGTACATCTTACTATGTATCTTACAAACAGTGTGAGGAGAGATTTTGGGCAGATTTTGGTTTCTTCTAGCTTGTTCAGAGTTGCATCTTATGAAGTGAAGAATTTGCTTCCAAACTTTCAAGTAGTAATAGTCCAAGGAATTCACTAGAGAACTACAGATCACATAATAAACTTTCTATAAAATATTTAAAAGTCAATGAAGCTCTAGAACAAGAATGTTGTTCTCCATTAAACACCACAAATTAAATTTTGTTCCCAGTTCAGTCAAAGGCAAAATTCCATTGACTTCTGTGGGTCTGAAGTTGCAACTTACTAATTGGTTACAAAATTCTATTAAAATATTACTACTATTGATTAATTTGGGTCATTTATTAAATTAATTTGTATGGAGATATTTATTTGTCAGTAAACTTGATTTCTTTACATTGTTGCTTATCATAGTTGCATGATCTTATTATTAAAAATATTGTTTAGCTTTTTTTAATGTGAACTGTGAGAAAATAATATCACTGTTTATGTTCTTTATGCCTATAAGCTTTTCTGGTGTGAGTGGGTCTCAGCAAAAATATCAGTCTGATTGTACAAAAGACCCTTATTTAAAAATATATATATCTCAGAGTCCTGCGGCAAGTAACCAACACAGTGTTTGTGATCTGGGCAATATTGCAAAATGTTGTAAGCCGTGAGGAGTTTGCAAGGGAATACTGCTGCTTCTGAAAAGAAGGACGTGAATGAGTTTGACCTATATGGATTACAAAAGAAATATTGACTTTCAACAAAAAGATTATATTTATGATGAACATAGAGCTATGTTTATTCTCTGAAATAAGGGATATTTTTCATATATGTCGGCTTATCTTTCTCTGCTGAATAAATTCTTCATGCAACTTTCCATTAAACCCACAGTAAATCAATCCCTTAGTGAATGCTTTTCTTTTAAACCATTATTATCTTGTCCTTATTCACTGTTATCCCCTCTTTCCCAGGCAGGAAAAAAAACAAGCAAACAAAACAAAACAAACCCCCCCCAAAAAAAAACAACCAAAAACAAAAAAAAACAAACCCAAATAGCTACTTAACTTCCCTCTTCTTTGCAATAGGCCAGAATTTCATATCACAGTGGAACTTTAAGCCCTTTATTACTGTTTTACACATCAAGTGCAACCCAAAGCGAAGCCACACAACCCAAAAGCTATTCCAACTCACTATTAAAATAATATTAAACATTCACCTTTCCATGCATTAAAATGGTCCGTGCTGCAGCATTAGCCACAGCAGAGCCCACCGGGGGTAAGTCCAAAACGCAGCCCCAACAGCAGCTGTTACAGGCAGGAGGCAAAGGCAGCTTTCTAGCTGCCTTTTTGTGCAAAAGCCGAAATCCATCCAGATTGAATGCTTCAAAAATAGGAAAAGGCAGGAGGCATCTAGACGTACTGACTTTTGGAATAGGAGCTTTCCGTCTTCCTGTGCGAATCCTGGCTGTGAGCGGGGTAGTGGGTTGGTGCGGAGTAACCGTAGCTTCTGCTTTTCTCACAGCAGCGGCAAAAAGAACAGAATATGGCTCCAGCAGCAATGAGGCAGAAGGCAGCCACCCAGCCCAGGTAGAGGGCCTCTCCAAGCTCCCTTTTCTGTGCAATGTTGACCACAGGGTTGTAGAAGTCACTGATGATGGTGTTGGCAACCCAGCAGACTGGAATGAGCTCGACGGCACCTGAGAGGATGAAGAGGAGCCCAGCCGTCAGAATGATGTAGCCCTTGGCTTGCCAGCTGCTCTGCGCGCACCGCGTGCACTTCATCCCAATAATGGCAACCATGAAAGCAAGGAACGAGAGCACCGACCCAGCACACATCAGCCCTCGGGATGCCTGCAGGTCCGGCGAGAGGGCCAGCATGGAGTCATAGACCTTGCACTGCATCCTGATGTTGGCTTGCCTGATGCAGTGCATCCACAGGCCTTCCCAAATGGTCTCAAACACGATGATGTTGTTCTCGATGAAGGCAGACACCCTCCACTGAGGCATGCCCGTGACCGCGAATGTCCCGATCATGCCAATGCCACCAACGAGCAGCCCAGCGATCTGCAAGGCACCGCCGACCATGTTGCCTTTGCAAGGTGAGCACACCTCAGCAGGTTCCGTTCCCTGAGCCAGGCGCACGTTGCTGGCAAAAAAAATGAGCAACTTTTTTCAAAAGTCGTTGTCCCTTGCACAAAGAAAGTTTCAGAGTCAGTCTGCACAACGTTAAATCAGCTTAAATCTGGCACACACTACCTGGGACTTGGCTGCGCCTTCATCGCCTTTGCAATTCCCCCGCCACCACTGACTCAAAGAGGCAAACTGAGCAATCAAGTGGAACAACTTTCCAAAGCAAGAGAAAGGACGGGGCCGGGGGGGTGGGGGTTGTGTGTGTGTAAACCAGCAAGACCCACTTAGGACAAATGTGCCTTCTGAGAAAAATGCTTTGCATTGAAGTCACTCTGGTCCAACCCAAACCATTCTATGATTCTATGATTTAAAAAAATAAAAATTAAAAAAAAAAAAGCAAGCCCTACCCTTAACTCTAGCTATTGTCTACAGGCTTGGCTGTGCTGAGGAAATGGACCGGTCTCCGCAGGGAGACTTAGGTGTGTGCTGGTGCAGTTACTGAAGCTGTTGCACTGAACAAGCGAGAATATTCTGCCTCGGCTCGGCTGGGTGGCGAATCGCCAGGAGGAAAGCAGAGCCGCGCTCCCTGCCACAGGGCCTCTGCTCCCTGAAGTACTTTTGTTCTGAAGCTTGAAGGAGAGTACTGTAGTGACGGGACCGAGGAACAAAGCAAATCAAAGAGATAAAGTAACTCTGAACCTGAAACAGTTCTGCAGAGGATAATCAAAGCTGCAAAAGACCATTTAAAAGGTAGAAAGAGACCTCAGTCCCACTAATACCTGTACACATATATAGCTTTATATATTTCTGTTGCTCTACAGAGTGTTATGGGAATAGGCAGGCTTCTAGAGATATCCACATGCTTAAATGATTGCCCAACCAGGTCTACAGAACGGTGATTTAAGCTATGTAGCAAATTGTTTTCCTGTGCAAAAGTGAACCCAGCAATTACCCTATGATGGAGTCTAGTGCAGTGGGTCTCCAGGTAAAGACCTATTAGAGCTATCCAGGTACAAACAAATACTTTAGAAGAGCATTATTTTAATTAAAAACCCCAACAAAATTTAAACATAGTAATTATGGAGAGCAGGTGAACTGTTTATTCAAGAGTTCTTGAGTGATGTGACCAGCAGACAATCCTGGAAAATGTCAGGTGAAGAAATTTGGGAAAGTCAGCGCAACAGAAACCACAGTCAAAAATCTAGGCAAAAAAAAACCCCAAAAAACTAACAGGCATGTAACAGTGGATTCTTTTTGCAAATTCATATAGCTATGAATGTATGCATGAAATATTCAGCCTGATCTCTGCATGTGCCTTAACATGGAAAATAAAAAAATTAGGCATAAACTAGAATTTTTTGTTACATAGTAGCACTTCCTCTATTAAGACAAAAACTAATTTGTTACACTGTAAAAGATCAATTTAGGATATAATTTGCTGGATATTGAAATACTAGTCTCCTGCTATTCATTTGAACTTTCTTGCCTCTATTTCTTTTCTTGCCATTTATATATCTTCAAAACCAGAAAGTAAATGCAAAAAAAATAGAGCAGTGCAGTGCTAAATATGCCAGCTTGTTGACATATCAAAGATAAAGAAAAGATAAAAGTCCCACTTACATATAGTATTTTATGGGATGCGTGGAGGGATGTGTAAAGCTATGGTTACGAGGCAAGGAAAAGTAAAAAGCACTCTACAAATCTTTCCATATTCAGTTTGGCTTTCACATCCACCTGCTTTTCCAACCTTTGCAGCAGGCTGCTGCTTATAAAGATATGCTAAAAGGATGAAGGCAGGTAACCTCTTGTTCTGTTTCTGGTCCCTTGAGCCCTGATTTGTGGCCAGGCAACTTTCCCTTATGCCCTTTTGGTTTTGTTTATATCTCTGAAATCAAACCTGCTGTCTGCATGCCTTTCCTAATGCAAAGGCACTGAGAGCAGAGCCTTGCCCTAAAAAGTGCAGTTAGTCTAATGGCAGCCCCAAAAGCATTTTAAGGGATGAGAAGTCAAGCAGCAGTCTGGTTTTTGGGGTTTGCTCCCACTGCTGTAGCGCTCAGCGGTATCTGATCCCACTGCAACCACGCTGCCTCCCCCGCGTTTCTTCTGCCACGCGTTTGTATTTGCAGTCTTGGCTCCTGCTTGCCATCAGCCAGCTCCCCCCCGGCAGCGCGAGCCCCTTTTGCCGTGCCTGCGAGCGGCCTCCTGGGCTAGGGACCGTGGCTGCCGCGTGAGCTGAAGGCCCATGTCGGTTTTGACTGCCCCTGGGCTTTAGGCTCTGCAGCCCCGTGCCCCGGCACCATGCTGCGCTCTTTGCCTCTGCTGGCCTGCCTGTGCAGGGGAGTGGGTACTGCCCTCCTCCCAAAAGTGAGGTGCGAGGCAGGTAATAGCTCTCCTGCCGCAACCCCACGTGTCATCTTCTGGCCAGAAATACAGTGTGACTTGATGCTCTTAGGCAGAACGTATTCATTCCCAATGCATTAATTTGGTGTGCTGGTTTTGGCTGGGATAGAGATAATTTTCTTCATAGTAGCTGGTACGGGGCTGTGTTTTGGATTGGTGCTGGAAACAGTGTTGATAACACAGGGATGTTTTCGTTCCTGCTGAGCAGTGCTTACACAGAGCCAAGGCCTTTGCTGCTCCTCACCCCACCCCACCAGTGAGGAGGCTGGGGGTGCACAAGGAGCTGGGAGGGGACACAGCTGGGACAGCTGACCCCAACTGACCAAAGGGATATTCCATACCATATGACGTCATGCTCAGCATATAAGGGACTGAAAGAAGAAGAAGGAAGGGGAGGACCTTCAGAGTGATGGCATTTGTCTTCCCAAGTAACCGTGATGCATGACGGAGCCCTACTTTCCTGGGGATGGCTGAACACCTGCCTGCCCATGGGAAGTGGTGAATGAATTCCTTGTTCTGCTTTGCTTGCATGCACGGCTTTTGCTTTCCCTATTAAACTGTCTTTATCTCAACCCAGGAGTTTTCTCACTTTCATTCTTCCAATCTCTCCCCATCCCACCATGCAGGGAGTGAATGAGCGGCTGTGTGGGGCTTGGCTGTCAGCCGAGGTTAAACCACGACATCTGGAGAGACCACGCTAACTCTTCCTGTATCGACGTAGGAGCTGTGTAGACTGCTATAGCATGAGAGAGTCTACATCTGTGTAACTGAAATCACAATTTGCTGCTTTGTGTGCTGCAAACTACTCCTGTTATACAGACCCATAAGTGCTGGGGTCTGGCTACAGGACTTTGGGAAAACCAAATGGGGAAAATTTCCTGGATAACCAGATTCATAGAATCATGGAATAATCCGAGTTGAGGGAGCCTCTGGATGTCATCTAATCCAACCCATGCTTGAAGCTGTGCTTTTCAAAGTCACGAGGCTAAGAACCTAATCAAGGTCCATTTCAGTCATCAGAAACGTCCTGAAGATTTCTTGGGGGAAGAGGGTGTTTAAATCCTGTTTCCCGAGGGTGACACAAGGAGGATTTTGATGAGAGGCTGTAAATACACAGTATTTCTCTGCTAAAATGGATTTGGCATATTAAATATATAATAATGTAATCATCATTGCATGGCTTTGCAGCCCCATGGTTGCCACTCAAACAGCAAAGAAAAAGCTACCAGCCTATAGCCGAACAAATAAACAAGCGCTTTAATAAGATATCAGTAAGTAAACACGAATGTGATACAAGCAGCAGGACTGATTTTTCTCAGAGACTACTGAAGTTCTAATTTACAGGACATGGAAAATAATTAGCTGAGCAAATATAATTTAACCACGTTATTGATTAATTTACAAAACCATTAAAGCTCCCATATAAATTCATGGTAAGATTGTGTCTGCGTCAAGGATTCAGTATTTGCACATGCTTGGAAGGATTAAATTTTAGTGGCTTATCATGCTTAAAACCATTTTCAGAAGGAAACGTGGGGAAATCTTATTTAGCATTATGGATTGCATCTGCTTGTTTACAATTAAAACACAGGAAGGGGGCAAGCCAAGAATCTCATTATTCTTTCTTCTCTGTATTCAAACATGCCATTNTCCTTTTCCTTTTCCTTTTCTCTTCCCACTATGTTAAGGAATTAATATCCTTAAAGTCAGTGTCACGCTTCTCTGTCTGACCTGTGTATTTTCCTCCTCTACGTTCCCACTTCTGCCCTGCTCCCCTTTCTCCTCTCCAGAGCGGGTAAGTCAGCTGCAGGCACCCGTTGTTCTGTGTTCCTGGTGGATATATGTGGACTCAAAGCAACTACAGCACAGCCTGAGCAGAAAATACGTAACATTTCAGGACTGAGCTTGGTTGATCTGTCTGTTAGCTTCAAACAGGACCCCACGATCGGGACATTTTGCTTCCCTGTTGCTTTGATACTTTGGTAGCACCTTTCTCCAGTGAATCCCCTTGTGTGAGAGCAAGAAAGGATTTCTCACCCTTCTTGCATGGCTTTTCTTCTGAATGCTGCTTGCAGTTTGGGGAGGAGGTGAGGTGAGGGGATAACCCTGTGATTAGCTCAGCTGCCACTTAGCACCATTTCTCACAGCTTCTCTGGGAACCCACTGCTTCCCAGCAGGGAACTACAGCCCCCAAGTCCCTGCCATGACCCATTTTCAGCCACTAAAGTTGTTTTGAAATAAAATACACCAAGAAAATATGTTTTAAGTATAATGTCCTTCCTCTTCCTGAGCATATAGCATTTTTTAATTCCAGAGTTGTGATGTGCTAACAAGAAATCACTGACGCTGAGGGGGAGGTGGGGAGAGGGGGAAGAAGTGATTGCTCAACTCCTCCAAAAGTCTTACCCTGCATCAGTAGCACATTGCAACGAATCCTGATTATTGATGCTCTTATGGAAAAACAGAGGAGTGTTGATGTCAGACAAGTTGTTCAGCATTTTCTTTCTTGGAAGGCTATTATTACTGTGTCAGTGGATGTGTGCTGCTCTATGGCTCACCCCCGGTCTACTGTAACCTGGCACTTATTTTTCTCCAAGATCTTTTACCTAATGCAGCAGAACATGAAAAGCCAGTTCAACATATCTAGTGCAAGCAGAAGGAGTCACATACGTTCATAATCAGCTTCACTGAAGAGGCACTTCTTTTCAATTGAGGTAGCTTTCACTCCTGTACCTTCTCTTTCCATCACTTACCACTAGCAAGACACCATTATCTAGATGGCAAAAGGGACAATGACAGAAGTGCAAAAAATAATAATCCTTGGATAGCAATGTGACAGCATTGCAGAAAATCTTTTTTGCCTAATATCCCAAATAACTTTACACATTTTCTTCTCTTGTTCCCCACGCTTTAAACCCATATATAAAATCCATGACAATGTGATGATGTTCCCCTTGGATTAACATGCGGTGCAGAAATTTCAATTTCCCTGCTTTTAACTTCTGTTTGCTTTGTGAAGTGTTAATGCAGAAAATTTCCCTAACTTGGTACAGGGACAGACAGTTCAAAAATAGGATTTCTGAAGATACCCAGTGGCTAAAGAGTGTCAGAGGCAACAACTTCTATGTTATCTGCCTCTGTACACCTTTAGAGATAGCTGAAACCTCATGAAGAGCTGGGTACAAAGAATTGACCTATTATGTTGCTGAATCTTTATAAGAATTAATAGCAGACAATGCTATGCTAATGAAGGGATGGCAAGCAGCTTGAAGAACAGACTAGGCAAAGTTCATAGGCAGATGTCAGGGAATCATTCTGCACCAGGACAGATTCACCCTGAAGAGGCTGTAGGACATTTCTGGCCCCAGACTGTAGCATTTGGTGTGTGGGTTCTCCCTGCGACTAGGAAGGGTCATACAGAATCATCGACTCATCGCATGGGGAAGCTGACTTCTGACCAGATACCTAGCTTATACTCACTGAAACCCATCACCCCTCTGCTGTGAGATGAGTAGCAATAGGAAGTCTTTCGTGTAAAGATGCTTTTTTCTTCACGCAGAAAGAAACGTGAGCACTAATATGAAGGTCTGAGATGAATATACTTCTTCATCGCTTTAGAAAAAGTTCTGTGATTGATGTGTTAGAAAGACATTTAAATCTCAGTTTATCCCAGTCAGGTGGTTGCCTCAGTAGCATTCTCTAGCATCTCCTGCAATTAGCCTACAATTTACAGATGCCAGACCTCCTTTAAAATGAAATGTTGCCTAAGCTGATTTGATTAAAAGTTTTACATCTCCGGACAAAACCTATCATTTGTGGCATTTCTGCTCCAACCCAGTTGAAGCATCACCATATTACATTTAATTTTCTTTTAGAAAAGTTCCCCAGGCTTTTATTTTTAACATTCCTAACATTCTTGCTGTGAAGGGCTGCCCATCCTGAATCATAAGACTTTCACGAGTGTGACATGATAGTTCATTAAAGATAAAAACAACTGGCCAGTGCTTGTCTACTGTTATAGCCCAGATGCCTCCATGACTGCAGCAGGATTTCACAGGTGGAAATGAGAACAAAACTTCAGTTTTACCTGCTTGCCTGGACTCTATATTAAGAGTTTAGCAGAGAAAATGCTCAGAGGAGATAAGGATTGGTTTCAATTCAATTAATAATATCTAATATTTTGGCCTAATAAGATCATTGTGGTGATAATGTATATATTGTAGAAACAGTCTGGCATTTTTGAGGCGTAAGAGTAAACTGCAGTTATTTGTAGTAACCTAAGGGGAAGGGGGACTCGCACAAGCAAACCCACAAATTCAAAATATACGCTGTGTGGAGTTAGAACAAGATTGAAGGGGGACTGTGGTTTCTTTAGCACAGCAGTTCACCTGCAACCCACAGCACGGGCACGTGCATGCTTTAGAGGTAACGCTGCAGTGTCAAGACTTTACACAAATACAAACAGCGTGTATTTCTTTCTTCTGGTTTTCTGTCTTCTTAATAGGCTTCTCCACTCTTTTTCTTGATTTTTCTTTTTTATTCGTGTTTGAAAAAAATCCAGGCTTGCATCCCAGAAGTTTTCCAAGTTTTTGCCTCTGCCATAGCTTACCTAGCTTTAGCACTAAAGGATTTTTGTGGATGAGCAAAGCAACATCTTCAAAACCAGAACATCACAGCCTGGCATGGTTTCTGGAAAAAGAACGGACAAATCAGTAACACAATAAATATCCTCAAGCAGGCCAAAAGAAGCTGTAGAGTTTTAGTCTTTGCATGGCAATCACTGTAATGGAGCACACATTTTGTGCCAGATGCCAGCAACTGGCAGGTTTTCGGTGCGCTCCCACAAATCTTTCGAAGCACAGCCCGGCACCGCTGGCATCGCTGCTCCTCTCAGCAGCTGTGCCTGACCTCTCTTCGGCCTCGGATGCAGCAGCATCGACTCGTACCCAAACCTTACCTCTTCTTGTGAGCTAAGCCCACCCTGGCGCCAGGCAGTGCTCGAGTGTTAGTAAGTCCTTCTCTATTCAGACTCCACAGTGCGTTTTTGACAGTAAGAGAGATGACATAAACAGGCAAGCTGTTTTACAAAGAAAGCCCCTTGAGCCTGCGATAACGTTGCAGAGCGTGGTGTCCACTGCGATGAAGTGTGTGCTAGTTGCAATCGCTCACCAGCCACCTCTCATAAATCGCCCTGAACTCTGGGATGAGAGAGATGACGGCGGCAACTGCTGCTTGCAAGCATTTTTCACTCGCTGCCTACCCTGGCCAGGGTCCTGCGTTCCAGAGGCAGGAGGAACTTCTGCTTCCACATACAAGAACACATCACCTGCAAAAATAAAAGGGCAGCAACCATTTGCTTTCTTTTGTGTGGACACAAAACGGTTCAGGAATAGTCCAGCTCAGAAATCCAGGCTTAGGTACTTTCTTGAGAGCACAGCTGGGGTTGTTCTGAGTGCTGGCCTAGGGGAACAAACTTAGACTCGTACTCTAAATACTCTTTATTTGCGCTTCCACACCCCCCAAAAGGCAATTTCCAAAGTTCAAAGGGGACAAAGCTTTCTCCTTCTAAATATTGTAATTGTCAGTGGTGCTGTAAAAAAGAAGACATCTAAAGCAGGTATATATAACTAGGAAGCTTTTAAAAACTGAAGGATCAAAATATCATATAAAGGGGGATTTCAATGTTTTCTCCTTTAGCCACTTTTTTTCCCATCTGATTGGGAATCCATGCGTCTTAGTTTGCTGCTGGGTTAAAACTTTGTCCTTCATTGCAAATTCTCCTTGCTTGTTGGCTTCCCACTGTTGCATCTATTAGTGACATGGGACAAGTGTAGACAATCTTCTCACACGCCACGTTTTCCCATGGTGGACCCCTCCCGAACCCTGTAGGGGATCCACTTGTGGAGTAACAACCCACTTATAATGCTAAAACTCTTCAAGATCAAGGCAAAGTGTTCCAGTTGCAATACTATTCACAGATCAATATGCTGTTAAAGTAGTTGTGGTGCTGCACAATAAATCTTTGCAAATTTACCATGAAATATCTATATGACTAAGTGAAGCACGCTCTAGATGAAACAGATGAGTGGAGGCAAGAAAAAGGAAGAACTTTTTTGACATTTCAGTATTATTCATAGTATTTAACTAAACATACAGGAAATTTTCTTAAAGATATTTTAGCCAAAATGATCATCATATTCAAAGCAAAGTTGTTTGCTCACCCAAAAGCATCAAAGAAAAATAAAGAAAAAAAAAAAAAGTAAGATGTAGTTTGGGGCTAGCAGCGCAGCTGGAATCAAAGACAGAGAAGAGAAGGAAAAGGTGGCATCGGGAGAGGCTGAAGTGTGCTGGGTTGTTAGTTTTTTTAGTTTTTTCACTTGAGCCACAGTGGGAAATCGTTGGCTTCCAGGGAGCTCCCCTCTTGGAGACTGCTTGCAAGCCCTGGCTCCTTGGGAGATGCATCTCCTTGGATTTCCATTCTTACCTGTCCGAACCCTTTTCTCTTTCTGAGAAAATTGCAGGTACGTACTCCAACCGCAGTTCACCTCACCTGTGCTTCTGTATACAAATCCTGCCCCCATATCCCACAGATGTGGTGCTTAGGGACATGGTTTAGTAGTGGACTTGGCAGTGCTAGGTTAATGGTTGGACTTGGTGATCTTAAAGGTCTTTTCCAACCAAAATGATTCTGTAATTCTATGATTCTCTATGTGTACTGACTGCTTGATGTTGAGAGCTTCCCATCCCCCCATTCCCTGATCTGGCTGCTCTCTGTGTACCAAGGTGGAAAGGACACTCTGCCTGAGGTGAGAGTCTCTGCCCAAATTTGTCTCTGTTTCCTCTTGGTGTGAGTCAGACCTATGATATTACAGAGCATCTATGAGCAGCACTTCAGCAATGCAGAATGCGTCTGCACATTTGGTGATGGTTTTTATATTTGTTTGCAGCCTTCCTAACTGTGTCTTTTAGATCACCACCTTCTCTCAGATTTGTGCTAAAAGCTTATGCCAGCAAACTCACATTTGAATTTGGTCTATTAAAATGTAAACCATCAGATGGCACATGTTCAGCTGGCACAACGCACTCTTACTTTCATGAAAGTACTGAATAAAAATACTTTTCAGAGATATAGCAATCATCCTGAAACATTATCAGTGCTATGACGTTGCATCTCCTCTGATAAGTTAAATCCATCCTCATTGGGAAAATATTCAATTTTCTCCAACATTTCTTTGTTTGGCTTTGTGACCTGTTCTGCCAGAGTGCGAGATTGGGATGCACACATGGAATGCAAGAAGAGCTGGGTACAATTTTTTCAAGGACAATATTTTTCAATCCCAACCAGGGTTTGGCTTTTAACAACAACATATGCTGCAGCAAATGTTCTTTTCTGTCAATGTAATTCATTATCAGATGAAATTTCCAGATGAAATATTTAAACAATGACAGAAATTCTAAATATTTAATTTAGAAGTCTCACCAGTGAAAGAAAGTTTTAAAAGTTGTTAAATAAAAAAACAGCATTTTTCTCCATGTGATCTATTTAAAAAAGCCAAAACCTCTCTGCATGCAGAAAGAAGAATTATTAAATCAAGTTTTATATGAAAATTCCCATGAAAAACAAACAAACAAAAAATTTTAAAATGGAAGTAATATAAAAAATATATATTTCTCTGTCTATTTCCCATAGATACTTATCCTTTTTTCAAAGAGGTAAGCAATTTACCTCACACAGTGCTTTCCCTCTTCTCACACATAGGCACACACACACACAAACATATGTTTTTTCCTTTAGAAAGGCAGGCTGTCTCTTGGTTATGTGCGCTAAAGGAACGGAAAAGCAGTAACACCGTGCCACAGCCATGTCCCTGCCTTGCACAGCAGACCTGACTAAGAAAACAACTGCCTTAGGCCCGAAACTACAGACCATTTATCTAATTCTGAGCCTCCAGTATGTGTATGCATCTCCTGGGCTATAAGTAGAAGGGGGAAAAAAAAAGGAGCATTAATCTATGCCCTGCTCCTAGCACAGGACAGTGGAGAAGTCACAGACTGAACCTTCACTTGGTTTCAGCCACCCAGAGCCATCTGCAGCCACAGAGCATCCTTTCTTCAGTATTAAGAAGGTCTAAGAAGTCAGGAAAGGAAGTCAAGAGACCAGCATGGATGAGTCGACAGCTGCTGGTGAAACTAAAGGGCAAGAAGGAAATGCACAGGCAGTGGAAGCCAGGACAGGTATCCTGGGAAGAGTACAGGGACGTTGCCCAGTTGTGTAGGGATGGGGTCAGGAAGGCCAAGGCACGGCTGGAGCTGAACTTGGCAAGGGATGCAAAGAATATTAATAACAGTTTCATGAGAGACAGAAAAGGAAGGACAAAGAAAGTGTACCCCTCCTCATGAACACGACTGGCAAACAGACAAGGAGAAGGTTGAGTTACTCAACAACATTTTTGCCTGTCTTCATAGAATCATAGAATCATAGAATAGGTTGGTTTGGAACGGACTTTTAAAGGTCATCTAGTCCAACCTTCTCTGCAATAAGCAGGGACATCTTCAACTAGATCAGGTTGCTCAGAGCCCTGTCCAATCTGACACTGAATGTTTCCAGGGATGGGGCATCAACCACCTCTCTCAGCAACCTGTTCCAGTGTTTCACCACCCTCATTGTAACCAATTTCTTCCTTATATTAGCCTAAATCTATTTTATTTTAAAACCATTACCCCTTGTCCTATCACAACAGGCTCTACTAAAATGTTTGTCCCCTTTAAGTACCAAAAGGCCACAATAAGGTCTGGCCGGAGCCTTCTCTTCTCCAGGCTGAACCCCAACTCTCTCAACCTTTCTTCATAGGACAGGTGTTCCATCCCTATGGTAATTTTTGTGGACTTCCTTTAGACCCACTCCAACAGGCCCATGTCTTTCCTGTGCTGAGGGTTCCAAAGCTGGATGCAGTACTCTATGTGGGGTCTCACCAGAGTGGAGTAGAGGGCAATCTCTCTTCCCACACATCTCAAGTGAATGAATTTCAAGACAAGGACTAGGGGAGCAAAGTCCCTCCCACTGTAAGAGAAGATCAAGTTTGTGATCACCTAAAGAACCTGAACATACATAAGTCTATGGGACCTGATGCAATACATCTCAGAGTCCTGGGGCAATTGGCTGTTGTAGCTGCCAAGACACTATCCACAATATTTGAAAAGTCATGGCAGTCGCGTGAAGTCCACGGTGACCAGAAAAAGGGGAACACTGCACCCATTTTTAATAATGGTAGAAAGGAGGACCCTGGGAACTACCGACCTGTCAGCCTCACCTATGTGCCTGGGAAGATCATGGAACAGATCCTCCTAGAAACTATGCTAAGGCACTTGGAGAGCAGGAAGGTGATTTGAGACAGCCAGCATGGGTTCACCAAGGGCAAGCCCTGCCTGAACAAACTTGTGGCCTTGTATGATGGAGTGACTTTATCGTTGGACAAGGCAAGAGTTACAGATGTCATTTATCTGGACTTCTGTAGGACCTTTGACACAGTCCCCCACAACATCTTTCTCACTAAATTGGAAAGATATGGATTTGATGAGTGGACTGTTTAGTGGATGAGGAATTGGTTGGATGGTCACATCCAGAGGATAGTGGTCCACAGCTCGGTGTCCAGATGGAGATCAGTGAGAAGTGACGTCCCTCAGGGGTCCATATTGGGATCAGCACTGTTTAACGTCTGCATCAATGGCAGAGACAGTGGGATTGAGTGCACCCCCAGCAAGTTTGCAGATGACACCAAGCCGAATGTTGTGGTTGACACTCTTGAGGAACAGGATCCCATCTAGGGGGACCTGGACAGGCTCAAGAAGTGGGCCCATATGAACCTCATGAGTTCAACAAGGCCAAGTGCAAGATGACCTTTAAAGGTCCCTTCCAACCCAAACTATTCTATGATTCTATGAATATTCTGAATATTTTCAATTAAGTATAAAACCAAAAGGAGGAAAAAAATCTATTAAAAATAAATGCTTTGAATATATGTCCAGTCTATCTCTTCAATAGCTCAAGTGAGAATAAGCAGTAGAATTTCAATTAGAGTATCGAATACTGTGTTACTGATCAGTTATTACAAAATTTCTCCAATACCAAGTGCCATATGGGATCCTGCTCCCACTCCTCTTGCAGACGTATGCAAAACTCCCATTGCCCTATTTTAGTGCAAGCAGTCTCTATTTCCAAAGAAAAGTAAAACAAGAGGCCTCTCACATTCTGACCAGAGGACAAGCTGGATCATTTTTGTCCCTGCACAACTTGCCTGGCTACTGTGGACCTACATGGAAACAAGTGTGACAGTGACATGTGAGGACATCTCTTTGAGCCCACCTGGGAAGAATACACCAATGTTGTCACTCAGGGAGCACACAGAGAGGAGAAGCTTTCCATCCTCTCCAGCCCCCTGGACTCCTGCACTTGAATGCCCAAGGACTGCAGGGTTGAGTGGAAGTGACCTCCAGCACAATGCCAGGGCAAGCAGGAGCTTCCTCCAACACAGATGATGAACCCATACCAAGAGCCATCCAAGTGGATGCTTCATGTGTCTATGCCTCCATGTCCTGATTTAACCCGAGCCAGCAACTAAGCACCATGCAGCTGCTTGCCCACTCCTTCCCCCTACAGTGGGATGGAGAGGAGAATCAAAAAAAAAGTAAAATTCATGGGTTAAAGATGAGATAAAGACACTTTAATAGGACAGCAAAGGATGAAATAATAACAACAACAATAATAATAAAAAATAATATACAAAACAAGTGATGCACAATGCAATTGCTCACCACCTGTTGATCAATGCCCAGCCCATCCCCAAGCATCGATCACACCCCAAGCCAGCTTCCCCCAAGCTTATATATGGACCATGACGTCATATGGTATGGAATATCTCTTTGGCCCGTTTTGGTCAGCTGTCCTGGCTGTCCCCTCCCAACTTCTTGTGCACCACCAGTCTCCTCACTGGCGAAGCAGTATGAGAAATTGAAAAGTCCTTGTCTTGGTAAACATCACATAGCAACAACCAAAACATCAGTGTGTTATCAACACCATTCTCATCTCAAATCCAAAGCACAGCACTATATTAGCTACTAGGAAGAAAATTATCTGTATCCTAGCCAAAACCAGGACACTCCAGATGAAGAGAAAAGCCACCAGGACATATGAATCAAGTGCTCTGCCATCACATCCCTGCTGAAGGGGAGCACCACAGGTAGGTGTTGGTGATAGCCAGATGTGGTTGCAGCTTTGCAGGTGCCTACAGAAGCTATTTCAGCCCCAGTACAGTGATATTCTGGTGCTCACACCAACTTAGAGAGCAAAGGGCTTAATACACCCTTGAGCAATATAATTTTGATAGAGTGGACATATACCAACCAACGTCTCAGAAGATGAAGGTAAAGGATTTCTGAATCCATCAGTTGCTGTCCTAGAAGCATTGCTGACCTCAGTCGTGCCCGGATTCACTGCCTCTCTGCCAGTTGCTGTTTCTCTCCCTTCCCAGCCAGGCATACGAGGGTGAGGCCTCAGATTATCACCCCAGGTCCAGTGTATCTCCACTACACACTGCACCAGAGCACAGAGCCAACAGAGCTCCAGATTAGGCTGGGTGTCCCAGCAGCTCCAGGTGAGCTGATTTCTGTTGTGACTCGGCTGCTTCTTCTGCTGAGCACACAAAATTATCTCCGTGCAGTCTGTCAATCTGCAGGCAATGCACATGCTTCAGGACATGTGCCCCTTCATATCTACTGATAGATAAACAGAAGACCCCATACAGTATTGCAGGATTTAATTAATATGATATTTCTCATACTCAAATTCTTACGTCTGTCCTTGGAACATGTAGGGCAAGGGAGCCATGTAAGGCTGCAGTCAGTAATAGGTCACCCTTTCTAATCAATATCAAAACATAAAAATACAGTTTATAGGCATAAATGGTCCCCTAAATGTGCAGTTCAGCAATATTTAAGTGATGGCAATCTGTTCAGCTGCTTTACACAGTTCTCACCCTAGCAGTATCTGAGCATTTTCCAGTTTATGGCTATAACGTCAGGTATCCCTCAATTAAGCGTGACGATACCTGGCACTTGTCAACAGAACTTGTCAGCAGCTAAGCACATTACAATTATTAATTAGGTTTTACGACACTCATCAGATGTAGGTTGCTAAGTACAGTATGGTTATCCCTGTTCAGTGATAAAAAGCCACTAATGCAGTTACAGCTGTTCAGCCGTCAGAAAATTATGTATGTGGTTCACGCCTCAAAATTTCAGTGTTCTGTTACATCATGGTTATCATCCTTTTCAAGGACTGAGAAGTCTCTTTTCTTCTGTGCTTTCCTGAAATACATACCTGCACTGTCAGCATTTCCAGCTCATTTTCCTTTCCCGTTAAATCATCAGCAATTTAGAAGCCATTAGGATATAAAAATTGCTTACTGGCTGCCTGGTCTCTGAACACGTTAGTGAAACAGACTTTCAAGCCCGTACACAGAGGTAAGGAGCAGGGCCGTGCTACTCTCAAAAGCTTCTGTTAATTCAGGTTCAAAATACATACTACATGGTGCCTTTATATCAGAGTTAGTGGCTGGCGAGCTCCCTCCTTATGGACATAAAGAGTAGGAGGGCGTATGTGTGGACGCAATAGCTAGCATCTCTTAAGAAAACTAATGGGCCAAAAAGTCTGCACACAAGTCAGCCCACAAATGTGCAGCATAACCCACTGGGACGTGCACTTCCGTAACAGTCAAGTTGTTTTTGAATAAGGCACCCAACAGGGCAAGTGTCGAGCACCTCAAACCATTCAGGGCAAGATCAAAGGCATGGCTTGATTCCTGCCTTTCTGCACAAAGGCATTGGTGGAATCCATTGTGGATTCGGCTTTTTTTTTGTTTCCATTTCTTGGGGTTTTGGGGCAAAAGGGGAAAAAATCTTAAGAACTATGTGCTGAAATGGCTCTGGGTTTGCAATATCTCCCCTATTCTGACTGTTGCAAGGCACCCAGCAGCTTCAGGACAATGCCAGGCTGTACATTGCATCATTTAGAGAAGTCAACCTTGAAAAGAGAGAAGTCTTTACTTTTATCTAAGACAGAATAGGGTTGCCTTACAATCCCAAAGATGTGAGACTGAAGAGCATGCCTGCAGCAGCGATTTAAGCCAACCTTTTGCCTTTGCTCTACAAGAACCTGGAAGGGCTCACGCAGCCCCTTACAGCTGTTCCTGGCGTCCTGCTGCAGCCTGAGCTTCCCGTACCAAGAAAGGAGGGGTTTGCTCGAGCACGTGAGGACAGAGCTGAGACTCTCCTGCCAAGGAAGAGGCAGGGTGAGGTGAAGGGCAGAGCCATGAGAAAAGCCCAGGAGAGCAAACTGGAGTCACCACAGGGCATTTGGCCATTCCCACCACCTCACTGATGGCCACTACCAGCTCTGTCAAGAACTGTCCTCCAGTCAAAATATCCAGTGCTCTTTCTGTGAACGTCCAGGCAGTAAAACCAGTCCCAGCGGTTCCTCCCCCACCCCCCGCCCTTCCCCACCGATGTCCTTAACCTGCAGCCAGGAGCTGCCCCGTGCCAGGGAGCGTGGCATGCAGGTGTGCTCCAGGGCAGCCAGCTCGGCGCTGGGATCGCTTGGCTGAGCTGACGGCGCTCGGGACCTTGCAGGGGTTAAGGGTCTGATTAGAGAAAGTGCTACTGGCCATGGCAACAAACTGCTTTGCCAGCACAAATACTGTACCTGGTAAAAAAAAAACAAAAACCAAAAAAACCAAAACCAAACAACTGATAACTCAGTTACCAGGTTCAGACACTCTGTCTTTGGGAAAGATTGACTTAAAACATGAGCAAATACTGAAGAGGGTCCACTCTACGCCCACTGAACTACGTTGTGTACTTATGCCTGATAGTTTAAACAAGATTTTTGTGTCAAGTTTATTGAATTTATTCTAGTTGATTGGATCTAAAACCTTTAATAACTGCACCCATTTGCACACAACCATTTCATGCAAAATAAATCTTCTATCAGGGCTCTTGCGCAGCTCTTGGAAGATGTTATGCTGCAGCTGTAAAAATCACTATCATCTTTAGAATTGGACCATCAGATTAGTGTCTTACAAATAAAAACTCCTATGCCTTGGAATGTTACATCCCAAGTATTACAGCCATTTACTATCAAATAACAATTATAAGGTCATTTCTTCTGGTAACACTAACTAACAAATTCCATTCACATTATTAAAAAAAAAGTACTACCTCTAAAATCACTTTCCTGAGCAGTTAAAAAAAATTATGCACCTTTTGACCAAAAACTTTAGACAAAATCAATAGCCTTGGCTTCCATCCAGAAATTAAAGATGCAATAGGTAATGGCTGAAAAACATATTAAAAAGCTTCCCGGTCCCAGTGGCACTGAAGGCAAATTTTCATCTATCTTGGTTTTGGATTTCTACAATAAATGTATGATACACGTGTTGTTAAACCAGAATTTTCCCTCTGCGGGAAAGGAGTGCACAACTATGACTCTGCGTTCTTGTGAAAAACAAGCCAGGTCAGAACTGTTTGCAACGGTGCCTTCTGCAGCGCTGTCCTTACTAAGTGACAGACACTGTTAGCTGTAAGGAGACTAAGCAAACAAATGTGATCTAGATGGATGAAGGGGAATGAGAAATATGGGGAAGAATTCAGTGTGATGACAAGCACATCGCTTTAGTTCTAATCCCTTCTCTTCCTTCCTCTGCAGTGTCCCAAATAATCCTTATCTAAATATTTTATTCTGAAACTATGTTGTCTCTTATCATTTTACACCATGTTTTTGTATTTGATCTTAATCTTCTTCTATTTAGCTTGTTCCAGCCTCTGGCCTTTTCACATTTAAGGATTTTCCTTCTGCAGTAATTTCCCATTAGAAGTAGGAAAAAAAAAAGTATTTCCATGGGTAAATAAGCACATAGGACCTAATGTTATATGTGGGGGGGGAAGATATGGACATTTTAGCATGAATTAATTTTCCTAAGAGTTAAAGACAAGTCACATAATTTTTTTCTTATAATGATATTTTCCATAGGATGAAGGCATGCTGAAAGCAGTGCAGTGAAATTACAGCAATTTACAACATTGCAGCGCATCATATCTCCAGCCTGCTGTCTCAGGAGTGTGCCTCCAGCTCCCATAAACAGCTCTGGAGTTCTTTGGAGGAAACATTTACTTTATAATTTCACGGCAAACTAGAAAGTCAACATCAGCTATAGTGTTGCGAAATTATTCCCCCCTCACAAAAGCAGCTGTGAAGGAACATTACCATTACAGACCTCAAACATGCTTTTTTTGTTGTTGTTACAAATTCTCATTTAATGTTGTCAGTGGATATTAATTCTCATTAACCCAAAATACCACTGAATGTGCATTCAGTCATAAATTCTTCATAACATGATCAAGACTTCATATTTTCTATTGCCACTTGAGTTTCTTCTGGCGGATGAGGAACTCCTTTTCGGAGCTGGAGTCTGAACGTTGGTGGTAATTCATCGCTGTGCCATCTGGAGCAGAAGCAGAATCCTGGTTCTCGCGGTTTCCCCTCTCTGCTATAAGGCCATTGCCAGGAGAGCCTGCATTTCAAACCAGCTTTCCTTTTCCTCACATATTTCAGAGCAGGGAATGGGATAAATGAATGCAAGCATAAAACCCCCCTTTGCCTTAGCCACTATGACCTTACCTTACCTTTACTCTGACCTTATCATGCCACACGAAAAAGCTGGACTTGGAATATAGCTCCACTGCCAGAAAACTGCAACTCTAGAGCAGGTATGTTCACCGCGGCTGCCCCACACAACAACTGAAATGCAAGGACAGGCTTTAGTATGGGATGTGTAGGCTCAGCAGGGACCTCGGATTCAGTTTGGGAGCTCGTGCTGAAGCCCGAGCCGCTGATGGGCCGTTACTGCCATTACTTTTGCTAGCTAAGCAAAAAGTCAGGATGTGTCCTAGTGCTTTAATCCCATTTTTATTTGAGTAGAGATAGCCATTATTGTACAGAATTATCTGCAAAAGCTGTGCAAAATATTTACAGTGAGTGATGAGTCCTCGGCCTTATGTTTCCAGGAACTTGGCCTCAGGTCTACAGGCTTCATAATTATACGAGAAACCTCCTCCCACTTAGCCACCCTCACACCATGCTGCCTGAAGTTTTCTAAACCCAGATAGCAAATGAAGACACAGGGGTCAGGCATAGCTAAGAGAGAAAAAAAAAAAAAATGCTGTAATGAATTCAGCCTGGATATTTATTTTTTTGTCCTCTTGTTAAACACCCAAACAAACCCACACAGGATGTTTGCTTCCAACCAATGCAGACTGCGGGGTTTAATTAGCTGAAAGCTCCACAAATTGAGCCCTGCTGAGTTTGCAGCGCTGCGGTTATAACCCAAGTTTTAAAGGAGAGAGAAATGGCTGTAGGATATCTAATTATGTCCTGGATGAAAGTGAAATGGTGAACACCTGAATTCAGGTGATAATATCATCCTTTTTTTTTTAGGTGCAACGAAAACTGTCCTTGTTGTTCTAGGGTCTCTTTGAACCGCTGAAGTGTTGCACTCCTGGAGAGAAGCACAAACATGCCACTAACGTAGAAGTAAGCATCAAGCATATTCGAGGTGAGACAGTGTGTCACATTCTTAAGACTTTTATGGTTGCTTTTTAAAAAAATATGCAATATCTGGGCAAACTCAGTTAACAGTTGCCTTTGTTTTCCTTTCTTGCATGAAAAATGAATATAAAAGTCTCAGAAACAGTGACACTACATGAATAGTCTGTTTTAATAAGCAGATCTTCATGTTTCCAAATGTGGCTTGTAGGACTTAATGTCTCCTCTTTAGAGTTAGTAACGTGGTTATTTTTACCAGTCTGTTCTTACCACGCAGTCACATACGGTTCAGGGCAGGAGCGCAGTGCTGATCCTTCGTGAATACGATGGTCTTGCATCATCGTCTAGGACAGAAAAGACAAAATGAGCCAGCCCCACAGCATTGCTCTTCCTGAAGCCAGCCCTTGCAGGTAAGCGTGCCCCCAGGAATCCTTCCCTTTGCTCGCCGATGGCCTTGCTCTCTTCTGCCGACAAAATGGCCCCCAATTTCCCTGCGTTGCTCTCTGCGGTCCCAGGTGCTTTGCTGCCCTGTCCCTCCCAACGGTGCGTTGGGCTGAAGCCAGGAGTGTAAAGGCTGTTGCTTTGGGAAAGCTCTCTGGAAGCAGTCCTTTCCCAGAAAAGAAGACTCCCGAAGTCTGTCTCACAAGAGGCGTGCTGCTTTGTTTATTTGTTTTGGCTTCTCCTGGCTTGGTTCCTCAGGGGTCCGGCTTATAGGCTCTCAGCTCTTGGGAATCCAGCTGTCTCCTGATTACGATGCTGGCTGTCCTCCTAATTTCCCAACGCACTATTTATCCTCTCTCTGCTGCTTTGGACAGCATCACCCGCTCCCCAGTTTGTTTTGTGCAGAGGTTCAGCACATGGAAAGAGAAATTCCCACCTGCACCCTGAAAGAGCTACTCTGGGAACTCCTGCCCCCCAGAACCCACAATGTCACCTCTTATTGCCATTGTCACCCTATTACTTTGTGTGCTTACTGCTTACTTTAGCTCAGCTGCCAACTAGTTTTGTACTTCCACTGCTGTTTGTTTTGTATTATCATTTGTTATGCTTTGTCTTTCAGATAGCCTTGATTTGAGAAAAAATTTTTTTGCTCAGCCAAAGGTTGGAAAGGTTCACTTACAAAGCTAAGGTAAGAACTGAGGAGTCCCTAGATTTCAGCCCTGGGGTATAACCTGACTAAATGATCTCTAAGTGAAAGGTAGCTCAAGAGTTTGAGGCTAATTCCCATCTGTGTATGTCACAAATTTTAATGCAGACTCTCATGGAAGGTTGATGCATGACTACAGCACTGCATCGTGCCAGCTATTGCTAGATTTGCTTCAGTGAAATCATTTAATTTGTATTGATGTAGGTTTGGCATAACATAAAGGAAAATTAGCGACGTGATCGCTGATGTTCTGGTCAGTACCATGATTTTTTAATAAAGTCTGGTTTGATGAATTGATGCCAGCAACAAACTATGCATTATTTCAGGATTTGTCTTCCAGTGCTTTGCCTTTTGAGCGCTCATAGCTATCTGTGCCAACTGCATGTCACTTCTGTCCTGTCGTCATTTCGCACCCACTTTGCATAAAAGTCAGCAGCTAGACAGAGGGATGGGAGGGAAGAACAGCCCCTTTGAAAACAGCCCGCATGCCTGTTCCCCTGACACCACCAGGCTGAAGGTCCTGGGTGACCGAAGTTTGGGGGCAGGGGGAGAGGTGGGATGGTCCCTTCTCCACCTTTGTCCTTCCCATACCTGCAGGACCAGCAGCACGGGAGAGAGCAGAGGGGCTCCCCTCCCCATCCTCCTGGAAAACCTTCTCTCTCCAAAGGGACCTTAACCAAAGTCCAGCCAAAGGCATCGAGCTGTGTCCACTCTGTGAGCATCCAGCAAAGGTCATAGTGGGACAGAGAGGAAATCAGCGTGTCACGCGGCAGCAGGTTCTGGTTTAGGCTGTAAAGGCTGAAGCCGTGAGAAGAAAAGTGTCTCCCTCTGGAACAGCTCAGGGCTCTGCATGGGCCTGGGCTGCGCGGAGCATCGTCTGTCAAACATCGCTTTCCAAAGCTGCCAGGAGACGTTGTCTTTCAAGGAGCAGCTGCGGGGTGGAATAAAGGTGTACGTACGCTGGGAAGTTAAAAACAAGTCCAAGCCTAATGACTGTTTTAGTGGTGACCTGGAGCCCACACAAAAGCAGGAAAAGCACGCTGAATGTGCTCTCTGGTTGATTACCACCCATTGTCTAAAATAAAGCAAGTCAAAAAGACTGTAAAACCCTGCTGCGGTCTGCGGGACCAAGTCTGTCAAACAAATAATTCTGCTGCTTGTTGTTAACATGTCCCAGAAATGTGAAACAAAAGGTACAAACGATATGTTGCTCCCCTCTCTAATTTTAAACGCGGTTCGGCAGACAAGATGTTCCTTACCGCAAACTCATTACGAAGCAGCGACAATAGAGAGGCAAAGCAAAATAAAAACTCCACATGTCCCTGGGGAAGTACAATCCATTTCTAACCTTTTCTTTTTGTGTTTTGTTTTGATTTGTTTTGTTTTTTCTTTTGTGTAAACAACCAGCATCAGAGGGTAAGCAGACATAAGAGAACTGCGGTGCTATTGCCAAGCCGTGGTTAAAAAGAAAGGCTGTTGTGAGGTTACGCTGTTCTCCAGTTCACTGTGCAAGAGAGGGAAAGAATGACAGCAGAGGTGGAAAGAATTACCATTGCTTTCATAAAAGATGGACAATTGGTTCTCTGAATTATGGAAAGATCCAGCTTAAATATAGTAATTAGCACAGAATGGAAATGGAAGTTTCTTTCATAACAAATAGCAATTACCGAGGACGCCTGACTTTAGAAGCGAATGTGAGTTTGTAATGAATAGGGAACTGCAGAGCGGATGTACAGAGAGCAATTCAATCAGCCCAGGGATATAAGGGGCCATGGTCAGCTCCAGTTGGCATGGTGGAATATAAAACACATTTATTAAAATATCAATAAAGGAAACAATGAAGCCATTCAAAATATAGGCTAAGAGTTAGTCACTGTGTATTTCTCCAGACTCCATGGTGCTGCCAAATCAAAACCTATTCATTCCATTCACCTAGGAAGTCAAAACGAAAAGAAATGAGTTGTCCATGTACTGGAAATACAGGAAGGCCTGAAGTCCTCCACAAGGATGATAGTCACCCAAAATTGCCCAGCCCTCCAGGGACATGGTGGGCAGGGGGGAGCCATATATGATGCAGCTTCTATACCTGCAACAGAAAAGAGCAAAAAGAAAAAAAAAGATTTATCACTTGAGAAAAATCAGAAATGCAGGAATTTCTAAGGAAAGCAGAGAAAAAATGGCAGTGAGGGGAGGCAAGGACATAGGCAGGAAGGAAGCAAGGCTTTGCAGAAAGGGAGGAGGGGGTTAAATCTTCAGGAGAAGAGCAGAATAGGGAAGAAAGCAGCAAAAACCAGAGTCCCACAGAAGGGGAAGGAGGAGGAGGGTGGCGCCCTCAAATGTTCCAAAATCCTGACAATGTGCATTAGTCTTGCCCTGAGATTTTTGGACTCGGTCCATCTGTCTCTTAATAGTGATCAGCTATATATCATCTTCAAGCACCTGCAGAAACATTAATCCTAACACCAGTCTTCTCAGGTACGTTTGTAATGTTATTGTCCTCACCTATAAATAGGACTGCAGAAAGATGAGAAATGAGACCAGGCAGAAGGTCTTAAACTGTGTCTAAACAAGGTGTCAAGTGGTGCTTTAATTCATGTTAGGCAACCCTGGGGGATTTCTGCACCTTTTTTCCCAGTAGGAACAAGTCCAGGCAAGCCATACTTTCTCCTCTGTCTTCTCAGCAAAAACTGACACATAGACCAAAATTGCAATTAGTAGCTGAGGAGGAGGTATCAGCCTTTATAATATAAAGGTAAAGAGAGAACTTAATGAAGGAGTATCAATCTCAGTGAGAGCAAATACCAAAGAGGAGAAAGGAATGTTGCTGCGGAGCCAGGGGTGTGTGACACAGGGCTGCTGCAGACCAGATCATATGCAAGGAAAAGGGAATTAGGAGCCGTCCCTCAATTGCAGAGGAACATCTTTGCAATTCAAGGCCCACTGCAGTATCATTTGTGCAGGAGCTGCTGATGAGGAAGATTGACTTCCCTGCTCGCAGCTGAGACGTGGGCAGCAGCGGAACTCACACTTTCATCCAAATATTTCAATGAATTTCCCCCAAGTGCTTTTAATATCTCATCGTTTTCATTGTGAGTTGATTTGATTTTCTTTTAGTGCCACCAGCTGCTCCACACACAAAAACAGTTGGCTGTGAACTTCAAAGTTTAACAATGATTTTCACTGCAGTTTCATGCCAGGGTTCCTACAGGAGAAGATGGAGAAGGGAAAGTAGCATGTTAGGGACACACTTCTCATCCATCTGTCTTGGAAAGGGCCTCTTCAGGTACAACGCATTCCTCTCCATGCGTAACTACAGGCACAATCCATCAGACCACAGGTCCACCTAGTCACCTGCTGTGTTTCCAAAGCGGCTAGTGGCTAGGTGATGTAGCTGTATAACGGTGTGCCAAGTGTTATCCTTCCCCAGAATATTTCCAGAGGTTCCTCTTGTGCAATTTTCAGCTTGGAGTCTTTTCAATATTTTTGTATTTAATAGCCCTCAATGGATTCTACTCCCAATCAATTGCCCAATAACACTTTGAGCCAATGTAACCAGCTATAAGGCTGTGCAGCTCACAGTCCCGCATCTGAACGGCACCCTGTGTGAAGGGTTGTCTTCTCCTGCAGAGAGCTCCAGGGACGTCTCTCTCATTTGACCCCTCCTAGCTCTTTTGTTGGAAGTCAATAAACAACCATTCCCTGTTCACTCTCTCCTCATCACTAGTGATTTAAGGCACCTCTCCCATATCCCATTGTTGTCTTTCTTTCCCAACACAAAGAATCATTGCTCATACGGAAACTATTCCATACGTACAATTAGCCTTTTTGTCCTTTTGTGTATTTTTATGTGTCAGCTGCGTCTCCTCTGAACAGAGAGGGACAGATGTGAGTACACATTTAGGATGCAGGCACAGCATGAGTTTGCGTGATGGCGACATGCTGCTCTCTGTTTTGATCTTCACGCCTTTCCTAATAATTCCTTATTTTCAGTGTGTTAGTGTGATCAATAACAAGCACTGTGATGATGTTTTCACACAACAAACTATTAGAAACCTAAGACCTCATTCTGGCGAGGTATCAATCCCCTTAGAGGCCAACATTTTATATGTGAAATTAGGACTGTTTTTCCCATGTACATCAGTTCATGTTTCCCTACAATGAATTTCACTGACCACTTCATCATCTCATCATTCACTCTTATAATGTCTTTTTGTGGTTCTCACAATCAGCCTTGCATTCACTGCTGAGAATAACTTAGTATGATCAGTGCAGTCACCTCATTTTTTCAGATCATTTAGGAACACACTGAACAGCACGAGCTCTCCACACAACACCCCGCAGGACTCCACTCATGACCTTCTTCCACTGTGAAAGCCGACCGTTCATTTTTGCCTTCTGTTTCCTTTTAATTATCCATGCATAGACCTTCCTCCTTACCCATGGCTCTTCACTGCTGCAACAGCTGATGGTGAGGGACCTTGTAAAAACAATCTTAGAAAGTTATCAATCAAATGAATCACCCTTACCTATGTGCTCGTAAATAAAAATATGTAAGTAGATGTGCTTTTTAAGTCTTCTTGGATGTGAAGCCACACGCCAAGGCAATGACATTTTTAGCAGGGATACACCAAATGTCAACAGTGAAGCTCTGCCTGTCCTTACATCTGCAGCTTTATAGCAGAGTAATGCGGTAACTGAAGAACAAATCCCTGATCTTCGGCATGGTTTATGCTGGTCTGGGAACTTCCAAAGAGCTGCTTTGTTAAGAAACGCAAGGATAAACTGTGAAATAACTGGGAACAGGTGCTGTAACCTGCAAATAAAAGAAAATTTTATGCCAAAGTCAATATTTAGTATTTCAGTTTAAATTTGGCACTCCCATTTGGCAAAACATTCTATCTTTGCAGATATTTAATTATACATATATCACAGCCTTCTTACTGCACTGAGAGTGGTTCATTCATTTTTTAATTAACTGATTATTTCTATTAGTTTAATAAAACTACTGTAAAGTCTGGGTTTGTGTATTTTAGTCAGCTACCTCTTTTTATCCAGCTTTGGGCAAATCGCAAGTAAAAGTTCTCTAGAGTACATAAGGAGAGGATCTGAACCAGTGATTTGTGGTCCCCGCACTTTGAGGATTTTAAAGCCAGTAGCTCACAAACTCTACGGCCCAGCTTCTACCCAGTACTTAAAGAGTGGAAAACAAGCTTTTCTGCTTCTCCCAATATGAAGTGGCTGCCGCGTTGTGAGTGAACCAGTCACTGACCTGAACTAGCTGAATAAACTAAAATGAAAAAATAATCCCTCTACTGTCAGAAAAGACTACTCTTGTCAGTATTTATTTGGCACCTCATCGAGTCAGTAACCATCCACTAGCTCAGCAGTCTGCCTTTTGCTTAAAACCTTGGCAGGAAAAATATGCTACTTCACATTATTGCCTTATCATGTAGTCTGACATTGTGAAATAAATTTTTAAAATATTCCTTAAACTTCACCTTGCCACTGATTTTTAAATTGTGTCTCAAAGAAAGAAACAGTTAAATTTAAGGAATCATTTTTTGCAGTAGACATCAAATTATATCTACTGTGAAATCTCTAATATCGCATGCCGAGAGGATAAATCTTGCAATTGTGTGGGGAAAGTTTCAGAGGTATGAAAACTTTTTGCAAAGCAGGAGAAGACCAAGGAGTACAAAAAGCTTTTAAAATTAATCCGCAGAAAATGAGCCGCCTCTGATGGTGTGGTAGCTCTGCATCCCCAGGTCTGCCATCCCGGACTGTACAGTAAGAGGATTCTGCAGGGTGGGAAACACCGCGGAGAAGATGATTTGGTGAAACAACCCGTCTCCTCCCCTCCACGCAAACGGCTGGGCAGCCAGCCCGACCCCGTGGCTGCCCGCGCGGCACGTGCGGCTGGGGAACAGGGTTGGACCACAACACCCGTCAGATGCAACCGAGGTGGGCTCGCACGTGTCAAAAGGGCATTTGCCTCCACCCCTCCTGCTGTTGAGGTTCTTGTTATGTCCAGCAAAACTGAAATAAAACTGTTGCCATAAGTAGGAACAGACAAGCGCATAAACGTTACAGAAAACACAGAGAGTTGCTTCTGACTGCTTATTTCAGGCCAGAGAACATTTAAAAAATATTCTTGCTTTAAATGAGTACTGGGCAAGACCAGCAGAGGTGATGACTGGGCATGGAGCGCTCTCAGAGAACTTCAGCAACATGCTGTGACTTACGGTTCTCCATCACGGTATTTAAATATTTTATCTCTTTCCTGCACTCAGGATTATGTATTAGGAGAAGGAAGGAAGGATCTGGAAGATTGTTTTCCTGTGTTCTTGTTAAGCTTCTCTCTCTCAAGCCTGATGCCCATATGGCCTGTTAATAATGCAGCACTATAATTTAACACAGTTTGCTTTCAAATAAATCCTAAACTAAGCATGGTCCGAAATAACGCTCACTTAATATGAAGTGCATGGCCCAAAGGGAACCAACAAGCAAACCAGCCTATAAATGAGAAAAGGTGGAGGAAAAATCAAAGCCAGCCCAAGCACTTCAGAAGTCTGTATTATTATTATTATTATTAGTAGTAGTAGTAATAATTATTATTAATAATAATATCCTGTTGAGGTTTCATCCTGTCAGCTTAAGTGAAAAAGGGTAAGATCTTAATACCCTTCTGCAGTTCCAGTGACTTCCAGTAAGGTGCAAAGTTTTAATAGAATGGGTTTTTTTAGAAAAAGCTTGTCATTTCATTCTAATACAATTAGGGAGGGTGCTTCAATACAACTGGTGAAACATAATGATTTGTTAGCAAAGGAAGGAAGGAAGGAA
>VXBL01008508.1:411623-634045 GCA_013400195.1 Aramus guarauna | reverse complement strand
GGGGAATCAAACAAAAAACTTCCTTGAAAACTTTGCAGTAGTTTTTCTATTTTCATTCTCTAGGTTAGCAGTATGCTTTTACTCAGAATAATCAGCAGTGTTTATTTCCTTGCTAATGGTGTTGTCCACATTAAACAGAGGACTACATAAAATGGGAAGATATTAATCCAAATGCTTGCATGAGTCTGAGATGCTCACAAAATGCTCACAAAAAAACCCCAAGGAAAAAGAATGTCCAGAGTGATAGAGAAAAGACATCTTGCTCAGGCTTGTGAGTTCCCAGTACTGAAGGGTCGGAGAAATATTCTGTGGAAGCACAAAGGTATTTGTTTAAAAAAAGACACAAGTGAGGGGCTGAAGGAGCCTGGCATCTTGGTCCAGGTGAAGGTGGGCATTGACTTTCCTGTGTGGAATTAGAAATAAGTGTTAAGTGGAGCCTAATTTGCAGAGGGCTGTGAAAGTGTGGGGGGAAAAGTTCTGATGTCATCTGTCTAACCATTTACATCATTTATGTTCAAGGTGGTGCAAAATCCTAAACGGTAGGTTAAAGCTTAACTAATAGAATTTTATTTCTATCCCTAAGCTGGGTAGTGCAAAGAGTGTAACTAACCCTCCCAATTTCATGCCCTTTCAGAGGGACACAGCTATACATTTTTTCACATGGTCTTATTCTTAATCTGTTCCACATATCTTTTACTTTTTTTAGTGGGCATAAGAAGAGTCTATGATGCATGAAGTTGGACTTCACAGTTGTTTTCTTGATGAAGAATGAGAGTCCTGTAATAATAGCACACTAACATGAACAGAAATCCAGGACAAAGTAGGCATCCTAGCAATGAAATGTAGATAAGCCCTTTTGTCTTTCCAATCTGTGCAGTATCCAGCTGGAAATGAAGTCCTGTGACTGTCCAGGAGGCTGAGGAAAGGATTTTGGAGTCACCAAACCCATTTCTTCAGGGTGATACTGCATTGGAAAAAAAACTTACACCTTCTTAATAGTCAATTTGGGAAGCTGGGGGAGGAAGCTGAGATGAGCTGAGTTGCGTTTAATAGTGTAGAATAGCCTGAAATCTCACCAGGCTTCAGCTTATCACTTCATTGCTCAATAAACAACAACACACAATTTTTCTGCTTGCTGCAGTGAGGTATTTAAGGCTTAGCTGTCTCATTTCCATCTGTAGAAGAGTGTGGTATGTCAGGTGTCTCTAACACAATTAAAAGGAAGTGAATGGTTCTTTCACACATGCCTTAATGTCAGCATTTTGGACTGGGAAAAACTGGAAAAACACTATTGGAGCCTTTCCTAGTTCTTTTTTTCCTGCCAAAAGTGTGACATTCAGACAGGTTTATCAGACCCATGTTTCTCTGAGCCCTTATGCTGCTTGAGTGGGCTGACAAAAGTGTGAATCCTATTGACATTATAACTCTGTCTACAAAATTGGAGTGGAGCACTTGGAGACTAAGAAGGATGACGTCCTAAGAGTGAGATAAAACAAATGCTTTCTTTATTGCTTAGTCGTTTATGGAAGGAATTTACCAATCGTCATTGCTAACGTGACAGAACAACTTTTACTTGGCTTTCATATATTTTTAATGTGAGTTTCTGATATCCCAAGATACTTGAGTAAAATAAAAAATCTGCCAAAATTTGTGAGTTTACTATTGTTCTGTGTTTTTGTCACAGTAAGAATGATTGGTTGTGTGCAATAAATGCAGAACACTTAAAATTTGACAGGTCCATGGTTAAGTGAGCTTTATTTTGAGTCATTGTTGACTTCTTCATTTCCATATGTCTTTTTGCCAGTTTATAGTTCAGACATCGATTATGTTGGGTCTTTCAGCTGCTTTTGTTATGCTTGAACGTGAACAGCATCCAGATTAAGGACAGCCTTCTCTTAAAACCAACAGTTAATTTCAAAATTTGATTTCCAGCACTTTTCACCAGAGCAGGCAATAACTGATGGGTTTTAATGCTAAACTTGGAGGATTTCAGCTAAACAATATTCTAAAATACAAGTTTCCCATGCATGACTTTACAATAGGGCTTGCGCGTGCCATTGTTATGAGTAGGTTTCTTTCTTGCAGTTTCTACTGGAGTAAAGGTTTTATTACATCTTATTAGTACTTTTCATTAAACTCACTCTGCTGCATGGGTTACTAGTTGGAGCTGGGAGGACCCAAAATTTTAATTCTGGCTGCAATGAGGCCCTTTGTGCAATCTCAGAATGTTGATTCTTAAATAAAGAATCAAAATACAGAGTAAGTGAATTTCCACATTAGGTAATCAGGAGCTTAAGCATCAAGGCTTTAAACTTTCAGTTTAAATTTAACTCAGGTGTAGGCACTAAGAGTTTGTGAAAATAAGAATATTTAAAGAACTATAAATTTAGATTGTCTGTGATGAAAGGCAAACCTAATTCAGTGAAATAGCCGTCTCAAAATAAATAGTTCATCTGTGCTTTTTGTTTTTGAAATGGAGAATTTTAAGGCTAAATCAGATCATGCTTTTAAACTCCTTGAGATCTCGGCCAGAAAGTACTGTATAAATGCTAAGTATTTAAAATTAATTATGTTGGAGGCCTATAAACCAGTGCATTGATTAAAAATCTTCAGTTCATTAAACTTCCCAATGGCAGAGGCCATCTCCGTAATATAAACTGCCGTTTCTAGCAGGGGCGGCCGACTGGCATCTGTGTTGTAATCTTTTTAAGATCCCCACCTTTGTTCATTAGACCAGCAGCTGTTGTCTCTTGCTGGGCAAGATTTATTTCCCCTTGACATCGGTCTCAGACGTGCAGTTGCAACTTTGGCAGCACTTGATTCCAATGAACTTCCTAGAGGTACTTTGCCAGTTTGCCAGAATGAGGCAGGATGAGGTTGCTTTTGGTTGTGACTTGGTNGTTTGTTTGTTTGTTTTTCCTTGGGTTTTTTTCTTTGGTTTCCACACACCTCCTTGCAATGGGCATTTTTGAAAGGTCCACAGGGACTGAGGATGTGTATACCAGAGGTGTGCTGCAGTCTGGGCAAAACAGCTTCCTCTTGTGTGTCCCTAGCAATGTATCTGATATCACGACATTCTTCTGTTTTTATTCCCTTCTGGCATTTGCCATGTGGAAGAACAGTACTGCTTCATAGATAAATTATGCACAGTTAACTTTCTTAAATAAGTAAATCTCCTGAATTTCCTAGTGAAAATGAGAAATTAAAATTTGGAAAAGCACCAGAGAACAGGAATTACTACAGGAAAAAAAAAAAAAAGATTCTCGAAATATAACATGATAAATCCGCATATGTTGTTTACATCATCACTTCAATTTATCCAGACTCACACACAAGGTCACAAAAGAAGTTTGGGCCTTATTATTCCTGGAGGAATTTGTATTTTTTTGCTGTGGTATTTGATTACCTTACCCTTTTTTATTACCATCTGCACTGCAAGGCTAGTTTTGCTGAGGTTTTTTTTTTTTGTTTTTTTTTTTTTAAGCAGCATCCCATGACACCCTTAATTCTGTGTTTCTTGTGCTTTTGCTTCATTTGCAATTTTAGGAGATTTTCTATAAGAAATAGATTTATTCTGTCTTGTAGATTGGTAAATTAGCTAGCTTTTACTACATAACTTTACTCTGATTCTGGAGAACAAACACAGTTGCTTTACAATAAATTAAATAAGAAATAATTTAACCTTTTAGCATCCTTCAGTGTGCAGTGAGAAAGATGATGTTAAAGATTTCCTTATTTTTGTTTAACACACTGTTTTTAGTACACTGTCATTTTGCGTAGGAGCTATTTCGATTCTTGATTTTGTCCGTGTATTTTAAGCAATTGTTTTCAGGTGACTTGTTCGTGCAACCAATACCGTTGACTGCAGTAGCTTTGAAAAGAGTTTTTCTTCATTAACGGCTTCTGCTGAATTGTTGGGAGAACAAAACGCTGTCCCTAGTGGCTCCTAAAACTTATGGATGCATGCAATGAGATTGCTAATATTATTTTTAATGAAAAAATGTTGGAGTAGTACTTTTAATAGCTTTACGCAAGCATGAACAACTTGAACTATAGAGCTAAATCTCAAGCTCCTTGAGCTGTTCTTCAGCCCTCAAAATACAGTTCATATATGCAAGTCTTCAAAACTAAGAAACCCCTTTCACATGCTCGTCCAGCCAAGCCGTGGTGAAACAGGAAATATAGAAACCCCATTTATGTGGGGTCTCCACACGTGACAGTGCAGTGAATAATGGGATCACATTTCCAAAGACAAGTTGACCTGCTTAAGTCTTTGCAGTAATCTGAAAACAAGTGTTGTATGCTTTTTTAAAGCACTTATTTTACCTCAGGGTAGATTGTGGGGAGCATTAGGCTGCCTGGCAGGCTGTGTGTTGGGAGTACGGAATACGGAAGAGAAGAGGGACCGTCCTGTAGATATTTTCCACCTCGCTGGTGGCCCCGGGCAGGACTCATTTAGTATTAATGCTGTCAAAAATCCTTAGAAATAGCTTGGTTTATAAGCATGAAACTCATATCAGGAGGCATAATATCAATAAGGACAGTTAGCAGCCCTGTCTCAGTACCTTCAAGTGTTACCAGTACTTAGAAGTGCCAATTAATCATCATGCAGACCGGAGATGGAATTTCTTGTCAGCTATGATTGATAGTTTTGTCTGTGGGATTTTTCCACATCTTTCCCATAGTTGTGAAATGGCAGGTCACTTGTGTATATAAATGACCCAAAGTATAGATATGATTTCCATAAACCTGGAGAGGAAGGCAGCCTGTAGAAAAAAGGCATACTGTGAAGCAGAGTGATAGCTTTGAAGTAGCATGGCATTTTTCATTGATTGTAAAAAGCAGCGATAATGCATAATTCCTTATCGCCATCACATGACGCAAGTCAGATTTGACCATAAGGGCCTGGGTTTTTCAGCCAGTTGCACAAAGAAATTCCAGGGAAGGAACAGTGGGATATGGTTGAACGTTTTCCAAATCTGTTTTGAAAAATGCAGATGAGCATCCATATATCAAACTGATGATACAGATGAAGTATACGAAACCAATATATCAAAGATTCCTCACTTTCCCATAAAAGTAATTTGGCAGCATGCCATTATTATCATGTAAATCTCTTCCTCCTTACTGCACAATAACAATATATCTTTGGCCATCATTTTTCCCTCTTGAGGTTGTTGCCGTTATCTGTAATTTCCATAAAGTTTCCATGTTAACAATGCTTACTTCTCTGTACACTTACATTACTAGTCAGTGCACACTTGCAGAAAACAAAATATCTCACGTAAATGTTTTGTGCATGCCTGTTCCATGTTTTTTTCGAATTAATACAGCTAAGACATGTTTTAGCAGAGGCTGAAGTATCACATTTAGATTTGCTAATCCACTCTACGTTTGCCAATTTTTTTTCTTTGTTATGCAGAGTGCTCGTATTTGGCAAGATATTTTGCTGCTTGGGTTTTTGCTTTAAGGATTATCAAACTTGTGTAATAGCTTGTGTATATTATTGGAAACATAGAGTAGTTCTAGCATGATTTATTGAGTTATATTAAATGGAAAATGTGTATGTGGATCAGAGGTCATCTCTGATTTAATAAAGTATGGTAGAAAAAAAGAGGTTATTCAGAAAATTGTGGCTGGTTTGGTGTTTTTAATAAAGTATGGTAGAAAAAAGAGGTTATTCAGAAAATTGTGGGTGGTTTGGTGTTTGGGTTTGGGGTTTTTTTGTTGTTGCTGGGGGTTTTTTGTGGTGGTTGTCCCCTCTCTCCCTTCATTCTTCTATGCATCAGTCCCTGAAGTATATCAAATGCTAATGTCTACATTTCCATCTATGCCTGTCTGGAGTATTCAATCATTTTCTGTTATGCCACCTTTATAAAGGAAGTATGCATGTTTACTTGTTTGATTTTGGCAGATGTCTTCCATTTTCCTTGTCATATGTCAAAATTGGTTATGATGGAATTGATTTTGCTCAATTAAGAATTTATTTTTTTCCGTTTATGTTTTTACCTTTCTGGAGGCTGCTTCGATGGTAAAGACCTGGACATGGACCGGTGTGGAACTAGCTCCAGGAAACTAGCGATAGACCATCTGTATTGTAGCTGTATGTGCACTAAGAGCACGCTTCTTCCATCATGACATAGTTTATAGATGGGGAGCCTGTGTGTTGGCCGTCACAGCTATCTGGCACGCAGTATGTTAACATGCTGGGTCTGTTAATCTATTACAGATTTAGAAGAAATGATAAATCAGTGCTTCTACTTCCCTGCCAAAGGCAGTGGTTCCATTTTGCAGGTTCTGTTGTTTGGCTGTGCTCTGAGATGGACTTGGGTTAAAATGACTGGACTTCGGAGGGAAAAGAGGTTAATTTATCCAGGTGGTTTGGTTGAGAGGGTAGCTGAACAAATAATTGTACAGACACTGCTCAAGGGAGGGTGCCTACTTGTTAGGGACAAGAAGGAACTCAGGGGTAGAAATCGTTAATTCACTGCTAATGGAATAATTGCATGAACTGGTATCGGAAATAGTGTGGCCAGCAGGACTAGGGCAGTGATCATCCCCCTATACTCAGCACTGATGAGGCCACACCTTGAATACTGTGTTCAGTTTTGGGCCCCTCACTACAAGAAAGAAATTGATGTGCTGGAGCATGTCCACAGAAGGGCAACGAAACTGGTGAAGGATCTAGAGAGCAAGTCTTACGAGGAGTGGCTGAGGGATCTGGGGTTGTTTAGTCTGGAGAAACCTTATTGTTCTCTACAACTGCCTGAAAGGAGGTTGTAGCTAGGTGAGTGTTGGTCTCTTCTCTGGGTAACAAGCAATAGGACAAGAGGAAATGGCCTCAACTTGCACCAGGGGAAGTTTAGATTGAGTATTAGGAAAAATTTCTTCACTGAAAGGGTTGTCAATCATTGGAGCAGGCTGCTCAGGGAAGTGGTTGAGTCACCATCCCTGAAGGTATTTAAAGGACGTGTAGATGCGGTGCTTAGGGACATGGTTTAGTCTTGGCAGTGCTAGGTTAATGGTTGGATTTGATGAATCTAAAAGGTCTTTTCCAACCAAAATGATTCTATGATTCTATGACTTGAGCCCTTGTCCGGTACTTGTGAGGTAAAAGACTTATTTTGTAAAGAATCATGCAGAAAGTGCTAGTCCTAAGCATCAGTGCTGTTTTTATGTTAATGTTTCAGGAAATATTAATGTTGGTAAAGATTGTGGTGGTGGTGCTTATAAAAATATACTTGAGGTTTCAACGCATATTGTTTTACTTATCCTGCTTGGTTTGGAAAAGCATTTAGTAATTAAGTTAAAATAATTAAATCGGATATTATGAGCACAGGATAGATTTCAAGCATTCTTTTTTCCCCTTGAGGTTATGAAATATTATTCTTGCATTAGTATCTTGGAGTCTGTTGAGCAGAGATTTGAACCAAAAGCTCAACTAAGGTAGAGTATGAAGACTTGGCACCTTGGCATAGGCAGCGCACCCGGAGCTTATGACTGGTGGCTTGGCATCCACATTCTTTTCAATACAAAAGTTTTAGAAAATCTCATTGAAAGTGCAACATCACATGATTCTGTAGGAATCTGTCTAACAGAAAGTATTTCAAAATGATGTTTTCAAAATCAGTGGCACCATGTCCAGGATGAGTATGGAGTATTACAAGGAACCGTTTATCCAATTTTACTGTGTCATCTGCATATTAACTCTGGCATAGAACACCTCAAAAAAGGCAATTGAATTTTTAACACTTAGTAGAAGAAGGCTTCATTCAGATAAAGATGTTATCTGCCCCTCAACTTGGCAATACCAGGCTTCAGGGAAATACTTAACACCTTGAAAAACCAGCTATGCCCACAATGCAGAACGGCCAGTTGTTTCCATTCCAGCTTCAAAAAACATCTTGGGGTGAGGGAGTCACCTGGTCTCCCTGCATCCCGGTGGGCAGCAAAAGGTCAGTAGGTATGCTGAGTGCCCAAGCCTTGTATTACCCAAATCTTGCTGTGCTACCTCATAGCTACACAGGTTACGCTACGAACAGATTACGCACATCTCTTGAAAACCTCTCCACTAGGCTTTTCAAAATTTTTGTGGTTTAATTGCTTCAAACAAGCTGTTGGGAACTGCTGTAACTTTAAACTCGTTAAATCTGAAAAAAAAAATTGAATGATATGCATACAGAATCTTCCTTTCCTGTCCCCATAAATATTTGTTTAGCCTTTATACTTCATCTTATTTTGCCATTTTTGAATTGATATTGTGGTTTATATGATGATTATTTCTCATAGTTGAACTTCTTCATTACTGCTGACTTTAGGCATTACTGTAGTTAATATGTTCATGCACACAGTATTTCCCTTAATTTTTTTGTTTCCTTTTTCTTAAACTTTTTGCCATAATTACAGTAAATGATTTCTTTGATTGCATGTTGAGAGGGCAGAAATGCTGTGCCAGCAGCCTTTTTTTATTCTTTCTGCTGTTACTATTCTTTTGCTGGCTCCCGAGGGTAATAAGGTCTATGCACTCTACTAATTTTCTTGCATACTTAGCTGCAATTGCAACCTTTAGTAATTATTATTTAATTAACTCCAAAGTATTGCATGAATAATGCAAAAATAAAAAATGTAAAAAAGAAAAAAGGTCAAAACAATGTATTTTTTTATATTTCAAATCCATAAGCGTTATTTCTTGGAATTTTTGTGTAAGGCATTAATAGGTCGGTGACATTAAACGGTCTGCATAAGTATAGAAGTATCAGAGGTGTGTAGTAAAAGAGTGTTTGGCATTTAGCTGGGGATCAAATTTGTTTTCATAATTTGTAGGGAGAATTTCCTAGAGCCTTGAATAAGACCTTTTTCTAATATTGAAATTTTAATTCTGCTTTACCTTTTCTAGGTGTTTTCTTTTCAGTTAGCAGAAGTCAACTAAATATTATTCTTTTGATAAACACATTGACTAAGTCTGGCAGAAAAATGTTTGTATATATTTGGATATCTACTTAGAGATCAGTAGGTCTGCGCTGTGAATGTAAAAATGAGCAGTAAATGTTTGTGACGGTGTATTTGTGTGAAGGCAACATAAAGACTGGCTTTTAATAAAGAAAAGTTTCTGGGTTTGTTTTTGTAGTGGATGGCTGTATACACAGAGCTGCTGGGCCCTGCTTAGTTGCAGAATGTCGCAACCTGAGTGGCTGTGAGACTGGACAAGCAAAAATCACGTGTGGATATGACCTACCTGCAAAATGTAAGTCAACCTTTTCTCAACGTTTTCTTTTTGCTTTAAGCACGTGGAGCTGGTACGCATGCTTTATTTCCCTGTAGTCTAATTCAACAAGGTATTCATTTTACAAAATTAGCAGTGGGACTTAATTAAGCATGTTCTATAATAATGTCTTCCCCTCAAAGCAATTCAGGCTTTTCTAAACCATTATTTCACCTATGTTATCCGACGAAAACCTACATGTCTCTAAAATATAAAGCATCTTTCATGTTTATTTTTTGCAAGCTAGAACATCTCCTTTCATATGCATAATAAAGGATTGGAAATGCTTTATGAAGTATGAACAAAATATACATTATCATATTTAAGTTCCATGGAGACAATTTTTGGAAATGTTGCATATTTCATATTCTCCATGCAGATTCCTTGATTGTGAATACTTTGAGAGCCAAGGAGATCAAAGTGATGTATTGTGTTTTCAGCTGCTACGTAGAGACTGATTGGCAATTACTGAGAAGGCATCTGTCACACTTTAGCTTTCAGCAGAGTGCAGCTCAGTGCTGGAATGTTTTTGCACGTTTTGTTTTTTTGAAAGCGGAATTGTCAAAATTCCCATCCTATTTAAAATAGGAAGAGGGCTATTTGACCTTGTTGTGTAAATGTTGAGCTTGTCAGGGAAAAAGTAACATGATGTCAGCACGTTGATCGGCCAGTCTATTATGTAAGAATAAAAATTAGTAAATCTCTGCAAGTTAGGATCTTGCAGAATAGTATATTAAGATATGATAGTACAAATACCAAGAAAGCATTACAAGCAGCACATAACTAGAATTCAAGATCTCATTTTTTATACACAGTTTGCACTGGGAACATGGTTCATTCAAAAATATTTAGATCTGCTCTCGTAATTAGTTCTCCCCTTTTTTTATGTAAAATCAAATGCTTACTGCAGTAGCAGACATCTTTTTAGGTTCCTGTAGCCCTTAATGCCTTAGGTAAAGAAGACAATTGTATTCCGAGTCATTTGTTGGCACCTTCTACGATGATGATGAGATTATTTCCTTGACAGTGGTAATTGCTATATACGGGAAAAATGTGTTATATTTTATGCATAGTTTTACCACATGTTAATGGTTATTTATGAAAGGTTAATTTGACTAGGGGTCAGGGAAATTGCTGAGAAAGATTCAATGTGGTAGTTACGTTCGGTTTGTATATGGCCAAAATCTTCACCAGATTGCTTTAAAATGGTTAAGATTGTTAGGCAATGCCTTGTAATTTACTGGGGATTTATGATGTTTAATTCTTCCCCTTTAAAAAAAAATATCTTGGGAAGGACAGAAAAGCTGCTCATCCATAGGTGCATAATTCCTCCCATGTATTTTAATGAGAGAAATTAAATAAAACGTATCAAAGCAACGAGCACTGAACTGTGTTAGAGAAAGGGTCATGTCTGAGGTGGGTCCTCCCTTTAAATTTTATAGCAGTTTAATGGGTCTTGCTTAAGTTAACTTTGTAGAACAGGAACCTCTTTGAAAACTATAGGAAAAATTTTTGGTTTGTTCTTTATGTAGGAATAATAAACAAAACAATGAGAAAACCTATTATCACTTAGAGTTGGAAATAAAACCTGTAACCAGACATAGAGAAAAGTCAATATTCTGCTTAATCAATATTCTTAGAAATTGAAAATGTATCAAAGACACATCTGTTTGTATTTGATCATGCATCAGCATGAGAGGGGGAAAGGATACATTAACTGACAAACAGGCATGGGGAGGGAAATGTACAGTTTGCATGCAGAGGCTGCGAATTAGGTATTCTTGATTTCTTAGATTTTTTTTTTCTTAAACCATATTTGTGTTCACCAACTGTTGCTTTCTTTTACATTTCCCTTGAGCAGCTTTTGATTGTAGGCTCATAAAATTATTGTACCTTTTAGACCATTCATCTGAAAGTGATCAAACAATCAAGACTCTGTTTTCATATTTTAAAGAGCTATAGAGCCACTGGATATCTTTTGTTACTCTGTGTCACTTTGTCATAATAGTATGACAATTTAACTGTGGAAACTATTTTACATCTCATTTTTGTGATGAGAGCAGCAACATGACGGGAGGTCCGGACTCCCCCATCCAGATGCGCTGTGATGCAATTTTGTGTGTCAGCAATTTGTTGAAGGTTATAGGTGAATGGATAACTGCCAGCTTTCACAATGAGTTTACTTTTCACTTACCTGTTTGTATATAGGAGACCAACTACAGTAATCCGTTAACAGTTTGAGTAGTGCAATGATTATTTTGTTGTCTCTGCTCTTCTTGTGATTGTAGTTGGATGAATAATGATAGTAAATGTGAAATGTATTTCCTAGCGTGATGAATTGTTATTTTTTTTGTTATTTAACAGAACTGTAAAATGTTACAATTGTATTTCCCACCCCTGGGATTTTCCAATCTCTGGTTCTTGATCCTGAAATGCTTTGCTTGGAAGCAGCTTGCTGAAATCAGCAAAGCTGCTCTGGGACGGAGCAGCCTGCATGTGTCCTGCAGGACGGAGGACTTGGGCTTTAGCTGAGGACTCCATGTTAAAGAAGATTTAGTATTCAAAGATCATGCAGCATATTGCTTTGTTTTATAGACAACTTGAAGGAAGTTGGAATTAAATTTGGCATTAGAAGGGAAGGTATGTTTTGTTAGGAAGCTGGTAGTTGGTAAATAAAAAACACTCCAGCAATCTCCTTTATGATCTATTGTATTTTTATTGAATACTTTGCTGTATTTACTTAGGTTAAATAAGAAAAGGTCTGATAAATAATTTCTTCACAAAGGAAAAAATTGAAAAATAATGTCTGACTGAAAAATGCAAAGATTTAGGGTACGAACTGGGTTTCTGTGATTTGTTCTTGTTGCATCTGAGCGAGAGATCAGTTTGTGAAACACACAAGTAAAAGTAAATGTTCAGGGAGAGAACAGGCAAAATAGTTGATTTCTTTTCCCTCATCTTTTTATCTTAATAGTGTGAACAGACCAAGATTAACATGTATATAGCCTAGAGATGTTGCTTTATGAACTTTTCAAGATACATACTTTTGAATGCCAAAAAATAGTCTGTATGAAAATAGAAGGGAAATAAAATTGAGTTTTCTAATTACCAGTTAATGTAACATTCAGTACAGTTTTACAGAAGTCACTGTAATCACCATCTGCCTTCTGTGCTGCAAAAGCCTACACAAAGCCCCCCCCAAATGCCAACCGAGTTATTTACTGAATACATAATTTGGTTGATGTCATCTATTGTTGTTTTTCAGCAAACACCTATGCAGGCACCCAAGTTTTCATAGCGCTTTGGAGGGCTGAAAAAGGCAGTGCTTTTTGCTCGGAAATACTTTCCTTTAATGCTCTCCCAGACCGATCATCAGTTACTTAACTTCTGTACTTCATATTGTTGTTCCTTTTAAAGAAAAGTTCATTCTAAATATTGTACAACTGGTCTTCAAACATTGAGCAGTACTCCGATACTGTCATGCTTTAACTAACAGATGAACAGTATCTGTTTAAAGCTCTACAAATGCTTGTTTTCTTTCTCATTTGATTAATAGTCTCAGTTGGCTCTACTGGCAGAAAATGGTCTGAATGTAAATTGTGTTTATGGCTGGATCCAAGGGTCCATAACAGCCTCGTGGCTTGTTATCTGCTTGCAGAGGTTCACTATAAAAAAAGACCCTGTCAGAACACATTAGAAAATATAGTCCCATTCTGGAAGGTATTTAACGGGCTTAAAAGCGATTGAAGACGTGGTGACAACATCCAACGCAGGTAATTGGTACCCCGACCTTGGCAGGAAAGGACCCCCAAACTAACTTTTTTCTATTGTTAATATGTCTAGTAATAATTTCTTTCTTTTTCTGAAAAATGTTTGATAATAAAACCCCTAAACCTAGGGAAATAAAATCTTACAGCATCTAATATGGGATAGAGCCAACCATTGGTAAATTAAATATGAAAGGTGGACTTTCAGTGGAGGTACCTATCTGGAAATGCTAGGCAGTTTCTAATACATTGGTTTATGTTGTTAATAAAGCTACAATATTTAGACTAAATTTTTCTGTCTGCTTGATATTTTTAGTACTTTAAGCAATGTCCTTTAGGAAACACCAAATATAGCATAGTCTTCTGGTCCAGAGTCACTGTGTAGATCAATCTGGAGTAATAATGTGAATGTGCTCTCAAAGACAATTCCTGCTGTGAAATAAGTAGTTAGGAGGAGTGCTAGTATTAAACACAGTAGGAGGACTCAGCCTTTAAATTTGTTTAATCAGATTAAAAAGTGGAGATTAAAAAGTGGAGATTAAAAAGTGTGCTTCTATTATACAGATGTAATTTTCTGTATTTAAAAGATGAATATTTGGAGGGTATTATTTTAAAGTAAGGCTGTAATGGTAGTGATTTTAAATCTCTCCGTATTTTCTTGGAGATCACTTACAGAGCTTAATTAAAAGGTTGATTATGCAGAAATGGAACTCCAAAACTCTACTTCAGTAGTCTAAAACTGATCAACTGAAAAAATGGGGCATAATATTCAAGCGTATTATCCAAATTTCCGGGATTCCACAAAGAACTTAGTTTGTTTACTTACTTTTAAAACTTTGGTTGATATAAGAATACGTAAATTTTTTTTTCAAACAATTCTAAATTTCTAATATGTGTGAGTCAGGCAGATACTTTATTCTGTGAGGTTCTGATGTGCAGAAGAACACTATCTTTTTCATGATTGTTCACTTTGCTCCCTCCCTATTTTTTCTGGGAAGAGGTAAGTCTGGGAATTGGAAAATAAGTCTGGGAATTGATAAGGAAGGCATTATGAGAGAGCAATATGTGTCCAAGAGAAGGTTTCTTAGAGAAGACTAACTTGGCTACTAACTGCCAGTTGGTGAAGGTCCTTGATCTACTCTCACAATTGCTTTTAAATACTTAAGTGAAACAGATGTGCCACCAGATGTATAACTAGACTGAAGTTTGATGAAATTTCAGTTAAAACAGGCTGCTGATAAGCACAGGGTGATACAATCATTAATATAATTGAAGCTTCATAAATGTTATGATAGTTTTCCAGGAGGGGTGTCTTTATACTCTTTGTCTTAGCCAAGTGGCATCACATTATTGTCAGCATTCTGCCCAAACTGTGTGTCACCTACTGGGAAAAAAGATGAAGCCAGAAAGAGCTCTAAATAGGTGTTTCCTGAAACAGTGCTGAGCTGCAGCAGCTCTTTGCTATCTCTTTTTGTATTTCTTAAATCTTTATAATTGCTTCCATATTTAAAACTAAATTTAAAATGAAGCAAGGCAAGTTAATAGTAATCAAAGTTCCAAGACCCCTTATACTTGAGCAATATTTTTGTGGTTTAGATTTCTTTGGGAAAGGATTTTTTTTTAATGCTTAACAAAACCACTTACTATGTACTTGTGTGTTTTTCTTCTGAGTTGTGTCTAGGTTTCAAAGGGTTTTTTACTAAGCTCAATTTATGTATTTTATGACCATTTTGAAAATAAGTGCAATGATGTCTTTATTGTGTTTTAATTTGGTCTAATTGACTCCAGTCATCTTAATGACCTGCTATATTCACCATTAACAATAGCGTACATTACATATGCTGCAAATGCATTGGAAGGGAAATATTAATGATTACCACTTTGGTCCTAAAACCTGCTTAGATTTTAGAGAGGGTTTTATGGTATATTGTAAAGCTTTATGGCTTGTACACCCCCCCACATACACACACAAAGGGAGAACTTAGGACTCATGGGAAATGATGGGGAATGCATTTATCAACTTCAACTAAACAAGTTCAAACATCTCCTCCTCTTCCAAGTCTGCTCAGGGTCTGTCATCAGTTTGGGTAGAAAAGGGACAAGTGCTGTAGCTACCAGTTGAAATGTGTGGTTATGAATCAGCAAGAATCTTCCATCTCTCTTCCAGGAGAGTATATGATCTTTGTCCTTGGATTCCAGCCTAGCTCATATGCATTTTTTAATGGATAGATGCTTTAAAATTTAATTTGTGAATGGACCGGAGTGCACGTTTGTCAGTGCTCTGTGTAGTGTCATGCTGTGGTTAACTTATGGTATGTACTGCTGGAAACCCTCATTTCGTATCAAATTGTTCAGTTAACAAATGTACATGTTGTGGCTAAAGGAAATGTTTTACTATTGATCCTCACGGCTAAATCTAAATCCTTTTCTTCTGGGCATCTTTTGTTGCAATCTGGTCATTGAACACTGAACTCCAGGACAGGAGTGGACAGAGACAAAATTAAGGGGAGGACTGAACCATCTGAGCAGTAATTGCATCCACCATTGCCTTATAACGTGTGTGTTAATACAATGTAATGGCAGGCAGTAGAAACTTGATGCCATGAATTTCCCTCCCTGGCCTTATTTCTGTAATTCTGGATATTTACATTTTCTGCAAAGGTCTAATTCTCAGCGTTACTGAAAGCAGTTCCGGAACTGAGTTTGCAGTGTAGTGTGGTGGTGACGGGAGCCCATGCTCTTTGGTACCGCAGTTCCCTGGCGTCAGCGTCCAATGTGCTGGGGTTCATCCTCTGGATACCCCCTTGATGAACCAGAGAGTAAGTTACGAGCTGTAAACACTTTCCTAATGCTTTATTTATGTGTAAGGTGCTATTTAAAATGTCCCCTTATTCAGTGAAAAATAATTGGTGCTGGAATATGCCTTTCCACACTGGTGGCATATAGTCATTCCTCAGGCATGTTGGCACTGAACAGGGTGTTGTGTCCCTGAAGGCTAATATATTTTATTTCCTTCATGCTTGGATATAGTTGGTCCTTTTTACTCAAATAATAATAAAAATTTTCAAAAAGTCTAATGCATAGCAGAAAAATAAACAAAATTTTGATCGCTGCAGTCAGCTGACAAGGAGAAGGGGTTATAATGGGTTATAATGGAGATGTTTATGCTCCTTTAACTGCAGCGGTTGCTGCTGCTCCCACTCTAATACGTTCCCTCAGTAGCCAAAGCCTACGCTCAGTACTTGAAAAATTAATCTTTGATGCATGAGATTTTGTCTGCCTGAATTTTGCTTGTCTCATTTTAAATGGTGATAGAAATTGCTTACTGTAGTAAAACACAACATTAACCTCATAGTGTGTTGGCACTTTGTGATTTATGCTGGTTTAGTCTCTGAAAAATACGCAGCCTGTCTCCCGAACCTGGATTTAGCTTATAAAATATATGTTGGCACAGGCTTGGGGCTTGAATTGGAACACTAAATGCTGATCCTCCATCTCCCTAGGGTAGGAAAAAGGTTTAAAATTGTAGCCTCTTGGAGGTCATTAACTTCATATCATTTCTTCAGATTAATAATAATTATATTATTGTAGCTGGAATGTTTTAAAAACAGTACAGCCTAATTTTCTTTCTTGCAAGCAAAGTATAGGATTTCTTTTTGTGCTGAATCTGCATATTCCTCCACCAAACATATGACAAATTATTTGCAAATGGAAATAATCAGATCATAGGTAGTAAATAAGGACATAGCTGTTTTCATTCCACTGTTTTGAGATAAAGCAAAAGGAATAATATGGATGTGAAAGGTGCTGTGATTTTTTTGAGTTATCCTTCACTCAGCCACAAACCTCGCTGTTTACTTGAGGTTTAAAGCTGCAAATTTTATTTTTATTTTTTCTGAATATATTGTGAAAGAATCTTACAGATGAAAAGTGAGACTGTTTCAAGAGGAGTTCTCTACCTGCAATCTAATTCCTTTAGACCAATCTAAAGTGGATAGAATGGGGAGGTTATGTAAAATGGTTTTTGAAAGATCTTTGTTTCACCAAGCAGAGAAATCTTGAGGCCATTTCACATAAACTAAGTGCACAGACCCAAACATGTTTCTTTGGTGAAAACTGAGGTCAAGCATTCAAAACATTTCTCTTCAGGAAGAAGACATCAGGTGTGAGACTGCAGGGCGTAAATAATGTTTTAATTGCTGTAGGAAAGAATCTAAATACTGATTAACGAGATAGCAAAAAATAATAATATAAAAAAAATTGGTGTTATTTCACACGCTGAAGATGCTGTTTCACTACTGGTGAAAAGATACCATCATCCAGGATGTTTTGCCTTCGAGTATCATGGGATCAAAATCACGTGGATTTTTTTTCTTGTTGCTGTGGAGCACTAGAAATTTCTGAGAAATTTGTTTGTTTAGATTTCTGATAGCATCCTCCTTTTCTTAACATTGTCTTCACACTCAGATTTTTAATTTTTTTAGTTTTGTTTGAAATATTTCATACACATTGAAGAGGATGCAGAAGGGTGTGTGTGGTTTATTTCTTCTTAGACCTCTCCTTTCCTTCCTTCTTTGGTATTTGTAAGTTTTCAATGATGTTTATGAAGGGATACATTTACATTATTGCATATCTTTATATCTGCATTTATTTATCTGTATGTGTGTTTATATTTTCTCTATCCATGCTAGTCAATGTTGCACATTATTTGTACCACTGCATGACTTGCAAATGCTCTACCACTTACTGTCTTCAGGATAGATGGCAGTATCTTTTAGGCTAATTAGCTGATAAGAAAATATAGGTTCTCATGTCATTGATTTCTGGCCATTTTCAGAATATTCAGAGAAGAAATGTTGTTAGTTTTTAGTGGTTGCGGCACAGGGCTCTCAGCTTGCTGTATTAGGAGTGAAGTTTCACTGTAGGAAATACAGAGGAACTTTGAAATGCACCATCTTCAGGGCACAACAGTCACTCTCATCTGGGCTTTACACCTTTCTGGATGTCTTTGAATATTAACAAAAGAACAAACCGTAAAAAAAAAAAAAGACCCAGCGGTACTCCAAGTGACTGATAATAGTTCTAGGACCTGGTTTAGGAGGAAAGTGGATTAATGCAAGATACAGTACTTTCAGTGTACACTTTTTGGTAGCTGTTTGTGCCCACGTGCAGGTTTGTAGGTAAGTATGATTTGTATAATATAATTTATGCGGTAAGAAGCCAGAAGAAAGTGTTAATTAAACAACTGTCACCAACTTTGAATTACATCTTCTTACATACTCTTTCTTAGCTATTTGTCATGCTACAAATCTCTCTTCTGGCTCCTTCGGAAAGTGAGTTCTACTGAATTCCCTTTAACCTCAGACACAGTGGTCTGAATTCTTATATTTTCTAGTGATGTATCAGAGAGATGGACAGAGAAATGTCTGACCATTTTAATGTTTCAATGTGGCAAAAAAGAATGTGTTTGCTACATCACTGCACACTTCTAAGTAAGCTTCTTATTTAGTCTTCAATAAACATAGTTGGTAGCTTTCCAAAGCTTTTCTAGACTTATAAATAAATACATACATAAATGAGAAATTTATGTGAGCTTTGCAACACTAAAAATAACCTCTTTGATATCTAATTATGTGTATGTCTGTCTGGATCACATTTAATTTTTTTGCAACATTCTTACTATGCTTTCAGAATAATTTTATACAGTGTTTGCATTAGAATTAAAACATGTAGGTCGGTTTTGAGAAAATAAGAATACAGTAAGAATATTGTTTAATATCTCATAGCCTGCATAGGCTATAAACAGCAGGTCATCAAGACTGTAACCTGTTTAAAGTACCCCTGATCACAAAGGAGGAAACAGTTTCTCGTGGAAGCTTTTTGTTTTAACAGCCACATTATTAATTTTTAATTCTCCAGTAGAACTGGGGAAACTCCGCACATATTATATGTGAAGCTGAGAAGGGAAAAAAACCCTTGAGTCTTTGAGAAGTGTCATGGATAGCAAAATAATGTCACATAATATGCTCTGAAAGCCCGCAGTTTTGAAAATCACAATTCATTCAAGTAAAAGATTGCATTTGTGTCAGGTGCAATTCTGTCAGAGGTGTAATCTTGTTTAAAACAACTTTTTTTTGCAAAATGGAGCAGAAATGTTTCCAGGGAAGACTGTTCATTTAAAATTAATTTGTTGTAATACAGCCTTATTCATGAGAAGCTGAAAGTGAAGTTCATGCAAAAGTGACTGGGAGCCATGAACATTGCTGGATTTCTTTCAGTTTAGAGAGTTGAACATAAACAAAGATGCAAAACAAGTAATTTTAAATTAGAATCTTACACTTGGCAATGACAGACAATTTCAGAAAATAAGTTTTGGCTTTGAACGATTGGCTACAATGTAAGAATAAAACTGCCTCCCCATCACTGCCAGGATCCCTCCTTATTGCATGGTTTTCAAAGGCCATAAAAACTCCCCTCTTATTGTGATTTATTGTTAAAAAATATTTATTACCTGTCTTGCTTAGGGACTGCATAAATGGGGACTGCATTTGACATAAACATAGTTTTAGCCAAGACTGATATTTCCCTCCAGATTACAAAAGAAAGACACACACACACAAAGCCAAACCCCCAAACAATAAAAAAAGTCTTGTTTGGCTTAAAATTTTTACAGTGATTATGGTTAAAATGCTTCCAGTATTGTCTTTGCCTTCCTCACTAGCTTGTGCTCCTGAGTTAAATTAGCTCTTGTATGGCACGGCCACCACTTGGCCTTTCTTGGATTTGCTGCTTTTGGCAAGGGAAGGGACCTATCTGACACCCCAGACTGGGATGTGGAAGAAAATCTAAATTATGTTTGATCAACTGGAATGCCGCTGCATTAGCATGAGAATAATTAGAGTCAGAGTAAAGAAAACTTACATACAGGTTCCCCCCCATGGGGAATTTAGAGGCATCAGAGAAGAGGCAGAGAAGATGCACGCTGAAGCATCAGGAGTCTGTGAATCTTACAGGTACTTGGATGTCCTATTGCAGCTACAGATCCACAAGTCCTCTTTCTTTATGGAACTTAAATTATGCAATTGGGTTGTCTGGGTTTTTGTCCTTTTTAAAAAACTTTAAATATGCAACTATATAAGTTCCCCAGACACTTTTTGTCAAATTAATGCCATTTGGAATACTTCAAGATCTCTAAAAAGAGAGTAAGATTTCATCTTCCCCTCCCCACCCCCCATCTTTTTGTTGTTGATTTTAGACAATGCTTTATTTAGCTCTTCTACCACGTGGTTTTATCAAAAAGAGCAGTTAATTCATGGGTCAGAGCATCTCTTGTGATCATACATAGAGGGTGAGGCTGAAAATGAGAGAGGACTTTTTTTAGTCTTTTTTTTTTTTTTTTTTGTACCAATATTTTAGGGGCCCAATGACTATGAATAAGAAATCAGGGCAGCACAAATGAGTAAATCCCTTGTATGGCAGACACAGCATGGTCTGAAAGGAAATCCTCTAAGGTGGGACAAGTCCTCACCTCATATACCAAAGAGCTTGGGGGACTTTGGCCTTTTTCACATGTAGTGATGCTGTTTGGTGTGTCGAGTGTTCCTGTGGCATATGAAGAAATTGTAGCTGCAGAGCTCCTGCTGCTGCTGTTGCTTTCCTTCTCCCAGCCACCTCAGAGCTGTGCTCATGCCTGCAGGGATGCAGACTTTAAGCGCCTGTGTAAAAATAAAAAATAACACTCCCCCTGCGTGTAACCCACATTAGACAAGTGGGTTGGCATGAGAGCAATGGGAAAGAGAAAGTTTTCAAATCTGACTTAGGTTGACTATCTTTTAATAGGAGAGGAACATAATTTTTTCAGTTTTTTGAATATTCTGTGCTTAAAAAATATTCTTTGAATTACTTCCAACTGTACACATGAGTTTTGTATCGGAGTAATTTACCCGCCGAGAACTAACTGAGAGTATCAGTGCATTTCCAGCAATCCACTGAAGCGGTATCAGTTGGTAATAATCTTCTGACACTGCTATTCAGTGTCAGACTGGAAGCAAAAGTGTATAAGCAAATGGCTCCGTAACCCATTATCTAATCTAGATCCTCATAAGAACCCTATTTTTTTATTATTAAATAAATGGCGATTCACATTAGACGTAGGTGTGGTAAGTCCCTGTCTTGTGCTTTTCCAGCAGGTTGCCAGTGTGAGCAGTCTGAGATTTTGGTAAATCACTAGAAAGTGGATGAATTGTTTCCTAACCTGCCCAGTCTTTTAGGAGGTGAATTTAGTGGCTTTAAAATGGGGAAAGCTTTGGGCAGGGCCAATTGCACTGAGCCCTGTTCTGAAGCAAACGCCCCCAAGGTGGTCACCTCTCGCTAGTGCCATTTTTGGCCACATGTGTGGTACACATATTTATTCTCCTCCCACACTTCTCTCACTTTTCCACATTATCTAACCAGCCAAACATATCTCCCAGCCTATGGCAGAGGAATTCAATGTGTTTCTTTGATTCTGGGCCTGGCATTTAACTATTAGCTCCAGGCTATCCTTAATACAAACCAGTGTTAATGCTTATTTGGATTATTGTGTATTTTATTGGAGAAATTGTAACAGAGATATGCTGTTAATGTTTGAAAACAATGCATTTACCTACCAGTGTTTTAAAAAATAAAAGCATCCCTGTTGGTTTACAGCAGCTGGATGTTCAACAGCAGGAGCTGTGATTTGGCTCCAAGCCCAGCATCCATTATATCTTGCACCTTTAGCCTCCAAATTGATAAAATGGCAGGCATACAATTAACAGATTTAACTACAGTGTCTCTTATCTAAATGTTGTGCCTGGCAAGTGTATTATCCCTCCCCTCCCTCTGCATTTTTCTGCTTCTTCAAACTTCCCTTCCCCCTTTCCACCACTTTCTTGGGCAGTCACTTCTAGTGGTGATCTCTCCATATTGTTATTGTGTCTTTTTTTAGGCTGGCAGATCATCCTTAATCAGTTTAGTGTTTTTCCAAGTGTCCCTCACTCTTTCTCAGCTGTCTTTTTTTCTCCATTCATTGTCCAGTTTGCTTCTGTTTGAAGTGAACTCTTTTTTAATTTTTTTATTTTAGTGTTTACCTCCATTTCTTCCTTCCACCTAATGAAAGGAAGACTTCCTCTTAGGACAAAGTTGGGTCTAAATCTTGGGTTTCATTAAAGTCAGACTAGTTCGAATTAAGGTTTAGGGTTCATTCCTACTAAATCTAAGAGAAGCACCTGAGCTTGGGCTCTAGGGAGATGGAAATGCTACCATCCCTGAAGCTAACCAGTCTGCTTTCATCAGGTATCTGTGTAGCCAGTTGATCTGGAAATATTATTTTGACATCTAAACCAATATGTTAATTCAGGCCATAATTAATTCGCAATACAAGTTCAATAACTAAGGATATTTTGTGTTTCATCTCAGTTATGCACCTTGCTTTACTATATGCATTAAAAAGATGATTGGCATTTCTTTTTACTGCATGAGGTGTGATAGGTGCAATACTCTCTTCTATACATACAGGGAATACCCCTTCATTTTTAATAATCAGAACTGTTGAAACATTGCTTGGATATCATTGATCAAACCATACACATTTTAAAAAGCATTCCTTCTGCTTCCTTCCTATCAGATGTTGAGACATGGTTGATTGCAATTTCTCAAACTTGCAAGAACTAGTCCAAGCTTGCCTTCTGATCAAATAAAGTCTTAAGACATAATGCTTTGTAACAGGCCAGACCCTATGATTAAACACACAGAATTTTAACTTGTGAATACTTGACCAAATAAATGCCATAATCAACAGGAATAGGTGGCACGTGATGATTTCCTGGGTGTGAAAATCCTCCTTTATTAAGGCATTTGTTACTTTCATGACATGAGTTTAATCTGTTATCAGTCTCATAATATCCATAGTATCTCTACAGTTATCAGTTTGTAAGTTGTTTTGTGGTGTTTGGGGGGGTTTTTTTTGTTTGTTTTTGTTTGTTTTGTTTTTTTTTTAAGAACCTGTGGCTTTTCAGATGGTTACGTTTTAGTCTTCATGGAGAATTATGCATTCAACTGGTGGGCTGAACAAATATTTCTTTACCTTGCCTACTGTAACATCACTCATGACTAGTCATCCTATTAAAAGTGTCTTGAGACTTTGGTAAAAATGATGCTTTTCTCCCTTTTTAAGTGATCATTGTTTTGGAAAGCTAGAGAGACTTCTTTGTTTCTTAGCTTTTAGTCTGACACAGCATGCATTTCTTCAGTCTTTAAAATGCGAGGTTTCTGTGTAACCAAGGATTGTGAGATCCTTTCTTTTGTACACTAATGTTTGAAGGTATTCATTTGAGGGTAATTCCAAGTAAAAAGAAAGTCTCTTGTGGCACAGTGGATGTCTGCAGGTGTTCTAATCTCCTGCTATATCACTGTCTGGGAGATTTCACCTTCATGTTTAGGGAGTTCATTCGGGCTAATCAGGATTGGCAACTCTGTGCAAATGAGATTGTAAATGAAGCTTGACAGTGGAATTTATTTTAAAGAAAATATTTGGATTAAAGAGACTGTAATATATTTATCATTCGATTTTCCTCACCCAGCTGAACACTCTTAACATTTTCATATTTTGTTAAATGATACTAAAAATTAAAAAAGTAAAAGCAAAGGTGGTGGATCATTAGTACATCCCACTTTTTTTCCTTGAATATCAGTCATACTTACGCATTCAGAATGTAAGTGTAATGTATGGAGACTTCAATCTTAACTAACAAGCTGAGAAAGAGATGAGTAAATCGGTTTTCCTTCTTCATTTTGAAGGGTTTTCTTGAGAACAAGTTTCCAAAGGGAAGAAGGTTAAATTGGGGGTGCCATTTAGGTAGCTCTTTTTTTAAGAGCAGCGAGAGATATTATTAAACACTGTTTCCCCCTGAAGTCCTTGCTAAACTCAGTGAAGTTGGCTTGAAAACTGACAGTGCTTTGCCCTTCATGAGTAGCTAGCTTATCTCTGTGTTTCTGAAGACTTGTGGAATTTACTAAATCCTTTAAGGAAAAACTGGGATATACTTTATATGTACAGATTTTTATCTCTTTCCTTTTCTTTTACTGACATTACATCAGCATGCAAGGTCAGTGAACTAGGCACGGGCTTTCTCTGTTACTGCACCATGCTGGCAGTGCTGTTCTGTTCTCACTAGCACTCCCAGTTCTCTTTCTTCAAGTTTCTACTTGACTAACGAATCATTTACATTGCTCTTTTGCCCAGTTCCTAACAATTCCCTGAGGAGCTGTTTTCACTTTCTGTAGAGCATTTACATTTTATCTTTGTAAGAGAGGAGTTTTGGCATCTATTCTTTCTTCTACCCTAATGGGATTGATTTTGGAGTTACCTACACAACCGTTCCTACATTCCTGCATAAGTATAAACCTTCAAAATACATGGAACAATGACCTTTACATATCAGAAGATTAACTAAACTGGAGAACAATAAAACTTAGTGAAGCAGGAATCTTCAAATGATGTGGAATGATTTTTTGAAGCTTATATCAGTTTTGTTAGAGCTTTAATTTTACATTCCCGATACTTTTCAGATTACTTGACAGCAGTAAGCAAATAGTAGGGTGTACTTTTTCTACTTAGAGAAAGGAATGGAACAATTTAAAAAATAAAAGTAGTGTCTTGCTTAAGAGGAATGGTGCTTGTTGTTTGAGGCTTCTAAGACCAAGAAATTTCAGTTTGCCCTCTGTTAAACATGTCATTTCAGCAACCTGAACAAAGTGGTGGTGGAAAATTTTTTGCTTGGAAAGCCTTTTCGGGAGCTTAATGTAGTTTGCAGGTTTTCTTATGACATTTAGAAGCAATTGGTTAGGTTGTGGCAGTGACACAAATCCTTAGTTATGCCAGCAGAAATTGGTTTTCTTTCTCTGGCTTGTGCCCTTCATGGTTTCTGCAGAGTTAAATATGCTATCTGTGTAAATCTATTTCGATATTGTGGATAGCACTATGATTCTGTATGTTCATATAGCATATGGTCATGTTCTTCAAATCAGGGAAATCTTAAGGAAAGAATTTTTCAAGTACATAAATGAGCACAGATCTTCCTGGAGCATAGCAATTTCTGCCATTCAGATAATTTTCCAAATTTTTTTTGTTTTTTTAATTTCTATTTTTTCTGGGCTTAACCAGACATGGTTGGTGTGTGTAATTCCAAAATAATGGAAAGAATAACATTCTGTAATGAAATGCCCTCCTTTTGGACAAAACAAACACAAAACTGGAATGCTGGAATTAGGGCTGGAATAGCTGGGAAGAAAGACGGTTTGTTAAGAGATGTATAATTTTGAAGATATTAATTCTTTATAGCTTTAGCTGTCGCATTTAAGACTGCTGCCTAGAGCAGAATATCGGAAGTTGCCAGTTCAGACTGCCAACACAGAGTACACAGTCAAAATAAATGAAAATTGCCCCATGGAATCCTTGTCCTGAAGAATTTGAAAGAAAGTAGTGTTATTGAGATATGTTATTTTCTCAGCAAGGAAAGCAAACTTGCCTTCCCAAGACTTAACTGTCACTTCCTAAATACCTTATTCAAAACCATGCATATATATATTATTTATTTATTTATTGTGATAGGCACAGAAGTGGGAAGTCCCCATTCATCTTTCCTGCTCCCAACACAATATCTAACAAGGCTGACAGGTCTCGTAATTTGTTTGCTGCTTCTATTCTTTCATTTCTTTTTCTTCAATTCACAAAAGAACTGTATTCCAACTCCTGTCATTTTTTGTGTGTTAAATTCACTTCAAGTGAACCTACATTTAAATCTCAAATCTTCTGCTCTGAATTAGAAGGTGGCTGCACTTACATGAATAGATTTTAAGGATGAAAATAATAAGCTTCAGTAGCTTAAAATTTTATTGCTTAAATCTGTGACTACATACTAATTCTAAGCACTCTAGTGCTGATTTAAGATCTTACTAGACGCCTTTTCAGAGAGATTGCAGAATGAGTGTGTGGGTACTAGGCACATGGGAAAATCTGGCCACTACATAATTCTTTAGATTAAAAAAAAGAGACACTGTGGAGCCTGAAGAGTCTTGCTTAAAAGGTGCCCTGGGTTGAAAATTCAGTCCAGCTACTCGTGGTTGCTACAAGCATGAAAATGGCTTAAAAAAAGGTTGCAGCTACTTAATGTGGTGCATTGCTTGATGGAAGATACTGCTGTCAAACCTCCAAGTATACGTTTTCATTGCCTGGGAGTGTCACCCTAGCCGTATAAACTTTAATTAAGGGCTTAAAGCATTATGTTGTGGGGGAAGAGGGGGCAGAGAAGAAGAGGAATTGAGAACTTTGGCCAAATTTAGGCCAAAACGTTGCCTCTTAGGTCCATGCCATTTTCAGTGTTAAAATTCAGTGAGATGTAAAAGGAAGAGGAATAATGGGGTGATGAGTTGCTGCATGAAAATGTCAAGGAGGAGTTTCTGTTTTGTGGCTCTGTGTCAAGAGTTTTCTTACTAAGTGATTGTTTCATAAAATGAGTGGAGAAGTGGTTGAAAATGTGGGTATATAGATGCTTACTACAGTAAACTGTCATTAAACAATCCAGATCATTTGCCCTGTGTACCACTTCTCTGCCTGTGGTGGTTTTCTGAACATCGAATCCCGTAAGGCTCTGGGTTCCTCTAGAGCGCTGCTGAAAATCTCAACTTGCTTTACAGGTTCTTGGCACCTTTCAGGAGTGGATAGAGGAAGAATGTACCAAACTTGTTGGAACAGAACAGTCTATGAGTGCATGGAAAAAATTCTTCCACCCATTCCATGACTGGAGATAGGGTGTGTCCCATGAAGTTTGGGATGGGAAAGATTGTTTCCCGGAGGCCATCGTCGTCCTCCCGTTGCTGCCTCTCCCCAGAGTGAGCTCAGAGGCGTGCGTAGGAGGAGACCTATTCATTATGTCTCAGGTCTGTTGTCAGAGCCCGCTTCTGTGAGTGGCTGTAGGGGTCTGCCAGAGGGCTGTGCTCCTTTAACGCATTCACATCCTGCCCCGCGGTGTGCATCCTTTGCATTTCACATCATGGTGTACTGCTTGGCCTCTCAAGGAGAGGAGCACGGTAGTCTTCCAGTCTTCATTATGCCCCATTTCAAAGGGAATAATGAAAGAATCTAGTATTTTTAATATTGGAAAGGATTTATTTATGTGTTCATTTTGGATTTCCTTATTTGTGATTCTTCAAGGCGCAAGGTTAAAAAAAATAAATTGGAAGGTACATATTTCCCCAGCAGGTCATTAGTAATGAAATAGCGAACTTTATCTTTTAATTTATATTGTTAGTAGATGAAACTTCCAGATATTTGTCTTAACCCTTGTTTCCCTGTTTAATAGCTGAGCTAAAGGTTAAAAAAAATGGATTGCTTCATCATTCTTTCAGCATTTGGGGAAAGCTAGTCCAGCTTTAAGGTTTCTGTACCAGTGTGCTCCAACTCTGCATGATTGGCTTCTAACCAAGGGCTTTGTGAAGCATGGAGGAGCATGGTGTATTGGAGATAACAAAGCATACCACATTATAACAATTCCCTTTCTTTTCCTTTTATGCTTTCACAGAGCAGAGGAATTTTTTTCCTAGTGTTTATTGAGGGAATCAGTGATTAACTTCCGGAAAATAAAATGCTTTTCTTGAAAGACGTAAGTGCTTAAACCTAATAGTGAAGCAGCAGGTGAAAAATAATAGTGAAGCTGGTTTTAATGCGGGAAGTGGAGAAAGCGTAATTGAAACAGTATGATGATGAAAAGGCATTATGTGAAGCTGTCAGAAATCATTATAATACACTAATTAACACACTTTGCACTCTTAACTTATGCTGTTGTGTGCTAATATTTCTTCTTCTTTTGCCTTTTGTATTTCTTAACCTTTTCTGTGGGTATTTGAAGGCAGGCAGTGGTATTTGCCATATTTTGCTGTTTAAAATGCTTTGTTAGAGGAACCTGTCACCTGCATAATATGGATTTTCCTCTTGATACCAATTTAATGTGTATGCTTGGGCTTTTGTTTTGTTTTCCTAATGTTTAGAAGAAAACACAGATTATATTTCAGCCTAGGTAGATAATGTCAGATTGTAAAGGGAAAACTTTATTCTGTGTGTGTGACAGATACCTTCCTTTGCTTGCGGCTTATCTACCTTATGTCCTGAGTCTTTCTGGAGGAAGCCTCCTGCTGAACATAAGAAATGTAAACAACCCAGTAGATCTTCGTACCTCACAGGACTTCTGGAAATGGGTCAGTGTGAAATCATCCTGCTTAAAATGCCATCGCAAGATTTATGCACTACCTGAGGAAGTAACAGCTTAAATGATACTTAGGGCAGGAAGTGGTTCCATAGATGAATTTCATCTATCACACTGAATTTAGCTAATAACGCTTTAGACTGTTTACCGTGATCTTTACATACGATTGAATTTTGCCAGTGCTGCTCTTCTATTCTCCCTAACAGGTCTACATATGGTCTAGTTTAAGACCTGCTACAACTTTTCTGTACCTTTCTGGGCTCCAAACTACAGAAAGCGGAGTATAAGCCACTGTCCAGCCTTTCCTAACTGCTCTGCACTTTGCAAGGCTCAGTTGATGAGCCCTCCATCCCTAGATGTCCCAGCAGATTTAAAGCACTGACAAGGCTTCCCTCTGCCCAGATGTTTAGCCATCTGGGTATACCTTGCCTCAGTTAATATTTTCTGAATGGAAGAATTAAAAATGAAAGATGAAAATGGAGAAAGTACCACATGTTGAAGTAAGCCTTGGAAGAGAAGAAACACAGTGAAATCAGACTCCTGTTTCTCTCCCCGGTGATGGATTTGAGATGGGAGCAGTTCTTTCATTCTCAAAGTATTTAGAGCAATTTTCCGAGGCCAAACATGGGCAAGTTTAGTACAGCAGGGGGAAGAGCTCTCAGCAGAAGATCCTGTTTATGGAAACCCTTGTGCAATCCATGACTTTTCTTATTCCAGTGCGCATGCCCACATACACATCCCTGCTGAAAATACCATTTGCAGTTAATGCCTTAGGGATATCTCCAGTGCAGTGAGCATGTATAATTTCTAACATAATATTATGTGGTAACTGTTGGCAAACTGTTTGCTCCATGATGGAAGTCAACTTTGATTTATTACTTTTTGATGTTAGGAAATGGCAGCTCTGAGAGGTACAAGCTGTCCCATGTGCTTCAGAGGCGAGTTACCATCACGTTCAGGCTAGTTCCTCCTGTAACTCACTGCCTTGGACAACCCGAGAACATATGAGTTTATGGGAGGATGCCGCTTGGGGCAGGGAGTGGATACCAGGCAGGGAACAAAGTCCGGGCTCTGAAGGGCTAGCCTGGGGGGATGTCACTTCCACTTAGGGGTACTGCTGGAAGGGTGGTTTTTCCATGGGCTGTGGTTGCCACAATCTATTCCTGAACTTTGAAGCCGATTGTGAAATCACATTTCCTCCTCCTTATATTTTTTGTGTAATCATGTGAGAAATCGCTAGATATCCATCAGTCCTAGTGCTGCTTCAGGACTTCATAATTTCCCAAGATCTTGGGGATAAGGTGGGACCTTCTGGCTGAGATCCTGTTCTTCACTGAGTTCAGCAAAATATGTTTTACATAGGTGAAATTTTGCAAAAGCACAATAGAGCAAGTGTTGGCTGTTTGTGAACAGCCATTCTGATACCCAGGCCTTTTGCTCCGTGAAAGAACTATGAAGAAAAGTCTTTTGGTTTTGGTATTTAGGGTAGTGTCTTCACAATAGCTCTTACCTAGATTTGCACTCTCAGTTTACAGAATTACTTGAGTGGTAAGAGAAGTGCAAAAAATTTCTTAGATCCTCATCTCCTCTTTTAATGTGACCAGAATGATTTCTGTAAGGAGACATTCCTGCAGTTTTAATTTGGAAACTCTTTAGTGCTCTGAAAAACACATATAGTCTGAATGATACCTGAAAATTATAACTGCGTTGAAATGTTTATCTTTTAAAGTGAACAACTGTTTGATTTGCTCAATTATCTTTTTAATCCAAGATTGATTTTTGTGTATGTCATTTTAGATCGATTGATTTGCTTTTCTGTTGTCAAGGCTTGCTGCTCAGTTACTATTGGCAGCTTTGGAATACTTTTAAGATCCTCTCAGTAAATTGCACATTAATCGAGGGTGGTTTTCCATAGCAGCTGATACAGTGTGCCATATCAGTTATTTCCTACTTTAATGAGTATGTGAGTCAGAAAATAATAGGATTTACCTGGGCAAACCTGGTTCCTTTTCCACTTGCTTAGGAAAGGTACTGTACCTACCAAACTTAGGATATGTTAAAAGAAGAAACTGATAAAAAGGACATTAATATTGAATCTCTGAGATGAAACTTGCAGGTACGTAGTGCGCTGCCTGATGACAAGCTCACTTTCTGAATGTGCTTTAAGTACAAGAATTGGTTTTTTTCCTGGTTAGACTGTGCTATCCACTTGCAAAAGATGATTTATTCCTTCTTTTTTTTTCTTTTTTTTTTGTTGTTAGAAAAGAAAGTACTTAACACTAACACTAGGAGAAGATTTGCACTTATATAACAAATCTATTAGGCAGTCAAAAAGAGCTTTCTAAATCTTACTCTCTATTACTTTCACTAGCACTGTCAGATATTTATAGTAAAAGCAATTATGGTTGGTGGGGGTGGTGGTGATGGGGACAGACAGGATGGAAAGTGATTATAAAATGCCATTTCTCACAAATGGTAGATGTCAAACAAAATATAAAATCTAAAGGTGCTATGTAAGCTCTGTTCTCCGAACCTTTGTTTGGAAGACATGAGTTTTACTGACAGCATATGACAGGAAGCTTACATTTTTCAGGGTGGGCTGAAATGTGTCTGAAACGGATGGCAGTCAGTCTCAGCCATTCACATCTCTGGTTTTCACGTTTTGAAGCAGCTAGAATGAAATGAAAGAAGCACTAAAGAAGCACAAACGAAGTAATTGGAACCTAATCACGCTTAATTATTAGGCATGTGTTTAATTTTAGGCATATAAATAGGCCTGCTGAAGGGAAAAGGACATATTCTTTTCATTGCCTAATACGACTTAAAAATGTATGCTCTTCAAGTAGTTGGATGTTTTTGATATTTTTACAGAAGAATCCTTACAGTCATCCAGTTACATAGGGCTTTTTTTTGTTAAATGGGCTTTAACTCTTTGTTACGTTTCCCTGAAAATAAATAATCTGACAGTAGCATTAGCACATGGAGAATGCAGCCATGTTTCATAGCTTTGCTTAAGGTTTATATCCAGGTATACAACTGCTTGCTCTCCCCTTTTTATTTAAGTACATATTTGCAGTCTGCTGTCTTTTATTCCTTTTAGAGCCATCTTGCCTTCATTAAATAAGAATGGTTAAAATATCTTCAATTGTAATGTGTCCTCCACATTTTTTTCTCCAACTTTCTAATAATTGTATTTTCCTGTTGGTTGTTTCTTTTCCTTTAAAGTCTTGCTACGGGAAAGATCCGTGCCTGGGGGGCACGACTAGCACAGACCCTGATCCTGCAAAGCTGCCTGTGGAAAGACAGTAGCAATGATTATTGCTGGTGCTGTCAACTACTCAAAGTAAACAGCATTAAAAATGAAACATGCATAGGTTCCAGAGTCAGAGCTGCCAAGGGATGGACACTTCCATCAACTGATATTTTTGTAAAAATAAGAAAAATATTTTCCTTTTGGGTTTCTGCTGAATTGGTTTTGTCAGCTCATCTAGCCCTTCGCTTGCATGGGAGGCCAGTTACGAGCATCCCACGGAGGGAAGCGGGCTTTACAGACACACGATGGCTGCCTTTTCAGCTGGCACGCTCCCATTTGAATGAGGCAGTTCAAGAGCTAATGTCCTGAGTTCCCGCAGTTTTAAGCTCAGCAACCAAGGTCCTCGTGACAGCATCTGTAACAGCATCCCTTCTGCACGGTTTGCATGTAGTCATCCATCACTCTGCACAGGAAGGACTCTGCTGTGCCTGTGGAAATGCTGAGAATGTGCAAGATACTGATAACACCAGTATAGTTTGTTACTTTGACCTGCCATTTCTAGAAAGTGTTTTTTCCTAATCCGCGCCCTTCATGACTGTCCAGTTAGTCTTTTGGATAATCCGTTGGTCTCTGTCCATGTATTAAGCGCTAGAGTTGTCATTGTTTAAACAAACTTATTGGACCGTGTTACTTTCTTGAAGTGCGTTGTGTTTGGCCATATGCTGGGTTTGTATCTTTAAAAGCGTAATGCCATCTTTCATATGCCCTGTGCGTTGGTCCACACACGAACATGACGGCGCTAGGCCAAGGACTAAACAGAAGGACCCCTGGCTGGCATGAAGCTTAGCCACACCTCTCCGTGGTTTTGTTTTATTGGTTTATCTGCATGATACCAGTGGCATGAGATGTAACAAATTGTTTCTGCATTTCATGCATTTGACTCTTTCATACATTTTTTCCCCCGCTGCAAAAGGGAGCATATGTTCCTCACTGTTTGCATTAATGAGCCGTTGATACCATTGCTAAATGTAGCAGGTAGGGGAAACTTATCCTTGTTTTCTGTTAATGCTCACACACAGTATTATTCATTTCTCATTTAAAGAGCACCTGTTGATATATTAATACATATATTTTTGTCCTTCAGGTTGGATGTTTAATTTTGCCCAAGCACAATCACTTTTGTGGCACTACGTGTTTGAAGCAAATAGAGAAGGTTTTGTTCCTATGTCATATATTGGTACAAGTAGAACTTTTACATGAATGCAGCTTTCTGCTTAGAGTGTCCACATCAGAGTTAGATTACACGATTATATTGGTAAAAGTACGTACCTTAACACATTGTCATAGGAAAAAATACCTAAACAATAAAGAATTGTAATTTTTGTCATAAAGGGTAAGAGTTTTAAGTGTCTCTCTAAGTATCTGGTACTGACTGCATGGTATTTTACATGGATGCTTTCTGTTTGCAGAATGTATTATTAGAGCAGAAGTGTGATGCATTTGAGTTTAGATTTAGGTCTACTTTTTACCTCTAGAGATGTATAGCGTAATTTTTCACCTCTGAAAGTTCATCTGTGCTGACATTCTCATTTTTAACTCATTAGGAGGCCCTATAGCAGAGAGGCCGAGGTATGCTTTGCGGTCCTGAATTTATGTGCCACTGGGGTAAGAGTAGAGCCTTGAAACCTCCAGAGGACTGAGTTTCAAAGAACATGGCAAGCCAAAAGGTTGCCTAAAATCATGTGAACCTGCACCTAACCCCATCACCCCAGTCGTTTTCAATTGTTCATAGTCATATGCTTTTCGGTCTTGTTCAATAACAGGTTTGCAGACCTTTGACATCTCTATTTAAAAATGAACTGACAGCTTTCCAACAACAGCTGGTGAAGGGCACTTTTAGCTGTTCATTATGAAATGGATTAAAAAAAAGCACATGGTTTCATAGTTTGTCTCTAAGTTCAAACTAATATTTACCAAATTTTTTGTTTCTGCTTGACATTGATTTAGCTTATATATAATATGTGCTTTCTGCTTTACTAAACATTTCCTTACGTGGGAAGTGTGAAACCAACAGTCTTGGCATGGTATTTCAGTGTTGTGAGTAAATTTTATAATTGGTTGGATTGCTTTTATAATGTTGGCTATACTAATTTCCTCAGATGCTGCATCTTTGATTTTTCTATACAATTCAAAGAGACCATGCAGTTGATTGCAATTGGAATTGTTTTTGCAATTTAAGCATAGCAAATTGAAATCTAACTTGGGGCGTCCCATTGAAATACTATAGCAACTATTGGTAATCTTTCTCTATGAATTTCTTTATAAATAGGTCAATTTGTCATTACTATTCCTGATTAATCATAGCAACTGAGTATAGAGGGAAGGTCAGGGTTTTTCTGGAGTCAGCTGGCAAAGGTTGTATGGTTTTTTATACAAGGAAGTCATTTCATAATGTAAAAGCCCATCCAGACACTTACACATTCCTAAATGCAAATTTTAAAGCTAATTTCCATCTCAGTACTCAAATATTTCCTTAGACTGATGGCTGACATTTTCTTGATAGTTTGAAGTACAAGGCTGTGTGTTTATGAAAAATCTGAAGGCTTGAATCCTCAGTGATGGCAGTAACCATCTTCTAAGCAAAAAACATTCATCTGACTGCTGTGATCTTCAACCACTGCTATCATGCTATTGAAAGCTCCCCAAATATGTCAATTTGCTTTCAAGCTTTGATCCCTGACTCTTCTCTTGAGTTCCCTCAGGGCAACATTCCACTTCCCTGACCATCTTGTATGTAAATTGTTTTCAAATGAGTGAATTAATCAGCATTGCAGAACCTTAATTGAAAATACAACTGATGATGCATGTCAGTTCATTCAAGTTAGAAATATATTTTAATTTTCATGTTCCCCAGAGAAATTAGCATCTCTTACTTTAACATTTCAACTCTTCAAAATTACAAAGAGATTTTAACCTGAAAAATGCCAAAATTACCATTGTCAAATAGCAACTTTTAACTTCCCTTCTGTCAAAACCCCCTAAAACCATTTAAGAAATACTCATCAAAAAACTTCAAAGACAGCCAGAAAGTCAGAAAAAAGTTCCTGCCAGAAGATGAAAAGACTGATTTTGTTTTAATCTGTGGCCTGAGATATTGAACCTAAAAACACGAGTTTGGCCATAGTCCCAAAGGAGTTTCCAGGTGTTGCAGAGAATCATTTCTGTAGTGATACTTTCAGGAAACTAATTGTGGCAAAAGAGAGAAGTCATGAAAATAGACCATGCATTTCTGACGGAGGAAAATCTGATCTCCAAAAAAACCTGCTCAGTCAAGACTGACCTCTGCAGCCATGTGCTGTGCCGTTTGTCCTTTTGTTGTTCACACACACCATTTGCCTGGGGTGTGCAGTCCTTGGTGCTTTGATAGGTTCTCTCAATTGGAATATACTCAATGCATTTTTGGGTCTGTCTTCACATAATGATCTAGCAAGACTGGTGAAAGCAAATTTTACCCTGGAGAAGAGAAGACTGAGAGGGGATCTTATTAATGCTTATAAATATCTAAAGGGTGGATGTCTAAAGAAAGGGGCCAGACACTTCTCAGTGGTGCCCAGTGACAGGATGAGGGGCAACGGGCACAAACTGGAACACAGTAAGTTCCATCTCAATATGAGGAAAAACTTCTTCACTTTGAGGGCGACCAAGCACTGGAACAAATTGCCCAGAGAGGCCATGGAGTCTCCTTCTCTGGAGATATTCAAAACCCGCCTAGACGCAATCCTGTGCAACATGCTCTGAGTGATCCTGCTCTAACAGCGGGATTGGCCTAGATGATCTCTAGAGGTCCCTTCAAACCCCTACCAATCTGTGATTCTGTGAATTTGTAAGTGACAATGTTAATCAGTCTTTTTTTAGCCCCCTTGCCTTTTAAGAGAGGAAAAAAGAGCCATCTCTGTCAGAATGCATCAGTCTCTGCCTCTACGAAACGCACTTTGATTTCCACGCTCAAAATATTAGCCTTTGCATTATACTCGTAGCAATTCTGTTTACTATTTATAGTGTGTAACGTATATACGCACTGTGGATTGATCAAACACCCATGGTAGGTATTATGCTATCCCTACTTTTTTTCAGCAAGGTCTTCCAGTGAAAAGTAGTATGCAGGTGGTAGCCGTGCGAAGAGATAGCCTGGTGACTATCACTGACAAACATTTTAGGTCAAGTATTTGACTCTTTTCCTGTACGGTTGTACGTCTAGGTCGTTGCTATTACAATTGTTACTGTTGGCTTCAAGTGATTCCTTCCCCCACCTCTTTCAGCATATTAAATGAATAAAGTGGCTCATGTGACTCGAACAGCTGTACTAGGAAGGGTGGTGGTTTTTTTTTAAACTATTCTTATTTTTAAATTGAAGAGCTTATTAAAAAAGAAGTACTTCAGTAAGTTAAATTACTTAATGCTGCACATCCTTGGAACCCTAATCACTTCCAGATGGAGCAATTCATACTTCTAAGAGAGCACTAATTTTAAAGTGAATCGGGGTTTTGGGGATATGCATCTTAGAGCACCCTTGTATATTGCAGAGCCAAAGCCCTTAAAAAATTAAGCAATCTAGTTTTGAAAATAAGTACTTTATTTTTAAACTTTATTTAAGTAGTTCCCATTAAAAATAGATTTTATTTCCTGCTGCTGTTCATGTCGTACTCGTACATATTCTTTTGAAACTGCAGTAAACACAGAGACAGGAGAGTAGGAAATGTAATTTGGTGAAATACCTTAACCTCACCTCTGGAAAGGTAACCTCTGTGTAGGTGAAAGTGAGATAGCTTTACAGGTACCATTCGAGGTGTTTCATAATATTTGCTATCTTTGCTAAAAATCTTACATTTCTCACACATCTTGAAAATTATCTTTTTACAGTTAATTATTTTCACTAATTAACCCATTTCTGTTTTGTCTTACGGGCTTGAGGATATGAATACATCTCTCACCATTGCAGTATTCAGACATCCTCTCTATAAAATCAATGCAAAATCACAGTGTCATGACTTGCTTCTTGGCCTCTTGGGGCGCTTTCTTATGACAGCAACAATTTCTTAGTGATCTAAAGATGATGCAGCCACATTCTTTCCTCTAATAATATTACACAGGCTAGTATTCACTGAAAAAAAGGGGTAGTTACGTAGACTGGGACTGTCATGTTTCAGTGAGTATGATTTCAGAAGGTAGATGCTATCATGGTTAGCCTCGCTGCTCGTTGTTTCATTGCTTAGCAAAAGAAAGGAAAGAATAGTGTAACTTACCTAACAGGTAAAATAAGTCTAGCAAATGTTAAATCACATTCATTTTGCTGTACAGATATATGTAAAAAAATCTTCATGTGGAATTCTGCATAATCTGCTTGATGACTTCTTATGTTGGGATCAGCAGAAGGTAGGCTGGGAAAGATGGGAATTCGTGGGAAATGACAGGCATCATTTTTCTCTTTGTGCTCAGAAGGAAGAAGCAGCAAGGAACCTGAGTTGTGCTGGGAGAAACCAGGTTGTAAGGACCAAGTGAATCATGCCATATTCACTGGCATGTTGATACTGAGATAATACCAAATTTATTTCATCATTTCTTGCCTTGTGACTTTTTCTATTTGCATAGTGATCTCTTGGACAGCCAAAGGCAGGTTCCAAACATAGCTCCAGTCCTAAATCACACCCCTTTGTCCCTAAAGATGATGTGAGCAGCTCACAATGCAACCTGCCCTGGACATCATACCAGCTCAGCGTTTTGAGTAACTATGTCCTTGCTTCTAATAACAAAGGAAAAAAAAGCTGCAGCACAGCATTTGTGGCTTCCAGCCCAAGTGCGGTGCTTTCCAGTGCTTTTTTGAACATGCAACATGGTTGATTTCCCCTGGAGAGAGAGATTTTATTTAATGTCGAGTCCTGTTTAGAAAAGAAAAAAGGTGCATTTTATCATGTTTTGTGCTTGTCAGAGGTGGTTTTATTTACTTTGAAGTCACTCGCTTGAATCCTGCAACAAGCCTGGGATCCTGTCTGTGTTTTCTCCCTACCCACAGCCTCAGTGTTTTATGTAAAGATTTTATTGTTAAATATTGGGAGATTTTAGTTATCTGTAAATTTACATTTCACATTTTCCTCTCAAAAATTGTCATGTAAAAAAGAATTCTACATGTCAAAATATAGTGTATACATTTCTCAATAAATTTTAGGAAGTACAGTTTTTCTGTGATTGTAGGCTAATAATGTTTCCTACTATGACAACCATTTTTTAAGCTGTAGATACGACAGCTATCTATCAGTAACAAACTCCATGTGCAGTTAGTGGCACATACACATGGAACACTTTTCTCATTTTTAATTTGTTAAATGTAACTTGAGCAAAGCAGGAAAGATTTGTGGTAATTCTCTTGCTATGGTAGTTGGGTGATAATAACTTTAATATTGTGAAGAGTAAAGGAAAAAAACCAAAGTTACAAAATATTGCCATTGAACAAATAACCAGCACATCATGAAAGCAAGTAAACCTGAGGTGTTAATGTTTGGCGATCTCAGGTTATTGGATTCTTGTTGCAAGCTGTTTTCTTTCAAAGGTTTATAGCAAAATGGAAGTATTTGCCGTGACGTATATTTACCAAACATGTTTATAAAAGCTGACACTGTAAAATGATCTAAAGTAAACCCGTATTTTTTTCTGGAAGAGGTCATACTCTTGGGACACAAGATTTTATAGTTGAGTGTGTTGGTTCAGCACAGAATTTACAGACTTGAAAATTTGCTACTGCTCATTTTATGAAAGCTAGATTACAAATGAAAGACTATGTATTCATGTGATATGCAAAGTCTAGGTCTGCCTTGCCAACTGGTCAGCTGCCAGTTATAAATTATGCTGTAGGTATTTTCATGTAGAATATGGATAACATACTGCAATTTCTATGTTTAATTTATTAAAGTACAGTGCAAAGCAATATATAGTCAGCATTTGCGTACTTTAACTGCACAGTAGGCATATGCTTTTGTTCTAAATGTAATCAAAATTATGGTATCTCAGATACCACTTAGTGAAATCTGTTGGCAAAGGCTACAGTTTTTATTGTGATGACTATATTTTTAAATGTCTTAAAACTAAATAACATTGCTGTAGCTCCTGGTTTTGGAGGCAGTGTTCTTTTCCTTGCAGTGCGGTGCCCAGCTGCTTTGGGAAACAGGTAACGTGCTAAGGGGTGGTGGTACTCCCACCTGTCAAGTCCATACTAATAACATAGGGAAAGACATCAAAATCATTACTCCACCTATTTCTAGCACCTACTCCAGGGGCGGCCATGGAGAAGTTCACAAGTAGCCCCATGACTCAGGTTCAAGTGCCTTGGTGTATATTGGCAGCAGTTTTCTTGTGTGGAGAGGAACATCCCACAGGCATGGGTATAGCCAGCATATATTCTCTTGGAAGATCTTTAGAGCAGAGGGTACGTGGCTTAGTATAGTTTTTAAAAAATTCACATGCAAATCTTCCATTTGGATTCAGTACAGGTAAAGGGAGTAGAAGATTATTGCATGATGCCAGCCCTCATTCCTTCATAAATTAGCTTAAAAGCTGATGCAAAGTTATCTTTGAAGATTCAAATGACAATTAAAGCAATAGCAACATAATCAGTCGTTATAATGTACTGTATTTTAATGATCTGAAGGGCCTAAATCTTCTTTTTCATCTTTGGCCACGCCTCCACATATTTTATTTCCATCTGAGATGTCAGACATTCAAATGGTTTTCAAAATTTGGGTGTCTATTCTTTATTTTATATTTCTATTCTTTATGTTCTTTATTTATATTTCTTTATTTTATCTATTCCATAAGAAAATATGACTCTTCAGGGAAATATTTATGCAATAAATATTTGTGAAATATTTATTTATACCAATATTTATTGGTAACTGCCATTGTCTGATCTCAACTGCCTGTAAAGAAGGGCTTGTTTCACTTTTCACCTTCCCTTAAAATTTGCTTAATATTCCAATAGAGAGGGTATAAGCCCTGTCCAGAGAAGTTTTACCCTGTCGACCTGACACATGATTAAAAAAAAAAACAAACCACCAAACTTTTGCACTCAGGGCAAATTCTGGGTTCTGAGCCAAAATCTGTGGGCTTCTCTGGACTCTGTATAGTGAATTAAAACCCCAAATGTTTTCATAGCTATAACCTTGAGCAGTTGTTTTGGGATAGATACCAATAAATATAATGGGTCCACTGGGAAGAGACAGAGCATTTTCAGATTTATGAAGGGGAAAAAATCAATAGTCTCCCTGAGGCTGTATAAGTCATGAGTAGTACCAGTAGTTTTATGCAAAGTTGACAATATCATGAAATATAAACCCTTAGTTTGGAATTTTACCAGAAATTAAAGTGGCATTAAAAGAAAAGTAAATGTTTTGGCATATGTATTAAGAAGGTGGTTTGTATTTCTTATCATTTTGCACTGGAAATTCCTTTCAACTGAGCAATAAAAGACAGTTCAGAAAAGATTTAAGAAGAGGTTGGTTCTCAATCCACATATCTCCTATGAATTATGTCTTCCCACCCCCCAATTAAATGTGTCTGTCTCTGAGGGATACTCATTTCATAAATGACAAGTCACTCAGGCTGTTCTTTAGCAAACTGGATGTAATGGAATTAGGAATAGATGCTGGTTTTGAAAAGGTTGTACTTAGAATAGCATTTAATTGCAAATATTCACATCTAAATACACAATAGTTTTGTGAAGTCGTATGGTTGCTCCCAAGTCTCCCTGGCTGATTGTCCTCCTCTGCACTTGCTGGTTGGGTTTTCAATTTGTTGTCAATATTTTGTCTCAAAAAAGGGAAAAGAAAAAGAAACTGCACTCAAGTTTTTATATATATTTTTGGGGGGAGGGATAGGTTGTCTTGAGGCAGAAGGAAAAGCTGTTTTTTACACAAAACAGCTCAGCTAAAAGAAGTGCAATACATGAGTAGCATGAATTGCACTGTAGCATGAATTGATCTCATGTACTGGAAATTGTACTTCTGTCTTTAAAAAATGACTTCCATGAGACTGACCTGTGTTTGTGAATGAAACAAAGGGAAAATTATTCTGTACTGAAAACATTCTGATTCAGTACCATCCTTACAAGTGCGACAAAACACCTCATCCTGTTACTAGCCCATCAATATTTTTAGAATGATAATTTTTCATTTTCCTATATATATTGTAATATGTCCAAAGGGTAACATTGTCCATAGGTGTTTCATTAGTAGTGGCTTTTATTGATATGTTGGTAAGGAATTTGGGATGACTCCCTGATGGTACTCAGTCGTGGTGTGAACATGGTGTGTTGTTTGAAGACCATGCAGATTGCATTGTGGAAGTTTCGTATTTATTTTCCCTCAGCATATTACAAATTTAGATACCACAGTAAAGATCGCAGAATAAAACCATAGAGGTTGTTAAATTGAGAAGTACTGGTATTATATTTCTGTTGCCCCCAAAAAAAGAAAAAGTATGTTGTTGCTCCTGGAAAATTGAGAAGCTTGAGAGCATGTGAAAGATTTTTTTCACTCTTCATCTACAGTGAAAAACACTTGAAGGAGATATTTGTTTTACGTATGGGCTGGAAGAGAATCCTGCTTACTCCTTGTTAGTTATGCTAACAGAGGTATAAAGAAGACGACCTATGTAATCTGTACTGGCATCTGTGCAACAGCTTTCTAGTCGAAGCTTTAGGCTGGGTTGCCTAACCGGCAGCCAGCTGGCGCTGCCCGCGCAGGTCGATTCATGTGGCCAGCCTCCTCCCGCTGCCTCCTTCCCCCAGCAGCCTTTGAGGTGGGCGAAGATGGCTTGATACTAGATGTGTTCGCCTCCCCGGTCCCAGGCAGCTGTGTTGTGCACGGAGGATAATCTTCTGGCTCTTCCCATGTGAATGGTGCGTTAAAAGAAAGGGCAACCTGCGCTCTGGATACAGTCCGCTTCTCGGCAAGCCAGGCTTTGTGGGGCTGGTTTACTTCCACCACGAGCGGCTAAGCTCGCCTTGGTTTTGCAAAGGGAATGGGAACAGGAGTTTTGCACTATTCATCTCAAGGTTTGGCTATGTCTACGGTGGTCCAGAAGATTGAATTGTACCAGGCTCTGTTTTAAATATAGTACCTGCACATAATTTAAAAAAAAAAAAAAAAAAAGAGAAATTTCAGCTGTTTGGGACATGCGCAAAGTTTGGATATGCACAAGTGGAAATAAATTTAAACATACAGCTCCAAAGTAAACAGATATGACTGTGAATATACACAGGGAACAGATCAGTTGAGCTTTACATAGTCATTTTTCAAGTTAAACATGCTTTAATGTAAGCCATAAATTTCATCATATGAATATTTTTATGAGCTGCATTTCATCCATTTATTACTCTGGAGTTCCAGATAGTGACAACAGGTAAATACAGTGCCAGTTCACCTGCATGTTGAGACACCAGGAGCCTTCTGTCTCCTACACGTTGTTTAAGCAAGGGTAACAAATTACTGGTATCATTTCAGACATATTTCAGTGAGATTTTTATTTGACAGTGCAGCTGCCAAGAATTCTTGCAGAGGTCCAGGCTGTGGATTTCTGACTTTAGGTTCTAGTTTGGAGGGTTCAAATGTGGTAGTAATGGCAGCTTCTTCACAGTTTTTTCACCTATTTTGGGCAGATGTTACTTTTACTTAGGATCTCGACTCTCAGTTTGTAATTTAAATTAACAATTTCGAAATCTGTAAGACTGTGGTGCTCATGAAGCAATGAAGTACACTAAAAGTAGTATACATAAGAATAATTTGCAGTAGATTTTAGACAGATTATAGTGCGTATGCCTTATTATATGCACCTGTGTTATTAAAAAAAAATTCTGATTGACTAAGAACCTTTTGAGAAACAGGGTTGCGAAAGGGAGCTCTGCCATAGTCTGCCTTGGGAAAAAAAAAAAAAAAAAAAAAATCTCCATTCCCTAAAATATTCAGGTGAGGACATGGTAGTCTACTGGGGAGTCTGTGGTATGGTAAGGCCCAGATTTGTGCTATCTGTCTTCGGGTGCTTAACTGAGGGATCTGAGTTTAGTTATCTGTCAGATGTGAGTGAAGGCAATACATGTCTCTCCTTCCCAAAGAGGGACAGCTGGGTTGGTAATTTAAGCATATTCATTAAGTGTCTAATGGTAAGGTGGGATAAACACCAGCCATAAACATGGGCAAAAGGCAGTTTGTTATTGGAAAAGTCTTTTTAGAGGATGGCAGTACATGTTGGACATTATGTATTTAACCAAGTCTGTTTTCTGTAATCATTAATGTAGAATAAAATATCATTTCTGATGCAGAACCCACCTTGGAAAGACAACTTATGTGCATCAAAGTGTGAGTAAAGTGGAAAAAGCTAATTTACAAGTAACTTATTATCAGCTGTATTGATGCTTTATATGTACGACTAAATATACTGCATATTTCAAAGGTAGTTTAGTATTTTTCCTACATACACCTGAGAAGTAATGATCTCTTTTTGAAAGCCTTACTGCAGAGAAGTACATCACGGCACAGTCCAAGAGCCAGCGTAGCTCCCTAAATTTGCTTTTTCTATTTCAATCTTTTTAGTATTTTTGTCACTAACTTAAAATTGATCAAGGAAGACAAGTCCTTGCAGCCATGAAATAAAGTGCTGGAAGCAGTCATTGCCTGTGTGAGTGCTGTGCCATAGCAACCCTATCTGTGGCATGTGCCAAAACATTGCAATTTGAATTTTGGTAGATGAAGGAACTAGCTATAGGAACTAGCTATAGTATTAGCAGACCTTAATCTGCAGACGGTACAGAGCTTTGAATCGGGAGTGACCTTGTTTGCTAGGCATAGCAGCGTGCTTGACAGCTGTGTAGTAGCTTTCTAATTCTTTTATTTTCCAAGAGTAATGACATCTCTCACCCATGTATTGATGACAAAATTGCCATGTTTCTAGAGAAGGGATTGCACTGTATCATGTAATCTTTTTCTCTGTCTCCACTCAGAAAGAGATTATATTTGCTTTAAAACATCTCGGTAACAAGAAGCTTATTCTGTAAATTTGAGAATAACACCCTCTCTCTGCCCCAAATATCCAAACCTTCTTTTTTTGACTGTTACTCATTTCTTTATTCAGGGAAATCCACTGTTGCCTTTGGTCATTGCAGCTTCTTATATCTTCTACTAGTGCTACACTTAAAGACTTTGTCATACCAATTCAAATAAAAATTATATGCTGAATTGGAAATGCTTTATGGTCCTTACAGTGGATAAAATATGTTAATTTGTGTAAATGCTCTTCTGAGTGCAGATGCCTGCACTGAAAGCATGCTTATCTTAAAAGCTGCATGTCTTTCATTCTGGCCTTCTTTTATATGCACAGTTTATTTTTTTTTAATATATGTCTTAATATTTGAAAAGAGTTTTTAAAGGAGACATTTGAAGCTAAGTGAAAAAACCCAACCTCCTAGCTTTTTCATAAATATTCATGGTTTCATAGAAAATCTTGTAACTGAATTGCTATTTTCTTTTGAGGTTTTGTGTGGTTTTTCCCCTTTCCCCCCTTTTTTCCCTTTATGCTTCATTTCATTGCTATACATTAGCAAATTAAGAATGCTAGGTTGGCTGAGCCATTATATGCTTGACATCGAGTCTGGTATGTGAAGTGTTAGTCTGCTCACTTTTGTTACAGAAGTTTTATGTATCTTAATAACGTGTGATAACACACAAACAAGTGAATTAAGCAGAGTTAATACGATGGACTATGTACTTTCAAGGTTTAGAGTATAAGCTGAAGTGTTTATTCTATTTGTGTGTCAGTTATTTAGCTTATAAATATAAATATATGCAAGTTGCATTTGAGGTCAACAACCACAATATTGCATTACGTGTTAATTATATTATGAAGGAAAATGTAGTGAGAAACTTGTTTTTTTAAAAAATACTTCTGTTTGAATGCTTCATATCGAAAAATATTTACTTCAGAATTCAGCTGTTAAATTCATATTTTGAATCCAATGGTCATTTAATTTAAGCTAGACGACAGCTTGGTTCCCAGGCTCAGATATGAAAACAGACTAATTCTGATTCAGAGGAAGTTGCTTTTGTTTTATCAGATTCAGTAATTCTGCTCATTGAAGAGATGTCATCGTGCTCTTCCTATTTTTAGTAGAACCTCTTTTACTAGAAAGAATTTGGTAGAAGTGATGCCATGTAAAGCAGAAATAAATGTCTGATGCCAAGAACTGGACAATACCTTTGCAAATACTGACCTGTTAGAAAAACGTAACAGAATATATGCTGCAAAATACACTGATAGATTTTCCTTACAACAAAATACAGGCATATATAATCTTATAATCATTAAATATTCATTTTTCAGTCTACACCTGCAGTAAATGGGTATGCTATATGATACATAAAAGATGGACTGTGTAGTATGATAAGAGTAATGAATTTCACATTTCCTGCTACGAAACCCACAGAGCCTGGTACCAACTGATCATAAATAAATGCCCAGTCAACAGCAATGTCAGTCCCTGTAAGGAGAACATCGGGGTAAATAAATCAAATGTTGTTTAGGACATTTTTCTCAGTAGGAAAGAAATACACAAGTGCTTTCCGGATGTTATTCACTGCTGATTATTCACTGCACACTTTTATTCCATCTCATTCGCTGAATTTCAATGTGTTAGACATTTAAAATTCAGTCAAATGCTGGGGAGAGAGGGTAAAAATGGCAAAGGACTAGGATATTCAGATCTCACTGGAGAAGTGAGTATATAAAGCTGAAATCTGTCAGCACACTATAATAGCAAAGACCTGTAGTCCTTTTTCTGGTCAATAGCTTAGTCAAAAAGACAGCTTTGCATATATTACAAAGATATCTTTTAATAATGTATTTCCCTTTTAGAACTTTACCCTTCTTCCCCTGTCTTTTTCAGCATTTTTCACCATGTGCAATTTGCATTCATATTACATATTCCTGTTTGTGTAACATACATGCATGCTGTCATTTTTACAGCTTAGACCCATCAATGGCCTTCTTTGGGGCAGAGGGGGAATGGCTTTGGAAGTCCCAAACTCACCTGTTACTGCTCACCGTAGAATGCACTGGATTGAAAATTATTACACAGAAAGCTATGGTTTAGATTTTTGCTGTACTTTAAGTTTCTAACACCATTTCTAGGAAGGCTAATTTTAGGATCCACCAACAGAGGCTTCAAATTCGGATAGTTTATTGTCCTTCCAATTCCTTGAGTATGGCTGTGGGAACGGAAAATCCAATGATTTGTCCCTGGTCACATCTAGGACTGCAATGGAGTGAGAGGTCTTGAAGAACTGAGTGTAGGGAAAGGTCAATATACAAATATAGTGTGAGTGTAGTAAAAAAAAGTCTTTGTATGTTGTATATGCTGACCTGAAATAAAAATGGATACAAGTCATCCCTAGAAGCAAATAATTTTTAAAAAGTATTAAGCACAAGCTTTACATCCTCTGGGCTCATGCTGCCTGTATCCTCTGACAGAGCATTTAATGATGAAATTGGGAATGAATCTGAGATTCAGATTTCTGTTGCAGATGAGCCACAGTGGAGCACAGGGCTATTGTGGTCAAGTCTGAAGTTTGGTCGTACATGTGCGTATTTTCTTACCGTTTCAGTTCATCAGGATTCTTCTTTAGTGCCTAGGGGTTTAAGATTTCTGCCCATTCCCTTTTTTGTTAGCATGGTTGAAGCTAGCAGGGAGTCAAAGAGATGGAGAGCTTCCAAGATGAGTTACATATGTAAAAAAGTCGCACCAATGATGACCCAGATTATATAATCAATGTATATAAAGAAATTGCCTCCTTCTACTTCTTTCAAGTGTTTTGGGGTAGAAAAGGTCCACCAACATTTATGTGAAACACTTATATAAAATTGCCCTGGCTATTTGCGCTCTGCTGCAATGCTACCAGAAGAAATGGTGTTGAAATAGCTTCAGAAATTCTACAGATTGTTCTTCTGGCTGTTTAAATGGTAGTTTCCGACTTGCTGTTACGCATGGCTGTGCCTCGGAGTGGAGGCTCCTCTTTCTTGTTATTTTGGTTGTGTGCAGTATGCATCTGTGAAACAAAGATAATAACGATTATGTGACCTAACTGACTGTGAAAGCCAGATCTATGACCTTTTATAGTGTTGCAAACTGTAAACCTCTGGAACTACCAGTGTAAATTATAATACGAACTTAACCTCTGTCATCTGTTTGTTTGGGTTGACAGCTTCCTGTTCATTGGAAGCATATGTTACATCACCTTCACTCAAGTTTAGAGCAGGAAAGAAGCATTTCCCCCAAGTCAGCAGATCTTTGCCGTGAAGTAGATGTAGGTTATGATCTCCCGTACCCTGTTTTAATCAGTACACATGCTGCTGCTGTAGCCCAGTGTTTGCTGGATGCCAGAGTAAAATTAATAACAACAACAACAAACCAACAATGATAATAATACTAAAAACAAAAAATCAAGTTGCAGTACAAAGCTTGAATGCTACAGTGATGCTTAGGTTGATGACACAGTTAATCTTTCAGCTATTATAATAGTATGGGTTAATGTAGTATCAGATAGATGACTAAAATCATTAGTTGTACTTTGTTTAAGTAGAAGTTAATAGCTAAATTGTAAAGGAATTGTAGCAGATATGTGGAAGCTGGAGAATAGGAGGATCCTTTCATCTTAATAAAAGACACTTAGGACCTGAATGGGAAACTTAAAAATTGAAAGGGTTGAAGAGATAGCTATTACAAATTCTGCAACGGGTAAATAAAGAAAAAAACTGTTGAAGAGACTATTGGGAAGGAAATAAGTACTGAAAAAGAAGAAAGTATGAACTTGAGTTGATAGTGGAGCAGTGACAAAAGGGATTCAACAAGAAAAAGGAACAATTGAATTTTTTCCTGCTTGTGTATTTGAGATACTCGTCTCTTATCCAGGGTAAGGTTACTGGAAATATATAAAGTAGCAAGGAGAGGAAGGGGAAAGGGATATAAAATGGCCTGAGAAAAAATTAGTTCTAGTTTATTCTGCTTTAATATGGTACATGTAGAATTAATAAACGAAAAGGAAATCATGATGTAAAATAAAAGAGCAAGGCAGACATAAGTTAACACATTTAAAGGACTTGATCCAGTTGGTTTAATGTGTTTAAGAGCTTAGCGTATATGCTGATGTGTCTCAGATGAAACACTCATTGATGTGCACTAAAAGAAAATAGATGAAAGACTCTTAAATTTTCAAGGCAGGTACTATTTTTTTAGCTGTGAAATCTGACTGCCAATGCATAAAGATTTCCTGTTAAGTGAAAACAGAACAAGGAAAAACAGAGATAAAATCTCTTCCATCACACTCTGTTGTATCAAAGCATATCAGGCAAATCTTCCTCTCACATTTGTTCAGTGAATGTTAGTGTTTGAATCTTAGAGGAGACCTTGGTCCACAAAATGTCATCACCCTTTATTTTTGTCAATACTATACTGTAGTTTTCAGGAGAGAAGCAGGAAGAGGAAGTAAGAACGGCCATACGAGTAAATACCTTACGCTGTCATAACCAGCTGCAGAAGGAAACATGGGAACGCACTACACTCTGGCCATAAACCGCCAAGGCTTCAGAGAGTTTAATATCCCCCCAAAATGCTGTCATTGCCACCACATGCTGTAGCCTCTTTTTGCCATGACTCGTGGTTTTGTACAGCGGGACACGTTGACAATGGAGCAGCTGTCATTTGCTGGCTCTCTGCTACCAGTCTTTGAATCAGAAACGTAACTGGGAACAATGGTAGACTGAGTGGTGCTCTTTGAGGAAACAATTCTGACTTCTGCCGCTGGTTTATTAACATTAACAGAGGAAATACTGTAAGCATGAAAGAATTCTATATTTAATAATATCATACTGTATGCGTGTCTGCTTTAAACATCTTAGACTACTGAAAACTAGTCTTGATATTAGATTGTAAAGAATTATAAACTTTGTATTGACAGAAGGTAGATTGCAATTAATTTGGATATATTGCATGCACACTTTTTTTTTTTAATGGTGTAAACAGAGAAGGAGGAACCAGGGTATTTACTGCAAAAGTTTCCTAAGTTACTAAGGCTGAATTTTTTTAGTCAGTAGTGACTTCTTTTACTGAGAGTCTCCACCCAGATGATCTTAGTATCTAGTTTAGATATGAGGTGACACAACAGAGAATAAGAAAACATTAGGCCTGGGAAAGGGAGAGGACATTTACATAAAGTAAATGAAGCTCTTTGATTGCAGTTGGTTACACAAGATAATGGGTTACTGTGGTCATTTCTTTGGGGAAGGATTTTATTTTTTTGTTTATGAATAGATTTAAAGAGCAGAAGACTAATGCTATGGCTCAAACTGTTCAAACTGAAAGGGAGGATTTGGCCTAATACAGTCTGATAGAAGCATCTACTAAAATGATTCAAAAGGCTTTTTCTGAATTCCTTTGATCATGTACCTTTCAAAACATAACCAACCTGCTCTTTGGCTCTAAAGTAGGGCATTATCAAAGAACATGTGCTACATAACATCTTGCTTCCTTGTAGTCAACCAACTGCATCACTAAGTCTTCACTTGGGAAGATGCGGCATGGGTCAGTGTAGTTTGTCTCAGTTTTTCTTGTTGTTTGCTTTTTACACCCTTAACGCGCTGCATCAATACAGGAAGACACACACACTTGGGGGACTAGCGTCCCCCATACCGCTACCTCTGGGGATGGCATTCCAGTACTGAGGGAAATTGAGTGCCACCTGCAGGGAAGTTTTCCGTACACCGAGATCTTGGGTTTAGCTGCCTTTTGCATATCGTTGGGCTTCTTTGTGTTTACAGCTCTATTCTCTCCGTAGACTCTTTCTATATGCTTTTACACAGCCTAGCAGTCTGTAGACCTAACTGTGTCTTTATGACACAGCTTTCTTTGCCTTTCCATCCCCTGGGTTGCTTCCAGCCTCTTGAGAAAAGAAGTGTTTACGCTCCTTATCGCAGACAGCAGTGAACTTTTGCTTAAGCAACTAGGTTGACTGCTCCTTGTATGTTGTACATTTGGAAATCATAGCCATCTGCAGTAATGACCTCTGTGTCTTGGGTGTTTAATTCATGCATTAAATAGAAAGCTTTTCTGGGCTTGCTTCAGTTTTGTGATCTTACCACATGAAAGGGATTCTTTGCACTCATGAGATCCCGTGGGCATTGGTCCATAGTCTTTATCTGTGCACATAGTTGCTCTAAAAGAATACAAGAGTTGGAAAGCTTGTCCTTTGGTACAATCCAGACTAGCAGGTATGTTTGTGTTCTTGGAGAATGTGTTTGATTGCCTGAGTAAGATAGTAGGTTTGTAGATAAAGTCTGCATCCAACATTCAAGCATGTTTGCCAGAGATAGTTAGCTGATCCGCCTGTTTCCAAAGTAAGTGCATTGCTTTTCATTTCTTTTCAGCAACAAGGAATTTGGGATTTCTGACATGGTACATTGGGCTCAACTTTGGAAATAATCCAATACAAATTTTGTAATTTGTTAGAGCTAGTATGCAAAAGGGTGGCTCAGATATGGGTGATTTAGGAAGTGTAGCAGCTATTTTGATTTGGGATTTGGGAGCCACTGTGATGGGAGTATTTTGGAAAATCTCAGGAACCACAAAGAAGCTTTTCTTTACGCTAAACTACTATGCCATTTATCACTTAACAACTAAAAATGAAGCACCAATCAAACATATTATTCAAGCTGTACATCTGATGCTGTATTGTGGCTCTGCTGGGTGCAAACCATGATGGCTGTTCATCCCTGAGGTCGAGCTGGCTCAGCATGAGAGCTTTTTGACAAGGAAAGCCAGTGGGTGTCACTTTTCATCCCCAGCCTCCACTGTGCATCACTGGTGTTTTTATATACTTTTTATACACATAGGGACCACTCTTGTCCAAAGGATTATGTCCTCTTTTCATAGGTCAGAACTAGTCTGTTCCAGTGTGTCCAGAGGGCTGTTGCCTTCTGAGTGCTGATCCATTCTGGCCTCTTCAGATGTGTGTTACCTATTTTTGGACTGGGTCATAGTCATCACGTTTCTTCAGGGTATTGCAGACTGTGTATAACTTATGACTGGGTATGATTATCTTAGTCTTTGCTACTTTCAACTCTGCCAAGCACAGATATTACAAAATATTTCACTTCCTACCTTATGACATGCCCTTTTGTGGTATTTTTGGGGTACAGGGCAAATGAGATCTGTTCCACAAATAGGCCTTACACTGCAGTTGAATGGGGATGGCCCTGAAATTATATGCACCTCACGTCACCTGCATCAGATAGCATTACAAAGGAATTTAGCTGCAGCGTCAAATCCTTTCTAATTGAGCGGATATCACTTGGGACTCTTTTCCTTGAAGACTGCCCACACATTTTCTTTGAGATCCAATCATGAGATCCTTTACTGAGGAGACACCCGTTGAGTAGCTAGGCAGATGCCTTTGTAATCTATTTGGCTGTCTAAAGTCATCAAAGGCGTGAACTTATATCAAAAAACATTTTGCCTGTGTTAATTTTATAATTGCATGTCTTCCTAGATTAAAACATATCAAAGAATCTTCTATATGGTCAAGGCAACAAAACCATGCCAACCTCAAGTTATTCAGACTACCAAGCATGTTCAGTAAAAGGCATGATGTGGGATTTTTTTGCAAAGTGTAGATATCTGTTCATGCAAAAAAATTTTGCAGAAAAATAATTTTAGGAAGGCTCTCTGATGGGTGATACCTTGACTTAACTTAGTTGATGAGACACCCTCTGTTTCGCTGCCTCCAAAATATATGGTGCAGCATACAGCATGACAGACTTATCTCTGAACGTGGCTTGTTGTCAAGGCATGGAGCTCCAGAGAGTCCCGTCTGGGTCTCTGAAAGAAAGGGAAACTCTGCACCACCTATCTTCAACTCAACAAAATACAACTCAAATTTTATCCAAGCTGTGGGGAAATCCTGTCCTTTCTGCTTTCTTGCTTCACTGAAATGGGAAAAAAAAATCTTTTCAAAAGCAATCTTTTATCTTATTTGGCAGGTATGTTCTGCCATAATGGGGACTAAATTTCAAAAATGCAGTTTATGTAATCACATGGTGCAACTCCTTGTTTAAAGAGGTAGATGCTATATATATGTCAACATCATGGCTTGTATATGTTGTACTCAAGGAGATCTTCCCTCATGTGGACTTCTCCCCTCTCTGGGGCTGTAGCATGAGTAGAAGCCTAGAGCACGAGTACTGGGATTCAGAATATATTATTGCAATCTTAATGTAAAGCATAGACAAAAGTTTTATTGTGTTTATTTCTCCCCTTTAGGATAAAACATGAGAGTATTTTTTGAGCAGTGAAGAAGCATGCCCAATTATGCTATCCTGGCTTGTTAGTCGCTAAGTCTTATAAAATATTTCAGGACTTTAGAAAAGATTTCCTATCATCCTCTGCTTAAAGAACTCTCTCTGTTAAAACATAAAACATCTTGGTTATTATTAAATGTTTCAAATTGGAATGATTGAGTGAATCAGCAATTGCCATTTTCCCAACCGAGTCCTTTGAGTATTTCTGAAAGAGAGTGTGTCTTCAATGAATTGGATGCACTGCCACAAATTTGGTTGTTCACTAATCAGCTCTGTGTATGAACCTAAATTTCCTAAAACTGGCCCTCTGTAGTGTTTTTTCACAGGATTCACTCAGCTTCACTGAGGCTGTGATATCGTAAGACATGGAGGCAGTATGTATTATAGGGTAAATATTTCCTTTGCTTTGTAAAGAAATCTAACCTGCTCAGCATTTGGACGTCATTACCCCGCTCACAGCTGTTTATGAGCAGTGCTGCTGTCTCAGCTCTGGGAACAAACAGGTTTGGGCATGCATGTGAATGACATGGTTCGTTCCTGTCTGTTTTGCAAGCCAGAATTGTGGAAGTATTTCCATTCTTGGCTTGACTGTTATTTTCTGTAGCAAGCCTTATTTTCCCAGGCAAATTGTTGAAATGTGCTAATGAGCCTCCAAAGAATATAAAATGTGTGCTCCCATGGTTGCACATTTTCTAGTTCAAAAGCTACTTCTCGTGGCAGACCCAGGTATAACAATATGAAGCCACCTGAGATCATTTGCTGTGCTGTTCGCATGTCCACACCCAGAACGCATATCTAGTTTGCTATTGTCTTGTAACAGTAGCGTCGGCTGAGACCTGGATATTAAAATAAGGATTTGGACTGATTTACCTTCCTGATACACACTCATTTCCTTCCATAGTAAGCCAATGCTAATAGCTTCTTCCGAAGCATAATATAATAAACTAGAAAGCAAATGTAAATATGTAGCATATTGCTCAATAATAATCTTCTTTTCAGAATGAGGTAGCTTTACTTTACAAAGTTAGCCTAAGCTATAGCAACTGCAGTTAGGACCGTATATGCTATACATATACATATATTCATTCCATTTTGCTATGTACCAGCTTCCTTGGACAGAGTGAGTTCTCTGAGAAGGTGGTCTTTGGAGGCTCACAGATGTCCTCTACAATTTTTGTTTCAGGGAAAAAATAGGTTCCTCAGATGTAACTCTTCTTTCCCATGCCACAGACATTATCTCCAGCATAAATGGACACCTGCCAAATTGTCTGTTATCCTTGTGATCAGAGCAGTCTGTGTCTCTTAACTTTATGTCTCAGCAACACGTGTGACGTGCCTGATTGCATATCAGCTAGCTCGCTGTCCTAGCTTCTTGCCTTTTCTGGGTCCTGATACCTGGGGGAATATGAAGGAGGGGAGAAGGTGTGGCTGTTCCCACCACAATGCCTTGAGTCCTCTCAAGCTCTAGCTGGGTACTATAAGGTATTCAAATCAAATGTTGAAAGGTTGGGGGTGACTTTTTTCCATATTTCTACAATCCTAACTTCATCACAAAATAAGTCTTTTATATGCTTTCTGCTAGGACACTCTTGGCTGTACACAGCCAAGTAAATGTGGCATATGTAAATGTGGCTTTGTAAAGCTGGGGACTTTGTCTTTGAGACATTTTACCAAATTCCTGAATGGAAAATAGCTAGGTGGTTTTAATGACAATATTCCATGTCAACTGAGCTTAATTCTTTAGCATCAAGGCTCCATTTTTGAAAAGAAAATTTCCAATGGAAAATTTCTGAAATTTTGATTGTGATTTTTTCCAGAAATTCTTTGCCCAGCTCAGTTCAGAAACTGAATGTTCAATAAAATCAAAGACAGAGTGGGTGTTTGTACTTCTGTGCTTTCACAGGAAAACTTGATGACTTCACTTTTTGTTGTTTTTGTAGATCTACAGTGCTTTATTTTTACAATGTACCTGTGATTTAGGGCCCTTTCTCTGCTTTGGTAGCAAACAAAATTCACAACTTCAGTAAATTGGCAATGTGGTTCTTATTTTGTCACCTATTTGAAAGTGTGAAATCATTTTTGGCAGAAAAATATAATGCTTAAACATTTCTTACAAAGAAGCATTAAAGTGCACATATGAAGCATTGAGTATTTGGTATGAACCAAACCAGTACCATGCGCTGCTACACTATGGTCTTTTAAAAACGAGGTGTGGTATTTTTTTCACCGATCAAGATGAATTTACCTACATTTTAATAACTCTTTGCTGACTTGGAATGTTTTACAAATTGTGATTTTTAAATATTGTTTATACGACCCTCTCCTTAATCGGACGGAAAGCAGCAAGTACACGATAGTTGTGCTTGTCCCCAGAAAGTCTGTCCCTGTAAATCCAGTTCCCTGGAGCATCCATGCACACTGGCCTGAGGGAACAGCTCACTCAGACAAAACTCAAGAGGTACCAACTTCAATCGTTAAAATCAGGAGTTTTATCTTAATCTCTCCATGTCTGTGGTGTCTCTTCTCCTCATAATTCCCACACATGGGCTGCTTTTTATAGTATTCTTTGAACTGAGTTAGCCACAAAAGGGGTCAGATCACAACCTCATGTGAATCACACTTGCTGCTTGAAATGAGTTAGAGAGCTGGGCTTACCTGTTGACCATCTGCTTCTTCACTTGTTGCACATAGAGGAGTACTTCTGCTAAACACATTCAGTAGGGGTTATTGTTTGATTTCTTTGAGTCTCTGAGATATCATTAAATATTGATCTAAAAAAAAAAAATCTTAAACAACAAAGGAAAGTGAATTGATTTTAAACATTGACAGAAAACACATTCTCTGCTCTGTTAACAATTTTAAGTGAATAGGAATGATTTTTTTGGGTGGTCTAATTTTATCTCTCCAAATATTCTTTAGAAATGAAGAGAGAAAGAAAAGTTGCCTTGCAGGAGCTGAGTGCTGTCTGTAGTATAAATCTGATCTATTAGTATCTCAAGAATAAAATACACTGAGTGTCTAGTGAAAAAACTGTTCTAACCAGACATGAACATACCACATGTTTCAGATAGAGTGTGAATAACTCTGTTTATCAGAGGTCCAGTATAAACTCTGTACACATGGCAGAGTACAGTGCACCAACAACATGTAAATGAAAGTAGAATGCTTTTCAGGGATGACTCTCTTTCTGTATTTCAGATTAAAACAATTTATTAATAAGCTGCCTGCCGTTGAGAGTATCTTCCAATTATCTGTAACTTTCAGAGATGTTAGTTCAGAATGATTTTGTCTCTTTATGCAATGGCATTATAAAATGTCTCTCCAATACTTCTAGCATTAGAATATGTGTAGCCTACAGTCAAAATGCAGTAGTTCAGAAAAGAAGTGGGATGTTTATTAGGTCTAATTGTGCATAATTTTAAAAGCTGTTTGACATCTAAGAAGAGATAAATGTTTTCACACTTTTAACGTTCAAACATGGCACACTGTCTTCACACCAGTTATGCTGCTGTATCCTATGATGTGACCTTCTCTTTAGTTTTCAAGCTTCTCCTTTCTATTAATTTCCATCCTAGAAATTAAGTAGATACTCTGCTTAAAGATTTTGTAAAGCATTGGATTTTTCTGCATTTGTACTATTATACTATGTGTTAAATAAGGTACAGGTGGTTTTGGAATTAATGTGCCTTAACATCCTCCTTGAACCTAAAATTCAAATTACATTCACATCTATATAGAGTAATACTTGTGAAGAAAAAATTCAAATTTCAAAGCATGTACACAGTTGAGGTTCAGTTATTATTCATTGTACAAATTATACTTATGTGCTGGATCATTAAGTGTTGTTTTTTATTACAGAAAAGCTTAGATTTTCCTTCTGTATTATAAGGAACCAGCATTTATTTGCTTCCTCATGTAAGTAGGATCTTTCTTCATCAGATTTTCATATCTGATCCAATAATTTATATTTTAATATCTACATAATAATGTTTCTGTTTAGATTTGTATCTCTTCTAAGGAGAATAAAGAATAAGGATCTGATTGTAGTATGTTTTATATATGCCATGAATACTTTAAGGAAGGAAAAAAGAATGACAGTTGAAAAAACCAACAACCCACAACAAAGTGGTAATGCAAAATTTTGTAGTGAAATTTAGGTGACACTTTAAGTTGTTGAATCTGGGTATTAAGCCTCTGAGGTTTACTTGTCTTAGTCCCTCAAATAAATATTTTAATTCTCACTCACAACTAGTGACTTTTAAGAAATACTCATACGCTTTCACATTTTGGCATAACAAACTCCACCAGTCCTTTGGGAATAATGATTTTCTGCATGGAGTTTTCTCAATTGTGCTCTTCACCAGTTGCTTTCTCTTTTGAGTGGGCAGGTGAAATTGAACTAAGGGAGCAGAAGTGATTGAACGCTGTTGGTGGCTGTGGTTGCAGAGGGGAGGGATTTTTAGGAAACAGATGGCTGTCTGCCAGCAATGGAAGAAAAGGCATTCATTTGAGGGCATAAAGAGCACCTTCCAACTTTGATTGCAGCTGAGTGTAAATGAGGGGCAGAGCTCTTCAGTGCAACTGGTACAAAAAGTCGAACAGCCAGTGAATGAGAACCAGAAATCCAGAAAATGCATGTTTGGTAGGTAGAGGAACCTGGATGAAGTCTTTGGTTTGTATCTATTAGAATAAGACAGGCTAAAGAGGGAAAGACAGACAACTAAATGCAGGAACGAAGAGGAATTCATAGTATCTGCTTAATCAAAAAATCAGCTTCAGTGGTAGAGTTCAGATGGAAACTGAGGGAAGTGATGGAGGAAAGGAGACTACATGAATGTTGAGGACATGCCTCTCTGTGTAATCCACTGAAGTATTTGATTTATTTGATCAAAAGGCAGGGGAAGAAACAAGTTGGAAGATGTCACATTTTCAGTGAAGAATGGGGAAAGGAAATCATGTAAGAGAAAAGATGCAGCAATGGATGCAGAAGTACCAAAGAGAAAGGCATTGCTGTAGCACCAATATTGATGAAAAAGGCAGGTTAAGTAGTGGAGTCTATGGAAGAATATAAAATTCTGCTAGTGAACAGAAAAACTTATTTTTCTGCTTTAAATGAGCCCAGCAATTTTCCTTATAAGCCTCTTCTTCAAAGCTGAAAATAATGAAAGGTTGAAAAGGTTACAGCACATTCAGAGAGTAGCAGAAAACAGTTAATTTTGGAGTATATCCAAAAACATAATGCCGTCAGTTTAGGTACGCAGTGGTATGGTAGTGGCTGAGAGAAATCAGTTAAGGTCAGAAGGAGGAGGGGAAGGAGAGAGCTGGAGGGGACCAAGGGGAAAGGAAGAGAAAGCAAAACTTTTTTGATGGAAAATGCCCAAATTTCTTAGGGCTACCTGCAGTCTTAGATTTATCAGTCATGACACTGAGTCTCTTCAACAAACACTAGATGGAAACCTTAACTGTTTTTGAAGAATAAAACCATAAAAGCATGAATCTGTCAAATTGTAGCATCCGGTATACTAAAATAAATATCAAATTCCCACAGAGACTGAAGAAACATTTAGTGGAATATAGCACCACTGAACAGAAAAGCAGATCCAGCAGATAAGTGCAGTGGGCAGCATAACTTACATGCCCAAACACGTGATCTCAGGAATACTAGTTTAAAATTGCATAGCTGTGAATCTGAAAAAAAAAATAAAATTGAAATCCTTTGTCTTCAGTTTGAAGTTGCAGAAAGGATGTTCCCTTCTTTCTCTGAAAGATAGAAATGTTCTGCTCCGCACAACAGAAATATCAGCTTTGTAATAACAAACCACTAACAAACAAATGGGACTTGCCATGGATTCCGGGGGACCATGAGAAATATTATCTGTGTAGTATTTGCTGAAGCAGATATCAAGTGATCCATTTCTTCTGCTGCTTTCCAGGTGATGTTTTAATGCTAGCCTGTGTTGATCTAATACATTAAAAAAATGAAAAAAATAATAAAAGCAGCCTTAGTAATGAACGAAAAAAAATATGGAGGTGACTTATTTAGACCATGCAAGTATGAAGAACATCTTGGTTAACAGGAATACTAAATAAAGTGGCACCAGTGGGAGTTCAGAAAACATAAAAAATACGTTATTGGTTAGCTTGTGGACTAAAACACAATATTTAATAATGCCTTTTCCAAACATCAAAACTTAATGAGAAAAACTTGTATGAAAGTCGAGAAGAGGTTGTTTTAGGAATGTGTGTGTTTTCACATCCCATTCTCTTGTTAGACGGATGGCTTTCAGTTATTTGAGTATCACAGAAATGCCATATCACATATAAATAGCAACTGTTTTCCTATTAAAGAAGTCTGGTTGCCAAGAGGCAACTAAAAGAGGAATGGGAAAGACCTTAAATAGCTGTTTGATATTCAGTTATGCAGTGCTGAAAAGCCATATAGAAAGTGTAACAAGAAATTGTTTAGAGTCCCATAAAAATAAGTAAGATTTGTTATTACAAGAAAATTGCTCTTATATAATACTCATTCCACACTCCATTTGATACAATTTCTCTACTGTTCTATCTTAGTTTCATTATTTCATGGTTAAGAGGGTTCTCAAGCTAAGCCCAGTAAAAGTTGGGTGTGTCTGTACTTTTCCGTGGGATCAGTAGACTTGAACTTATCAAATTCTCAGGCTATTATGGAAAAGGACTGGTATGAATTTATTTTTTTTCTGTCTCTAGCAGTTAGAGAAGCACCTAATGTCTTGCATCAGATAGTTTTGCTGTAATAGATAGTACATCTTATTTAACCAACTAGCTTCTGGCCTGGAACAAGGCAGAATAAAGCTATGCTTTTTAACCTCACGTACCAGGAGCGAATAGAGCCTGTCGGTGGGATAGGGCCCATTCCCATCTCTGAATGGTTAGCTGTAAGGTCCCTTCCAACCCAAACTATTCTATGATTCAATGTCTCCGCTGGGAATAACCAGCAGAATGAAGTGCATCTGTGCCATCCCTCCTGAAGGCCATCAAGATTTATTCAAGAGCGAAGGGTATGGAACAGGATGGCTCCAGTAGAAATCTCTGGTGGAGGGAAAGGTGTTGTAGACCTTAGGGGTTTCCTGGCTGGAATGGATTCTGTGGTAAGCAGATTAAAACTAAAATCATCTCTGAATCCTCCCTTTTGTTACTCAGTTTTGAGTTTGGGCTTTGGTTGGTTGGTTGGTTTTGGGTTCTGGTGGGTTTTCTTTTTGGCTGTAATAGAGGTTTTTCCAATTTCTTATACAATTTTCTGACCTTCGCTCAAGAGTAGCACATGTGCTGTGGTTTTGGTGGCAAGGACAGCGTTCTTTTTCCCCTGAGGATTTCTGTTAGCCCTCTATCCATTGTTCAAAGATTATTTTGATTCTCATCTTTGTAAATTCATTTGTTTATAATGCTCTATACATTAGGAGTTTTTGCTTTCATCTGAAAACTAATTTCAGATGTTGAAACCAGTAGATACTCTATTTCCCCATAGTATAGTAGGAGAGATTAAAAACAAAACAAACCAGTATGTTGCTGTGGGACCAAGGTGCTCTTACCTAACTAATCAGTATTCAATCATTAATTCTGTTCATTTCCAGAAAACAAAATCTCTTTCTTCAAGGTTGCAGTTAAAAAGTATTCACATATCCAGATGGCTTATGGGCATTATCATGACTTGAGAGTTGAATTAGTTTTTATGTGGAGTTCCATTTTTCTTGTTTCCTTATTTGTATTTGCATAACTTATGGCAAGGGCACACTGACAATATGCTTCATTTGAAGCTGTCCTTCATTTTTGTGTGGCATAGTGGTGACCAGCAGTGCCTGAAAACAGTAACGATATTTCAGGAGTCTGATAGGTGTTCACTGTTTTATATGTTATATAGACTTTTCCTCCAAAAACAGATTTTCATCATTGGTACTTGGCATTGCTGATAGGTTGTCAGTGGGAAAAAAAAGACCTGAACATGGACATGATAAATTAATTTGAAAGTGCGTGATGTTGCCTCAGAAGGTTTAGAAGCAGCATTGCCTGGGTAGATTACACTGTGGATACGGACGTTTTACATGTTACAGTAATAAATGCAGATGCTCCATCTTTATCTCTATTACACACACTGACATCTGCCATGAGTATTATATTTGCTCGCTGAAAAAGAGCTTTTTCAGCACCCTCAATGGTGCACAGATACATTCTGAAATGAGTCTTTTTCCACATTAGCCACATTTATTAATGACTCCAGCAGAACTTTTTTCACGTCTCCCAATTCAGAAATTTAACATGTTCACCTGCAGCATATTGTAATTCAGATCACTGCAGGAAAGTTGAAGCTCAACATTTGCAGACAGAGTCTATTTCACTGAATGTGACGGACGTGGATACAGATTCTCTGTACACTGAATTGGTTGCAGGTAAAAATAAGTACACTGTCTTGGACTGAACGTGATGAATGTGAGACTTGAATGCCTGGATATTGAAAACACACATTGCTTGAATGGACAGGTATACCATATCCACGTTTCTGATCTCTGCTGCATACCTATCCACACTAGTCATTTACTTTGGTGCCTGCTGTGGGCCAGACTGCAAGTCTAGTAGAGGGGGAATTCAGTGTGAATCAAAAACCCAGGATTTCTGGATAACTAATTGAGACAACACAGGAAATATCAAGGAGCATCTGTTACCTGTGCTCACATATTTTAAAATAAAAAAAAAATGCAGGGAAAGTTTCATCCTTTCATTAGTTTGCTAGCCTTTGGTGTAAGAAATAAATATAGGCTGTTTGGCATTCAGAGTTCATTTTCTTGAAGGGACCAGCTGTTGGCAGCCGCCTCGCAGCGATGCAGAATATCTGCTCTGCTTTTCCAACTTCCCTGCTGGCCACGTTGAAGGTGAACGGACCATTATTGATTGGTTTGGTCCAGGAGCCGCTTCAAGTTTCTTACAACTCAACAGTCTGGAACTGAGCAATTTTCCTTGGAAAATGCCAATACAATCTCTCTTGCAGTGAGGGGAGACTTGATAACATGAAGCTGTGTGATCTGGTGGACTGAGCAAAGGACTGCTTCTGTCTCTGACTTGGGCTTCTTTTTGCAGCATGTTCAGCCGCACAAGCCAGGCCTTTCACGCTGTACAGCCGGAGTCCAGAGAAGCTGGGCACCTGCAATTTCCGCTGGAAACAACGAAAGCGTAGCAACTCTGAGGAAAGCATGCCGGTTTTAATTTAGGAAAGTAAATAGAGATTATGGAGCTATTTGGGAATAGAAGACAGATCTAGAATCAATATCCGTAGCAGCCTTTGAGAAGGGTCTTTAATTACTGTTAAAATCCAGGATGAAGCAGAAAGACTAGTACTAAAAGGATGTGTAAGCAGGGAAGGGCAGGCTTCGAAGGGCTATTCAGTTTGTCAAGAATTATAGTATATGTTCTTCTCCCCAGCCATCTTGAGAGCTTTCACACTGTCCCTTTGCATGCTCTTGCCAGCCAGGTGTCATGACCCATTAAAGGTAAAAATGGCCCAAACAGAAGACTAACATTAGCGTGGCGTTTGAAAAAGAAAGAAAAAAGTAAAAGATAATTGATTCAGAAGAGAAAAGACAGTTGCAGAAGCTTCGCTGCTCTGAAACAGTATCTCAGTTTTATTACATGGAGTAGTTTGCAACTCTCGGTGACACACTTCTTCTTTTCTAACTTGAGTTTCTGCAGTCATTTCTGATAAAATACTAAAAAGTTACTTTTAAGACCCTCAGGGGGTGATGAGGGACTGTTGGGTTTTACGGTGTTGATTGATAGAATATGAACTGTCAAATCAGAAAGGCAGCTATCCAAAAATGCCGGGAAGATCTCTCTGACACATAGAGTGTGAATGCACGAGAGCTTCTTGAAATGTTTATTATTCTAATAACAATCATCATATAAGGCTTAGTGCAGTGTAGTCCTGTGTTTTAACATGGCAGCATTTTTCAAGTTGTTCTTGACAAAGTGTATGATTGCGCATCCCCACAGTATGTCCTACTGAGTGAATACATTTCATGACGTATCAGTTGTCTTACCATGCCTGCTACCTTGTAATTCTTCCTTCTGCCATTAAAGCAAAGGCCTGCTACGTGCACCTTTTTCGATGTCCCACCACTTTTCATATAGCTTTTTGAAAGAACTGGTTGGGTTTTCAGAGTGTCCCTTCATTTTAGGAACAGAATGTGCTTTCTGAATAGCACAACTCTGAATTTAAATTTATACCCCAGTGAAATGGGTTGGAAACACCAGCAGGTGTTTTGCAGAACAACAGCAAAAGACTAAGTAGGGGCTGTGCCAGGCAAGTGCACAGGGATAAGAAGTGCCAGGAAATATTTCTTTCTGTATTCTTCAAGTTTATGTAAGCTGGCGTTAGTAGTCTAATTTGTACCGTGCGTGTGCAAAAGGATAAAGTTCGGCTGATCTTTCCTTAATTATTTATCCCAAAATTTTTCAGTGCATAACCTCTGAAGCCTAAACAATGAGATACATGGAGTGTTTTCCTATTGATTTCTTCACTAGAAGTCTGATGGTGTAGTACGTATCGTACTTGTGCCACTCCATGTAAACTTCAGAGCTGCAGATTTAACAGGTCCTGCTAAGCTTGAAAGAGACTTTGGGGCATGAAAAGACTGCAGACTTTCTGCGATGGGCTGAAACAAGTGTGTTTAATTAACATAAGCACGGGGACTAACTTAAGTGTCTTTAATGCTTTAAAAAACTCCAAACCAACCCAAAACTACAAAAAAAAAACAAAACCTCACTCTTCCTCCCACCGTCAATCAGCTTTCTCTAGGTGCAGAGCAGACAAACATATTCAGGAAAGAATTTCTCTTAGAAATGTAACATGGATTCTTGCTGTGAGAAATGAAGGTTTGGTGGTGTTTGTTTTGTTGGTTTTTTTTTTTCTTATACAAATAAGAAAATAAGATAAACATAGGAATATTTTTGCTGTTCAAAGCCAATCAATAAAAATTGATTTTGCATACAGCATACATTTGTTTCAAGGCTTAGGCTGTGTGTATAAGGGGCACATGCTATTGGTAATAACTATGAAGTAGAAAGAGATCTGGGGAACTGTATTTGGTAAAAGTACTTCAGTAGAACTGTTTAAAGATTATACAATTAAATTTTCATAAATCTCATGGTGTTTTCTGAGGTACTTTAAATTTCAGGTGTAAAAGAGGCATTTGAATTATTTCTTTTTAATTGTGTTTACCTAGTGCCCCATGGAAAGAATTTTGCTTCAGACTTCACGGAGCAAAACAAGAAACAGGAACAGTCCCTCTCCAATAAGAATTAGAATAACTACTGATTTGTCTGTAGAGATTTGCAGCTGTAAATGGCTGCCATTATTAAGAAATATGTAACCCATTGTAAGTTATTTTTTCTTGATAAAGTTAGAAGTTGACAGTTCAGTATGTGGTCTGAAAATTAGAAAAGAGTGCGCTAGGAGCACAGGCAGGCTGTGGAAGGTTTAATGGTGAATCGTTGAAACATAGAATCATTTTGATTGGAAAAGACTTTTATGATCATCAATCCAACCGTTAACCTAGAACTGCCAAGTCCAGCACTAAACCATATCTGTTAGCACTTTTGTCTGTTGTTTAGAGATTGTGCTTTTGAAGCAAAATAACTGGAGGACATTTAGATAAATTTAAGACAAAATTGTGTTTCCCAGTCTAAGAGTATTAAGTACATTCTATATTTTTAGTAACTTCCAGAGGTTTTTTATTTTCTTCAAATTGTGCTTGGAACTATCTAAAATACATTTTTTAATGTACTCTAATTCAGACCAAAACTTAAAAAAAAAAGCAAGCCCAAAGTGAAAATCTCTCACTTTTTGACAGGCTTATGGATCAGAAGAGAGAGAAGTAGAATCTCTTAAAATTTCCAGTAATGCTTGAGCCGTAGCAGCTAAATACAGTTCACTTTCTCTTTGCTTCTGAAACTTTCAAGCTGTTTTATGACAGCCATCGCAGTCTGTGCTTTATGCACACACACAGTTTGATAAGAGGGAAAATTACAAAACTGAAGATGATGAATTTTGCCTTGATTGACCTTGGACTCTTAATTGCTGGTTAGTGAAGAAACACTCCTTTGAAGTGCAAAAGCAGTCTCACTGCATTTAAAGACTTGGACTGCACAAGTGGGAAAACAATCTCTTGGACATTTTTCATTGAAAAAGTTGATCTGTAAATGATAATCAAAGAGCAAGCTATTCAAGAGTTTCTTCTCCTCTTGTTCTTTTAAATACTTTCTATTCTTATTCTGCATTCCTTATGCTGGGCTTTGGCATTTGGAGATGAATGCCATCTCATGTGGTGACAATAAGGCCAATTCAGTGCCCTTCTGTAGGACATTAGACTGTATGTCCTGCTACACGTAAGGGATTAATTAAATAGCTGTGAATAGCATATTTGAGACAGAAAGGTCACCGTCAGCACTTTGTGTGCTTATGCTAACCAGTTATGTTAGGAGAATAAAATGATGCATTAAGCATAATTAAATGTGAATTTGAGATGCTTCAAAGTAGAACCAGTTATTGTCAATTAATTGACTTGGTGGTGTTTTGTGTAAATGGCTTTCTTCAGACTTTGTTAATGACAAAGTATTTCCATCTTTTTGACAAAGTATTTATTTTCTTAGAAGCCTGATTCAGAGGCTTCTTGTCAGATGGCCATCCTTTGGTTGCACGATTGTATATGTATCTGTCTGTTTTATCAACCTGTATCTACTTTAAAAAAACAAATATGTATTTGGAAAAACAACATGTCTAAAATCCCTTTTGGAAGCAGGTCTCATCTCAGTTGCTACCATTTTCTGATGTAAAGATGAGCATAAGAGAGAGGGAAAGAAAAGAGAGAGATGGGTACCAACTACTTTTCCTAAGTGCTGATGAGGAAGTTGACCCCCACATCCATGTCTGTGTCTCGGCCATATTGATGACACTGCGATGCTCCCTTCCTTTTATTGTCTTGCACAGCACTTGGGGCAAGGGGAGCAGAGTCGGGGCACAACCGAAACCTTGCATGATTTGTTGCCCTGCCCTGATCTGTGTTCACTGCAACTGCCAGTAAATGTCTCCCGCCTGCTCCACCCCACTGCCACGACCTCTTCTGGGGCATGTTACCTGCTTACTAGCCTCAGGTCCAGAGGTTAAATGACAGAGGGCCTCCACCAAGAAAGGAAAGACCATCTTCTTCATGGCCCCCTGTGCACCAGGCTTCTGCTATATGTGCCCTTCACGTGCCCCGTGAAGCCTGTGTGAAGCTGCAGTTAGCAGCGTAGCTTCTTCTGTCCATCTTGATTGGCAGATGGGCTGCAAATTGCAACCCCTCTTGGACACTGCTCTGTGTTACAAACTGGATGCTTTCCTTTTGATTATTACTGATACCAACTGAATGCCACTATTCTGGGCGCTGTAAGAATGGATAATAAATGGCAGTCTTTGTCAGAAAGAGTTATCAGTCCAGATTGTTTTGTGGGTAAGTGATGAGGCAATAGACTGCTAATGCACAAATTGTTCAGGCACATGGGAAATATTTAAGTACTACTGTCATGATGTTTTCTGTGCTCAATTTACTGGTATTATTATGTCATACTGGTGAGTTCATCACCAAGCCCTCTCATACTGCTTTGTATTTATAATAACTAATACAATTTAGTTTGTGTGCTTTTCTTTGAAATGATTTCATATTTATAGTGTATTCTTTTGGGTTTGTTTTTTTTGTTTAAAAAAAAGGAAAAGAGTAGAAATCCTGACTGTTGTTTGGGAGGGTTGTTTGCCTCAGTTTTGAATATGTGCAGATGAAGATATTTACTATGTGTATTCAGCTGGCTTTTTCTCACAGTGACAGGTTATCATTTTAGTACTGTAGGGTAAGACTTTAATTGCATTCATTATATTTGGTGGAGGATTGGCTAGGATAGCCTCTAAGGATTAAAAGTGTTTATCTGGGTATGAAAGAATCATTTGGTAATCTGCCAGAGCACTCTTGTTGTAAGGGGAGGTTTTCCTGTCAAACTGAAGAACCACTCAGATAAACAGGCTTTCTGTGCAGCTATCTTTGGTGCGCAAAGTCATTAGCTTAGGACACCTGCATCTCAAAACACTTGGGTTACCTGGTCTGCATCAGATATTGGTGCTGACGTATTAAACATTTGTGTTTTAATCCTTGAGGTCATGTTAACGTTCTTTCTTATCACATTACAAATACATCATCAGAGGTTGTGTTGGACTTTTTTTTTTCCATGATTTTCCTCCTCAGTTGATAATTGAGTCTCTTGACAAGAACAGCTCATTCAGTGCATAGTAACTGGTAGCTCTGATTGGTTGTACAACAGGAGCCACATACATAGAGCCACTCTCCATCTTCTGGAAATTCATGGGCTACCCAAAAGTGTATTTTCCATAACGCATGCAGAAAGTGCCACAAAACTTGATTCATCCTTTTTGTACAAGGGAAAGCAAAGAATTAAAACCAATCTACTGAAGCAAGGAAAAAAAACCTGAACTAGTTTATGTGTGTAATGAAATAATAATAATAAAGACAATGGCTTTAATAGTTCATTTTTTTCCTTCTTTTAACTGTGTCTGATTTGTTCTCTATAGGAGAGAGGAAAATATGTGCTCACTCGTGCAATGGGAGATGATTTTGATAGTTTTAAAAATTAAATGCCTTTTTAGCGGAGGAAGACAGCGTTTGATATTAAACAGTGATGAACGTCACTTAATAAATCTGAACTTGTTTTATTGAATACTGCTGATAGACAAGTAAGTTAAACCTTTATATGTAGAAACTTGCTCTTATAGGAAGGTTCTGCAACAGCGCAAAGTCAGGCTCTTGCATTGCCAGCAGAAGACTTACTGGAAAAATATTATTTCATTTATGAGTTTATGCTGCATCTTTGATGCACCATGTAAAATTAACTTTTATCTTGAGACAAGATCTAAAACGTTTCCAACAGTTCACTTAAAAGGGTGGGGAAAAAGAACAGTGTGTTAACTAAGAAGATGACATATTGCCTGAGGCAGTCTGCTTTTCTCTTGGCTCTAGGAGGAATTTGCTGTCTCCTAAAGGTCTAATTCTTTATAAGTGGGGTTTTTGGTTTGGTTTTTTTTTTTCTTTTTAAAGCTGTGGTCTTCTCAGATATTTTATGAGTGCCAGTTGCCAAAACAAAAGAATAAAAATAACCCATATTTCTGGATAAGATGAATCATCTGCTAGCCTACCTCACCTTCAGTTTAAATACAGTGTTTGATCCACGTCGCTCTGGGGAGCGTTCTGATTCTGAAACAACTGGAATCCATAAGAGAAAATTGATCCAGTTTTAAAACATGGGAGGTGATGTGTCTCGCAAGTGCTTTTAATTGAGAAAATTATAATCGACAAAAGTTTCAGTAGCACTCAAGTGGTTAAGCTATCCTGTGTCCGACAGAAAGAATCCTAACAGCTGTCTGTCCCAAACAAAGGGACGCTTCGCAGAGTTTGTTTAGGGCCACTGATACCACAGGTCTCGGCTTTACAAGTGTATTTAAGGACAATGGAACATAGTCTCCGTCATGGGACTTTAAGAATAGGGAATGGTAAAAGATCCTAATCTGTTAGCAAAGAAGTTTTTTCACCAAAAAAGTGAACAGATTTTGAATACAGCGTGGCTTCATGTGCAGTATGTCTCTCTATTTAAAAGGCAGTCCCAAGGACTTTAATTTCAGAGTGTGCAGAACCCTGATGCTATTTTGAAAATCACCATGGGAATGTCTACAAATAATAACCATTTCTGTGAAATTAAAATATAAATGAACTTGTACATAAACACTGTCATCAACTTTAATATTGAAAATGCTGCTGAGCTTTAATGTGTTTTTCTGTCCACTTAGACAGATATTCTGCCTTGATTCAGTTTCAGGCATAATCCTGGGCCTCAGCATCGGTTTTGTCTTCATGTGGGAACAGATCCAAAGCCCACAGCAGTCTTTCTTACAGAGTTGTGAAGTTTGGATCTGATATCCATCTTATTTTACTGGCTTTTAAATGAGGATTATTGGAGGTGAAATTCACTTCCTTGCATGCCACAGAAAAAAACATTTTAATTAGGAATTCTCTGTTGGTTTTCTCAGCTTTGTCTTCCAAGGGGAAAAAGGGAATCAGAATGGGATTATCTGTACTTTATCTTCCCTGTGCTTCTGTAGCCCTTAAATCTGACATTTGAAAGGTGTCTTCCCTTTCTCAGGTGGTGGAACAAGCCATCTCTACATCTCTCCTACACTCTTGTACTTGCAACCTGCTCTGGCTGCTTTGGCACTCCTTCTAGGGCTCTATGTTTGTCTAATAGGGTATTATTATTTTTATAATCATTATAGAAGCCAAAATCTTAGAGACTTCCACAGATTTCTTTAAAATTGGGAATGGATTTTTTGTGTGTGGGGTTGTTTTGTTTTGCTTTTTTTTCTTTTTAAATTCCAAATCACAGGAATGCTAGCTTCTGGGATTATGAAATCCCAAGTGCACCCTGCACTTCTTCATTTCTGTGCAAAATATGCAAGATTACACTTGCAGCCAGGTTCTTGTACTCAGGCACAGTCTAAGTGTCATGAGCTAGATTTTAGGGAAAGTGGTAGCAGAAACGTTGTCATACCTTAACTCAGTATTTGGCACCAAATTATAAAAATATTACCGGCCTTTGGAAACGTCTTTCTCTTCCCGTGATGCTGTTCATCATGGTTTAAGGTATTTGTGCTGTGTGAGAGGCTTCCCATTCAGACCATTGCAAAAAAGTACTAAGAATGCATGAAATCAGTGAAAATAATTGCCTCTATCACCTCATTAAGATTTTGTATTAATTTAACTAGCTATAAATACTTGTTTATCACAAGGACATTGTTTTTAACTTTGAAACAAGTTCTGCAGATATTTAATCCTGCATTCTTTTTTGAGTGAAAAGGGTCTATCACTGTTCTTAACCACTGTTTTGAAGGAGACTGTTTTCATTGAAAGTTTTGTCGATCTGACTATTTGTGCTTTGTAACGTAGAGAACTAAAATGTTTCAGTTTACACCTTTTTCATCTGTGATCTGCTGCATGAAATGATTAAACCAAGGGGCCAACTTGTGGACTGATAAGTGTGGTCTGTGTTCAGCATATAGACCTAGGACATTTTTCAAGTAACTGTGGAGCCCTTACTTGCTTAGGTTGCCCATAGTTTATGATCTCAGAGAGAGCTCTGTTTGTTGTATCTCTATGAACCAAAAGGCCATTAACTAGAAGGGTCAAAGGGTTAATGGAAGAAATAGTGTCTGCTTGCCATTATCTTGCAACGTTCTGCGGGAAATGGGGAAAGATAACACTTGCTCCCCTATTTCTGTAGGTGGTTTCTAAAAAGGTGACCTCACTGTTCTGTGACTACGTAAAAGATTAAATGCAAATACGGAGGCCAACAGAAATGAACTTGCTCAAACTGCTAGTGGAGAGCTGTGCTCCATTAAATGACCGCTTTGGTAGCATCAGGTCAAATTCTTCTTAGATGAGTAAAGGTCATAGAGATTGCATTGCTTAATTGCCTAACTTTCTTTTTGTACGCACTGTTGTTATCCTTTCATGTACTTCAGGAGAAGAGCACTTACTCTCTGGGACTTGGGTATACAGAAGATAGAACATGGAGACAGATAAAAGGAAAGCTTCAGCTTAGGATCATATCAGTGATATACTGACCAACTAAATGATTTTTCCAGAGTGTTTAAAAATGCTTGAAAAATACTTGAAAGCATTAAAACCAAAATGTATAGCTTTCTTCAAGATAAACACATGGTTCCTTAAATAGACAGAATATGTATATCTTGCCTGTATGAAGGATTTCCATTCAGAAATCTCATGAAGCTTATTATGTGTTATAAATTATTTTATTAATTGTTAATGCATATTATAACCTCAGTTTTGATGCTTGGTTAGACTTTTGGAAAAGTAGAAACAAATATAAATTATCAAGGTAGTTCACTCACCGATAGAGCAGAACATAACTAAGGTGACATATCAAAAAAAAAAGGGGGAAGAATCTACACAAGATAGATTAGATTAACTTTTTTGGTATGTGCATTGCATTTGGTATCAATTCTAGATACCCACGTAACAGCTGTGAGGGAGAATGACAGAGGTGTCAAAAGTCAAAAAGCATAAGGGGAGAGTCCAGACTGACGGTTTAAAGAGAAGATATGCTGATGGTTTGGTGGTGGGGTTTTTTTCCTTCTTTAGTTTTAAGCTCGTAAATCAGATTGGGCTTGTGAAAGCCAATGTGAACTGAGTTATTAGTCACATGAGATAGATTCAGTGTGGATGTGAAAGGTTGAATCGATGCATGAAATTTAAGTTTCTTGGTCCAAAGGATACCTAGTAGCACTTTTTAATAGAATTTTTAATACTGTGCTAAACATCAAGGTAGTCTTGATAGCCTCAGTTCAGCTTCAGTCCTGCATTTGTCTCCATATTATTTTAAAGCTGCCTTAGAACTGGATTTAGAGTAAATTAACTGATTGTGACTTCAGATTAGAATGCATATGCTAAAGCAGATGATAATGCATTGATTAAAACTACATATATGCACGTATGTATATGTAGAGAGAGTTTATCTAAAGCATATTACCAAGTGGAGTCTAAAAGAGGAGCATCTCCTTTGGGGTTTTTTTTTTTGAGCCTAAACCCAGGTCAGAGTCATCACCGATGTTGTTGTTCACAAGGCTATATTCTAAGTTGAATGAAGTGCAAGTAAACTTTTGATACTTCTGGCTAAAAATACTTTATCTGCATCAGTCTGTAAGAGGTCATAGGGCACGATGAGGCTGATGGATAGGTAACAACCCAAATATCAGCGTTACGCCCAAGGCATTATGTATTCTGGCTAACTGTGTAGCTGTGTTGTTCATCCCCAAACTATGTGATTTTGAAGTTAGCTTGAGGTTGTTGACAGCATCACTTACTGCTGTCACTTGATTTCACTAATTCTGACAAGAGAACCAGGCTTGGATAAAACAAAGGGAAGAAGAATTGCTCTCCTCTTTAACATTATCCCAAACAGCTCTATCCTTTTCCCCTTTGGCATCAGTTATTTTGGGTCATATAGTAATTCAGTTTTCCTTTTTTTTTTTCCATCTCCATTACAGTAAGATGCATTAGTGAACAGGACCACAGTCTTGTTTGCAAAAGCCCCGCTGTGAAAAATATTTGGCAAAATTCTGCTATTGTCTTTGTCACCTGTCAGTCTTTCTTTCAGTTTCTTTTCAAATTACACTATTTCTTTTCCAATGCATCACTTTCCATATATTAAACACTCCACTTCTTAAAATTGCAAGTACCTTGACTGTTTTATTCCTGCACAATGAATATGGTGATTAAAGGGACATGCCACACATGTTAAACTTATGCTAAGCCCAGAAAATGCTTTGGGGAAAAGCATTAGACCATTCCCAATTGCATCTGAGAAGAGTAAACTTGTTATATTGAAACAGTTGTTGAAAACTCTGCCTTCAGTTTGACCCTCATCGTATGGTTTCTTGCTTCACTGAACTAAACACCGTTAAACAATTGTGCATTTTTTTAGAAGTTTCTGCAAAGTCTTACAACAGCTTTCTTTTTTGTTTGCTGCTGCCGTTTTGTTGTTTCATTTATAACTGAATGCTAGTCTCTTTCTTTCAGAATTTTGATTCATAATGCTTCTTTTGACAGGAAATTGCATACAGCTTGTGAATAAAAACACATAATTTATAATAACTGTTTAGTTTAATTGTTCAAGGGAAAATCGACTTGAGGTTTTTCTGTCATGTTTGCATCCATGAGTAATTTCTTGCTATGCATGTCCAACAGGAATTCCATAAACTTAACCAACAAAATCATTTTCTGTCTTTTCAGGTGAATAAATACTGTTCATTAAGATAAACAATTAACTCACTGTTATTCATTGCAAGGGAAGAAAAATTAATTTCATGTTGCTATATTGGTGATTTAATAAATAAAATTCACACCAAGTCATTCTTGAGTCTTTAAAAGATTTTAAATATGTCCTCTATTCCCCTGTAAAAGATCTTTTCTCACTTATTTTGGCTTCTGTGATCTTAAGCCAGCAGACTGTCTTTTTTTTAAGGTTGGAGGTTAATTGGACAAAGCATTTTTTCATTCACGTTTCAAAGTCTTCTATCTGATTTTTCACTTTGTGGAAAGTCTTTGAACTTTTGTTGGAATGTCAGATCTCTAAAAAGACTTCATTCATGGAACCCAATTTTTTTTTTTGCCCTACTTCAGGGTTTGGGAGAATAAATGATTTTTAGGCCTGTCTCTGAAAACTGCACCGCTAATTCTACCTTGTTCAATTATACTGGCCACGAATCTCCAATAACTTGCCTTCTCTTCCGTAGCGAGCGGGAGGCCTTTTTGCCTGATGCATAAATGAAGGAACAACACGTATGGAGTCTGTCAAAAGTATCTGTCTGTACGGCTGCCAAAGAGGACCTTTCTTGGGCAAATGAGAGAGACAACTGGGGACCAGCGCTGAGGCGGCTGTGGGGAATTTCTGTCAGTGAGGTAGATCAGAGCGTTGAGCTTCTGTGGCCCCGTAAAGACTTACTGGGGCAGTGGTGGCTCCGCGAGGATTAGCCATCGCCTGCAGCCGGCACGTGAGAGTTGATACCTGCCAACAGCCTTGGAAGAGGGGCAAAGGATGGGGCAGAGCACCTGGCTAGCTTTTTGTGGCAAGAAGTGGAAGAACATAGTATCCCTTAAAATGGTGTTGAGGGGACTGCAAGATTAGGCAGGGGTGGAGTAATTTTTTTTTATTTTATTTTTTTTTTTAAATGCACTGCTCTTTAAATGCTGACATGGAATTTTTAAGACCTCAGGAAATTCAGGCTTAATCTTTAGTACATTATATAATTTTGAAAGTTTGTCTTATGTATAAACCCTTTCACACAAGGTTGTCAGTTGTTCTTGTAGAAGAATCATATGTTTTGGAAATAATTTTTATTATCTGTACTATTTTTAGTCTCTGTCGCAGGCTAAATCACAAATATTTTGTAGATGCTGTGTTTTGTAGTTGTGAAAGCATCTGACAGGATAACTGCTAAGAGTGATCCACTTCTCTAATCTGTGTTTTCTGACATGGATCTTTTATCTTGTCTCTGAAATGGATTTTTTTTTTTTTTTTTTATTATTATCTGGTATGCTTTTTTCCCCCATACATCTTTGGCACCCAATGACCCTTAGAGAATTTTGTTTAAGACAAAATAGTGACTCCAGCAGAAAATAAGTGGAGCCTTCTCCTGTGTAAGTTGTAATTGAGGTTACGGCACGGCATATTGCCTTTGGCAGAGTTCTATTACTGAGAAACTGAAACCATGATTTTGAGGCTGCTGCAGTGTAAGCAAAATGAATTAATTATTAGAGACATAGGAAGAATTAGAGGAAAAGAGAACGGCTCCTTGAGTGAAATACGATGTATTGACTTTTGGAAAAAGAGAGGAGCAGAGAAAACAACTTAGTAATGAATAATCCACAGTAACTAATGACTTCTTTGCAGATCTGCAGGAGTTTTTCTGCTGGTTGGGTTGGCTCTCCAAAGTCTATCAAATGGTTCTTAGAAAATTTATTTTTGTTACGTAACTCTTTGGATTCACCTGTGACTCTCTGTCGAGGGGCTTGTCAGATATCAAGCCACTAATATTACTGTCTGTAAGTTGGTTTTAAATATATTTTTAAATTAATTGCAAGAGCATTCACTTCATGAAAAGAAAACAAGTGGAAAACAAAGAAACAAGACTTGGGGTTTTGATAAATTAGAGGAAAATGCTGACCTGATGAAGAAAACATTCAAAGTTTATTACTGAAAGGAGATGGAAGATGCTATTGAAGTAAATCTTTACAGGTATGCGCCTCTTAATCAGTTGCTGAATCAAGTCTTTCTTTCACAGAGAGACACAGTACTTTAATTTTGAGTTCTTTCAAAGCAGATAAAAAGAAAAAAAAGTTTGTTTACAATCTTGGATGGTCTCTGTGTGAGTTTAGGTCTGTATAGAAAAATAACCAATATGAGTTTGGATTTTCCTACACCTGCTGATGTCACTTTATACTCTATGAGCTGTCTTCTAGAGATGGCAAGGGAAAGGTGGAAAATAGGAACTATTTGACATGTAGAATAGGTAGCAAACCTGGCCTTTGTTCCTTTTTGCCTGTCTCATGCTTCGTTACTTTGTTGTTTACCTTTTCTTTGTTTCCACAGTTTTATTTTTCCAATTTCTCATTGAGCTCCGTTATTTTGATCAGACATCACTGAAGCCATTGTTCTTTATTTTCTGAGGGTCAAGGAATGCTGAAAATCTGCCTACACAGGCAAAAAGTAATTTTTTGTTTTTTCATTTTTTGTTTGTTTGTTTTATCTCCTTTGAGTATCCTCATCCATCTCACAGTTCTAAACATACAGTTTTGGTAGAAGGAAGGTGCTCTGTGAGTATCACAGGTAGATCTGATCAGGTCAGTCTCTTCTCTACTCTGATAAAGGAGGGTGAATCTCCTATTGTACCGTGTTATTCCTCAGCAGGTCACAGTCATCGGTGCTTACAGTTAAGCCCGCTGCCTCTGCACTTCGTGCTCTTATAATGTGAGAAAGATTTTTGCAAGCATACAATTAGGTCACAGACTTGCATGGTGCTTTTAAGAGTTTGCAGTAGTACCCTTATCTCCTTGTTTTGCTCATTAAAGTAATTTTTAATTAAGAGGGATCTATCTCTACAACTCTCATTTACATACAACTATCGTTTCCGCCTTCTAAGAAAATCTAAGTTTGCCTGAAAATAGGAAAGGTCAAATGTCATCTTTCAGAATCCTTGATATGTCCAATAAAACTGTCTGTGGTGGTATGAAATCTAAGTAACTCCGGTAGTAAAATAGTGAAGATCCATGCTAAGCAGCTAAGAGAAGAGGAAAACTTTTGAAGACCCTTGTCCTGAAGTCAAGGCTTAAAAAAACCCCCAACACACAACTTCTCTATGAGGTCAGAATATGAATTTAGTTGGAAGTCAGTTGTGCATTTGAAAAAGATACCTTTAAAATTTTATGTGGTGTATCATGAAATAGCATAGATGTTGTAAATGCATGTATTAATATATTTAAGTTGGGTTGAGATTGCAATTGTTAGAATGACTGAAGTAGGGGAACAATGATCTCAAGTTCTTTCACTATTTTTTTTTTAAATATGCTTGATATTTTTATAACAGACTCAGGTTTATGTTTCTTTCCATGGTGCTAACACCCTGAATTGAAAATTATGGCATAGCTCAAGGGTGAGATGGATTGAAGTGCTTTTTATTACTGACTATTCCCAGGCAAAATGTTTTAAGCAAACTGGGTAGGGGAGGTAAATTGCGTTATATGGGGTCCTGGCCTTAAAGTGATCTTTCTATTATGCTTTCTGATAAAACAAAAATGCATTTGCGTTGTGTAAAATAATAAAACAAATGAATAATTGCAGTGTGTAAACAAGAGAAAAAAAGTGCGTTTTGACTGGTTAAATAAATAAAACAGAAAATCCACAAAGTTGAATAGGTTTTTACTTTAAGATATTTGATAGAGGACATCCAGTCTACTGGGAGGCTACTAAAAGAAACCAACTTTGAATTTTGAAGGAGCCTGAAAAACTGACAGACCACACCAGAAGTCTGTAGCCTTTTGTATCAAAGTGCCTGGCTCACAGTTACGGACATGGAGTTCAAATGTTGAAGTCCCCCACAACCATCTACAAATTTTACCAGTGTAGAAAAAAGAAAATTATGCTGGCTGTACTGGATCAGACTGAAGATGTGTTTAGCCCAGTGTCATGTCAGGGGCCAATGAGAATATTCCCAAATCTCAGGATATTTTCTCATCTTCCAGTATTTGTAACAAGAGTCTTCTTCAGCCAATGGTAGAGGTTTGTTTGGGTTTTTTTTAGTAACTCTTACAAGATTTTTAGTTTCCTGAATGTCTTTTGTTGCTTTTGAACTCACATAATGCTTCACATGTGCAGCATTCTGTCATATTTTTTTCACTGTTTTATTACATCTTTAATGAAGAAAAGTGGTTTTCTTCTGTTTTGTTTTTTTTTTGGTGTCGTTCCCCCCTCCCCCCCACTGCCTGTTATATTTGACTCTGATTCTTGCATGTGAAGAGGCGGTGAACAGCTGCTACTTAATCACGTTCTCCAGGCCACTCAAGTTACTATGATCCTTCATCACAGTTTTTTTAAAGTAATAATTATTAGAGTTGGTATTTTAAAATATTTTATGTTAATTAATGAGAGTGGGGTTTTGTATACTTAATGGTTTCTGCATATTAGTTAGGGCTACATGCTGAGTTCCTGGAGCCCTTAGTGGGGTTTGAAGGAAAACCTACTGGAGCTCTCTGTTATGAGAAGAGGGTGGTGTCCATGGGTTCATATAAACACAGGTAATTACTAGATTGCCGAAGGGCTGTGTAGAGCTGCGTTTTCTTTCTTTTGATTTGTCTTTTTTTACAACTCCAAGGTAATACCTTTGATGTGCTCTTGTGGTTTGCGTTGCACCCAGGAAGCAGCCGGTGCTATATTCTCCAGGGTGAGCTTTACCAGTGCTGCTCTTGGGAGAGAGGTCCATCACCTCCATATCAAGCATCCTTTTAGGGTAGTTCTGAGGGCTGGTAGAGACATTCTGAAACCTCCACTACAGAATAAGCTCTCCTTTCTAACTGGCATTGAATAACTTGCACAGGAACCTGCCTTAATTAATTGCACATTAGTCAGTAGTCATAGCAGAGGTCAGCGCCACGTGTGTCCCTCTTTCTGACCTGTATGCCTCGCTTGTGTCCTGCTTGGTGTGTTTAGACAGTGTTGATAGAAACCTCGCAACCTTCTGAGAATCCCTCTCTGAAGAGCAAACTTTACTCGCCTGTAGGTGACTTGATCTGGCTGGTTTCCTGAAGAAAAGAAATGAGCAACAAGATAGGATAAAACAGTGGTTTTCATAAAATCTTCATAACAGATGATGATGGTTTATTTGAGAAGGATGGCAGACAAAACAGGAAAGGGGAAAAAAACCTACTGAGAAGAGCGAATGGTAGTCTACTGTTCATGAAATGGACCTCAGGAGTTCTCATGGTTATCTTCCTCATCCTGTGATACTTCTCTTTTCGTAACAGATTGCCTCTGACAAGGATATGGTGTGTTACTTCATAGATAAACTTTTTTCAAATTTCCAGTACATATTTTTAAGTTTTTTTCCTTAAACGTGACTGTGATTGATAAGGTGACGCAGCCCCAGTTCACCAAAGCACTTAAGCATGGACTGAAGAGCCCTGGTGAAAAAATAGCTGATACAGAAAGTTCTCTACTTTTCTGATTTAAAAATCCATTTTCCCTTTTGCTTATATCCCATTTTCCTGCAAATTGCCATCTTCTAGCACTAACATTCCCTTGCCTTCGATATAACGTTGTAGCATTAGAAGAATTGGTGTTTGGGTTGGCTTTGCGGGATTCAATTTAGAAGAATTTAGTGCTGCTAAGCTGCAGCACTGTGCACTTTCCTTCTCAATTTGCTTGTGCTTAGCAGTTTGAAAATTGGTCATTGGGCCCTGAGGGTATATATATTTACTCTGTTAATTTTGGGACACCCATGCTGTTAGAGCACAGTTGGTCTTTATCACCTAGGTAGAACATGCTGTATTCAACAAGGCTTTTGAGATCTCTCTTACTTGGATTTTAGGATGTCATGCCTTGGTGACCAGATTGAGAGGATCTTCATTTGCCTTTCACAGTGTATTTATGGCCCTCGGCCAAATTAAGTTCACATACTCTCCTGATGCAATATGTGCATGGGCGTGGAAGCACAGATAGAAGTTCTGGCTTTACTATAATGGGATAATGGAAAGTCTGTAGGGAATGGGACAATAATTTCCCCATTATGAATGGGCCTAGGAAATGAGTTTTCAGTTTCACTAATGTAAATCTTCTCTATGCCCACTCAATTTACTATCCGCTGTGCCTCTGGGTCTGCACTAAGAAGTGCTTCTGCACTTGTCTAGACTGATTAAGATTCATATAAATAGATGCTTTCTATACGAAACGTATTTTGGCACTCTATTGACATTGGAATATATTACTCTCTTAGCCTTTAACAGTTGAACAAATTTAAATAAAATGATAGTTCATTTTTACAAGGTGATAAAATGAACATAATTGGGTTAATATCTTAATCTGGCAGCCTGGAATTAGATTACACATACCTGTATGCACGGAATTTGATTAGAGAAAATCAGATTTTCTATTCCACTCGCTCCTTCTGTGACCTTTGGATATTCCATCTCGTTGCCTAGAAGGAGCCAGTTCAGACCAGCCAGTCCAAATCTGGTGGTGTCACTCATTCCTCCTCTCAATTGCTTTTTGTCTGTACTGTTTTCTTAGTTTGAGAGAACATTTGTTTTCCCTTAATATTGCTAAACAAATTTCCTGTAGAAATGGCAGTAACATGAAGCGGGTTTTAGTAATACTTTGGCAGGTGGTTCTCACAATTATTTCCTGATAGAAAAAATAAAATTGACATGAGTTTTTTGGATACTAGCTGTGGTTAGGTTGGCATCCTAGTATTTGCTAAGCGGATTTCTTTTGCTTATCAGTCTTTGGTTTGGGTTTTTTTGGGTTTTGTTTGTTTATTTGTTTGGGTTGTTTTTTGTTTTTGTTTTGTTTTTTTTTAAACCAGTTTTCTGTTGCAAGTAACACCACAGTGGATTTGGTTGCAAAAGCCTGCCCAGTCTCTGTGAGGGCAGTGACTTTTGCCACCAGAGCTTCAGGAACAGAACAAAACCTGCCAGAACATTCTCCTGGACATACTAAAATTATTCGTACTGCTTTCTTGCGTGACTAGAAGCTGCAGTAACGTCACTCTCTGCTTCATATAAAGTAAGTCAAGTGACAGAAAATAACAAATGAGATTACAAAGCACAGCTTGTTAAGTTTTGTGCATGGACTCATAAGCAATGGTCATTGTTTAAGTATTTTATATTGCTAATCATTGCTGATCTGCATATTAGTAGCTTTTTAATCTGAGTTGGGATATTATTTAGAGAAGATACTTTTGTGCTGAGTATCTAGGTTCCACAATAAATACTAGATAGTTGGTTGACTAGATAAAAGATACGTAACCTGGCTTGCAGTGTTGATCATCAAGTCCAACACACACTCTCTCACATACTTTACTGTTCATTTCCTTGTTACTCTAATAGTGTATTCTGGTTTTGGCAGATTTGGGCTGTCTGTTGAACTGTGCTGTGTTGTGTAGATGTGCCTCCACCACATGCTGCTTTGTAGCCACTCCTTTTCTCTCTTAAAACATTAATATACTGCCCTGGGACCGCCAGGTTACATTTGTGACATGTGCTCATGATAAGGCATAGTAAATGAATCCTAATTAATTTATTGCCCCTTCAGGTTGAAACACTTACATATGACTAATTTAAATGTTGACAGCAGTTTAAAAGCTTAAATACCAATTGCTGTTCCAGGAAAAAAGTTCTTTTAAATTAATCACTTAAAATTCAAATTTAATGTAGTCAACTTTAGCAATTCAGTAGACTATTTAACTAGAGCATCAAATTAATAGATCTGGAAGCCTCTAATGTTCAAATGAACAAATTAAGGCATCAATGCTCATTATTTAGGCTTTTAAGGATAAAATAACATCAAAGCTCAAGGTTGGCAAAAGTTATTTTTTCTAGGACATGCTCATCAGCCCTTTGTTTGACAGTCAGGAGGTGCAGTAGCCCTTCCCCTATGTTATGAATTATGCTGTATTTTCAGTGATGTGTGCTTGTATGTGTTGCAGTGGCATGTATCATTCAAATGCTACGTGAAGTTGATTCCTATGCCCTGATATGCACTCAAGGAAGTTTATTTGAAAAGTTCAGCTTATGTGTTAGTATGGGTGATCTGCTTCCTCCTGTTCCAAGTCTTTTTCTGCCTGTTGGTCTGTTTGTAGCAATTTTGTTCAGTAGAATCAGTGACAGTAAAATGCTGGGGCATTGTTCACTTCTGGTTTTATTTTTTAATTTGCTTTTTCTTACAGTCTGTTGCTGTGCAAACTCTGTGTGTGTACATCTTCTAAAATAAATCAGGTTTCAAATGACTATTTAATTCATGAAAGTTTAGTCCAATTTTTAGTAAATAATTTTATTGTGCTTTTTAACAGCTAGTATATATTACTGGCATTATAGTATTACTTTGGTCATTGCAAGACCTACGAGGGAATGCAGATGAAATTAACCTCAGAATTTCAGACAGTTCTAAATTGCTTATCCTGTACAGGTTTGTATTGCTGATCTGGTTTCTTTCTGTGTAAACATATATTGAATCTCAGATGCCCCCCTTTATAAAAATGTTTGTTATCATGGACTGTTGACCAAGGTATGATTGCAGCTAAAAAATGAACCAAATATTAACTTGTCTAAGGCATGGACTGGAAGTGTGTGCATAAGATACTGTAACGATGAGTTAATCGCATGTTTGCACGTTGGATGGTTCTAGGCATGTTTTCTCAGAGAGAAACTGTCACAGAACTTGAAATGATCCACATTTAGACCCTGAAAATAATTTAGGGACACAGAAAGAATCTTCTATACAGAAAGACTCAGACGATTGTTTTCCTTGTAGAGGAAGGCATAGAAAACATTGAATTGTTGTTATATGCAACATGGAGGTGAGAACTTGGTTTGGTTGTGGTGTATGAGGAAAAAGGTTGGAGAAGTTTAATGAAACTGTACAAGCTACGGAAAGCAAAAGCTGATATAAAAATTACATAATGTTTGATTGGTTACAGCTCTAAAGTATGAAGCCAAGCCTTTAAAATAAGTAAAAGCAAAAGATGAGAGGGGAGTTGCTGATATTAGACCTTTGTAGGGTCAGTAGTTACATGTGGAGGGAAAAGCTTCTCAAGTTACTCGGTGTTCAGTTAAATTAATGAAACCCTGTTTCCTCTGGCTACGTGTCCTTTGTCACCTGAATATCCCCCATGAATTAACACCAGCTCCTTTCCTTCTCCTCCCCTGGACTGCGCAGGAGACCCTTACCTCTCCCGGGTCAAAAGGCTTTGGCTTGGGCTAGACAGGATTTGGTTGATCAGCCCGTAAGTGTGATGTGATGGATTGGCTGGCTGCTGCCAAACGGGATGTATAGCTGCAGGCTACGGCCTGTCCTTCCCTCAGGAGATGCGTGAATTTAGGTGTTTCTTTAGGCGTGTTAGCTGGCTTTCATGATACTCTGGGAATATAATTGTCTCTTAGACTTTCATGCCTTTTCATTTTTAGTTTTGATGAAGTTGGCCAAAAGTTTCAAAAGTCAGGTTTTGGTGGTGGAAGAAGGGAAACTGTCATGGCCAGAGCAGGCACATAAGCCTTCTTGCTATATGAAACTAGACCTAAATGAGAAAACCTGGGTTTTGGAAGTAATTTAAATGACCCTGCTTTAGGGCAAAAGACAAACTCAGATTACGTTCACAATGAGGAGAAAACGTTTATCTTTAAGCATAATGTTACCCCTTAACTGTGTCCATCTGGATTTCTTGTAGCTTCCTTGGAAACATCTGGTATTGGCCCCAGTTGGTGAAATGATACTGAACAAATTGAATCATTGAGATGATCTTGTCTGGCAATTCCTAGACTGCTAAGTCATTCATCTACCACTTTGTCCTTAGTTATCCTGATTAATACAGCTTACAAATATTCTTTTTCTAGGTAGTTTTTTTGTATGTGTTGATAACTTATTTTCTGTGTGGTCAAAACATTTTTATTCCTACCAAAGGTTAAAAGGTAAATTTCAAACCAAAATGCTCTTGCATTTGAGAGCAGGAATGACTTGTAACAGGATGGGAAAGTGCTACCTTCCTATCTTCCTTCTTAAACGTGCCTGAAGAGCAAATTGGAACAGCAGTCACTGGCGTTTGAATATAACATATGTTCTGTGTTGATCTAGCTCTCTACCCTTATGAAAAAGGGGGGAGCTAAAAAAGATGCTGACAGGCTAGCATAGTTTTTGTGGTGTGTGATATGTGCCAAATTTCCAATGATCCAACAAAGCCATCTGCTTTCACATTTATCAAAGGTCAGTACTTATGAATTCTAGCAGCACAGCTGAATTGATTCACTGACATGAAGGTAATTATGAGCTTGGGTCAGAGTCAGGATGAAGGTATAGCAGTGAAAAATTCTGTATTTTGATGGCAATCCGTTATACTGTCTAGACCATACTAAACTGAACTCTTGTTAAATCCTGTTTTTTCTTCAGGATATATGGACTTGGGTGTCTACAAAAGCACCAAACTTCTGAGAGAAAATCATTGACTTATAAGGAACACCTATATAATTTTTTTTTTAACAAAACTCCTAGAAATTGAAACAAAAAAATGGGAAACTGGAAACATTGCTTTGAAAAGGGAAGGGTCTGGTAGGTGTGTTTCTGGCACAAAACCCCCCAAAAGCAGCTCTCAATTCTGTTCTTAATTTTAATGCTTCCAAGCATATAGATTGTATAATTATATTTGTCTGTTAAAATTCATTGATACATTTAATTTTCAGGACCTTTATGAAACAATATTTTTTCAGTTAAATTTTCATTAGCTCCTCTTATAAAAGCAGTGGAATCAGTTTTTGCTCCTCTGGTTCGCACATTTGTCTCTAGTTAGTCTAGAATTTGAAGCACAAGAATCTTTTTATGCACATTTTAAAATATGAGGTTACGTGGTTTGGAAGCATCGCAGCCATATGACAACTCTTCTTATAAACGGAGCAATAGTAGCTTCAGAGTGAAACATGTTTTAAGACTGAAGGGATGTACTAATATCCAGATATCGTCTAACGTCCTTGTGTGAGAGGCTGAACCTAGAGGCTCAGAAGTTCCTTGATATTATTATTCACTGACATTATTCCATGATACTACTCTGCTGATATCATTCCCATTTTACAGATGAAGAATGGAAAGCAAGTTTGACCTACAGCACATAACATAAAGGGGTGAAAGGCAGCATATTGGTGACAACTACCTGACTTTTCTTGATTTATTCCAATGCCAAGCGAACTAGATTAGTTTCTTGTATCCTTTCCTCAGAGAATCTCCTGTGCCACATTGCCTGTGAAACCTCAGTTAACTGCTTTGTAGAAGTTATTTTCCCCGTAACACAGGGTTTTTCTGGGAGTCTTCAATGAGTAAGGCCCCAAATCCATTAATTTGCTCTTGAACTTGAGTAAGTATGACGTGTCCCACTTCTGCTTCTTCAGGAGGAAGGGAGAGATTTGCTGACACACTAATCTTTACTGTAATTCTTAAAGCCAGAAAGGAAAGATTTGTTTTTCTATATTGGCTTTCATCATCCTCCTTTGAAGAGAAAGCTTATATAGTCTTGAAATTCATCCCAACTTGAACTCTCCTAAGGAGAAAACCCTTTGCTAAGTCAACAACATTCAAATTCTTTCCTTTCAACAAGAAAACGTTCAGAGGTATTGATTAGTTTTCTTCCTTTTTTTTTCTTTTTCTTCTAATTTGCTCTAGTAAGACAAAAGTTAAATCTGTTGCTAAGGCTCATGTTTCCTCAGCAGATACAGATGATAACTGTGGAAACACATCTCATCTTGCAACCTAGTCAAACCCAAGAATATTTTGAAAGATGAACGCTTAGCAGGTCACCCGGTTTTGTCCTTTAGATTGTAAAAGACTACCCATCCCTCTGACCAAAGTTTTCAGTTTTAGCACAGAATTTGCCAGCTGACAACGCTCATTTCGCATACTTTAATTGCTCTTTAGAAAACCATTTTACAGCTTGGAAGATATGTCTGTGTAAAACTCCATCAGTCACAACTGAGTGGAAGTTTTGCTATTGACTTCAGTAGGGTCAGGATTGCATCCATTATTTTTTAACACTGTTAAGTGGAAAGACAGAAACTCTTCCTGTCAGTAACCATTAGTTGTGGAAGTGTGCTGGAATTATTACTAGAACTTTAATGGCCCAATAAATCAAAGTGGTTCGAGTTATGAGGGCAGCCTAAGATACTGTCAGAGTGTCTGACAAACCAGGGCGTCATGATTCCTTTCACTGGTTTTCAGCATTTATTTCTTCTCTCCATACAGCTCACTGTCTACCACTTTTGGGGAGAGGGAGAGGGGCACGAAGGGAGGAGAAACAAGCCAAACCTGCACTGCAAAGTGAAAATTCTATCATGATAGGGTTTTTCTCATATTTCAAGGGTAACCATTAATCACGGTTGAATACATTGCTGTAAAATATAGCTATTGAGTGGTTTTGCTTCTTAGCTTTTCCCTTTTCTCCATAAAATTTCTGCTTGATTGGCTAGGATTCAGTGAAACCTCTCATTAGGGCACCATGGTTCATTAGAGCTTAAAGAGGCATCACTGAAAATTGAATTGACTGTGCTGTGATTCTCTTGTTGCTGTGATTAGTAATCATCTGACGTTATGCTATGTCCTTTGCATGCATAAGTCTTTCTAAACTCCGTACGATTTGTTAAAGAGTTAATTTGTTTAATAGTTAAACTTTGAATTGCAGAATCAGCAGAGAGATTTTTTATACAATGGCAGAAAATATGAGCAATGATCTTTCATTCTGAAATGTTTTTTGGAAATTATTCTGATAGTCTGTACAAAGCAGTAATTTTCACACTTGGGATTTCTTCATTAGTTTTTTTATTTGAGCAATGAGAATCTGACAATTCCTTAGACTTGCTGCTGCCATTAGCCAGATTGATAGTCAAAGAGGATCAAATGCCATCATGAAAAATCAATCTTTAAATATTTTCTCCCCATCCCCCAGTAAATGGAATAATAAAGCATAATTATGGGGTTTTTTTAATCAAAATTAGTCACGTTTGCCAGAGCACCAATGTGATTCTGCATGTGTAATTCATTGACAGGAACATTAAGTCTGTCCTGATTCGGATCATCAAGTAAAATACAAGGAAAGAGATGGGATCTAACTTAAGAAGCTAATGACTGAATTGGTGAAAACAGCAAAAACAGAAATGTTTTCTCATGTGTGGGCACAGAGAATCCTGTTTGCCTCCCTGAGAGGACAATTGTACCTATAAATATGGTTTGCTGGTGAAACAGGGAGGTAATTCCATGATATGTGAAACGATGGTACAGATAATAATTGACCCTTGCCCTGGAGTGATGATAATGTGACTATATTTGACCTAGAAACCTGTTCCTTTTCACCCTCCAGCTAAAAATCTGACCTTCTATGAAGTTACTGCTCCTTGAAACGGCAGTGTCAGGTTTGTTTAAACAGGCAGAAGAATGTTCTTTCAAGGAACCAGGTCTTCCCTGCCTTGCTTTGGAGGTGCAGAGGACCTCCGCAGAAGAACTTCAGTAGAAGAGAAACACAGGATGACTCTTCCTCGGAGCGAGGAGGAATTTTTTTTGCTCTGTTTGTGTGGGACCTGGCCGAATGTGCCGGTCCAGGGCTTGAGTCCAGATGCTACCGCAATACAGGTAATGACGGCAATCGTGCCACGCAGTGTCCTGCAGGCCTAAGTGATGCATCAGTAGCTCAGTATTGCATTTCAAACTTTTACTAGTCATAAGACATTGTCCTGCCCTATCTGGAAGCTCTTTGCTGTAATAACTTAATGGGCGATGACCAGATTTCCCTCCTTGATGTTAAAGGAAATATTAATTCATGTATTTTCTTGGTTTTATGCATATAATAGTATGTTAATTGCCAAGACATTTAACTACATAGCTGTAATTAAAGTGGGGAGTGAGGTTTTGAGTTAGATGAACTGGTTTGAGGAGAGCTTGCAAGCCTCTGTTGTGAATATCAGTACTGTTTAAATTTGTTATTATCAAGCCACAGAAAGAATATTGTAGTGTTATTGTTGGTATCACACAAACTTGCTCTTATCTCAAATAATAGAGAGCAAGAAGCAGTGGTAATCTCCATTTTAATCTGTGTACTCTGTGAAATGAAACATCATGCAAAATTACAGTTTTTTGTCTCTGAGGAGGTAGAGCACAGCGATACAATGACATATATTTAATCAGAAGGAATATATTTAATAAGAAGGAATTATGTGACAAAAAATGTGACTAAATGACATGTGAACTGCTTAGAGATATCAAGACACAAAATTTACACTTTCTATTCCATTTCTATGAAATGAGTGCTTAAAGGTCAGGAAGAAAGGCTAGTATTTGCATTTAAATGGAGATATTTTAAGTTGAAATGGTGATTGCTGACCTCTGTACTCACTCAAGTGGATTTTTGTTTTGTTTTTTGGACTCAGAATGAGGCAGCAAAAAAAAAAAGTAAAAATACTATAAATCAGTAAAATGCTAAAACTAGCTCTGAGGCTCTACTTTATTGCTACCTATTTGCACATACTTGGTCTTCATCAAACTATTCTGTGGCTTGTGTAGTTTTAAATAGATGTTTGGCCTCTACAGCATCACCACTGTAGAATCTTCTGAAGGTGAATACTTTACAAATTCAAGGAATCTGAGAAAACACTGCAGGTAACGGCAAATCCACATGTTTAAGCTCTCCGTTATCTTGGAGCACGCACTTTTCTCAGTTTGTGCAGGAGACACGCAAGAAGTTTATGCTGTTTGATAGCCTATGGCTCAGCACAACACGTACCTGAGAGAGTTGTAACATTTTCATTGCCTACTGGCGGTGCACAAACTGATGTTCCAAATCTGGAACTACACAGAAGTGCCTCATGGATGCAGGTTTGATTTGATACGCGTGTTTCTTTCTGCTTAGTCAATGCTGATGGGCGGGATGTTGGTAACCTTTAGCTGGATACCTCCAGACTCAGCTATGTGTTTCTCCCTGGAGCAAGTAATCCTTGTAGCACACTGTGCGGTTGGGAGCCGAGGCTTGTTTCTTGCATTAATTTGCGTTGAGTGGAAATACTAATGCAGCAAAGATTGCTTTTCCCATTCTCCTCTTGACCTGTGATGGGTGTAGGCTAGGTGAAAGGTGATGATACATCTGTGACTTCTCTGCTGGGTCCCGCTTGGGCCAGGCAGTGTTAATACAGAAGTTACAGTCCTGAGATTCAGATTTGCTGTCATTATAATGCTGACACCCATTCGCTGATAGCACTTCAGGTAAGACTTGAAGAAACTTGTCTGGGTACAAAGTTCTTGAGGCGAATTTTTACTTAGTGTCACACCACCTACGAGTGTGTGTGGAAAAAATACCACGTTACCTTCAGAGAACTGTCTCTAAGATGTCACCTGCATCATCTTCTGAGCTGTCAAGATTGGCAGCAAAATTTTCACTTATTTGTTAAAGAACTTTCTCACTGCAGGGGTCTGCTGCATTGGAAATAACACACAGTAGATGAGAGACGCGTATAAAACGTACAACCTGAAAGAGACTTAAAAGATACTGATATTTGAAGAGAAGCCTGCTATACTTAAAACTTTTATAAGTAACTATATATTTTGCATGCAATGTATTATGCTGTAGATAATCTCTGTAATTAGGCAGCATTTAGATTGCCTGTATATTTACTTTCTTTAAATACAGGCTATATATTTCAAGTTTGCTAAAGAGGGAGTTTGAGTAGTTTCAGATATTTCACTGACAACACCTTCCTGAAAATTTCTAGCCTTCAAACCACATGCTAGTAGCCTGCGTTTTATCTTCCTGAAATATGAACTACTCATATGCGCTATTGGGAGCTACCTGGCCAAACTGGCATGTGCATGTAGGCAGAAAACGGGAGAAAAACAACACAGCAGGAGTTTTTATTACCCCTTGGTAATGATAATGTCTTAAGACTTATTGGTAATAAAATGTTCAGCTAGAAATATGAGTTTTTAATTGATCCTGCCCTTTTAATAAATCATGTCCAAGATTCCTGTTCCCACGGACTTCAGCAGGGGGGAAGGGTCAGCTGTGTTTGCAACTGGTCGCCTCTCAAAAAAGGAAGAAATCCTTCTTTGCTTGGTCCCTAGTTAGGGGCAAAACAAGATATTGAATTTCTAGTTCTGTCTGTGCTGCCTCATGAGTGACTTCCAAAGCTGGTGGGGTGACTTTTTTTTTTCTGAAAATACTGCATTGCGGTATGTCTTGGTCTTGTGGTACTGAGGTGTCAATACATGTGTTCAGCCAGAAACACACTTTCTGTTTTGAATGCGACTTTTTGAATCTTGCTGCTTTCGAAGGAAGTGTTTCTCTTCTCATGTTGTTGCTTAGTTATTAATTATATTTATTAGTTATGATTAATATTGATCATCCCTCTTCAGTTTCTGATGTCAGTTTTGCAACAAGAACCCTATCTCCCCACAATGGACTTTCTCTTTCCTTATTAATGCTGAGAGATGCCAGTGCTCGTGGCTGAGCAGTCAAGTAAATGAAAGTTCACAGATTTCTACAGCTGCATTCCCTAGTGACAAAATCCTGCCTAAAGAGATGCTGGTTGAGTGTTGGTTTAGTCTATTTTTGCTTTTAAAGGAATGGTTTTAAAACTAATGAGTTTACTGTGCGTGTATGGACCATTACATCTGCATGTAAATAAAGTAATTATTTGATTTTCAGCTGTAAAAGGAGTCAAGCTGCAGAAGAAAACTAGAATATTTTGAGAAATATATTTGAGCTCTTTCCTTACTGTTATAGTTTCATCATTTTTTTGCTGCTTTTATTTCATCGAAGATTTGTCCTATTTTTTGGTACCTGTTGATGTGGCTTTTGGGATAACATGAAAAAGGGACGTGGTTTTGGTAGTAAACAATTCATTGTGCTAGCAACCGGAGCCAGCTTGAGTATTCTTACATGAACAAGGCTGACATCTCCTGAATAAGAATTTAAATTAGTTCCACTTTTCAAGTTTGAGCACCAAATGCTTACTTTTGACCTTGGGCTTAAACACTGTGGCTTTTTTTTTTTCCTGGATGTTCTGGATATTAGACAGTGCGTCTGTAGAGCAACATCTTTGCCTTAATTGTGCGACAGGAGATTACGCTGTTCTTACAAAACAAGATGTGCTTGTAGGTGTAAAATCTCTACCTACTAAAACTATAAGTACATAGTTCACTATCAGGAAGTAACAACGTATTCTGTCTTAGCTGAGGAAGGTGAGACTATTTAAAAAACAGGATTATTAGTATAGATGCTGCTTCTAAATTCAGGGCTCATTAATCAATTTCACAATCAAAGCAGCAAAAATAAGAAGCTGTGATTATTTCCATCAATGGCAGCAGTTTAAAATGTGACTTGTGTAACTAAGGTAATAAATAGGAAATAAAAAGAAAAAAAAAATCAAAAAATTCCCCGAAGACTATAACATTTTAAATTGAAGTTATCTAACAAGCAGGAAGCAGCCAGGGAAACTTATGATTCTTGCTTTTTGCATAGTGCAGGGTGAACTTTTGACACACTGACTTAGGCTCTTGGTCTGAATTTACCTAGTTTGAGATATGCTAGCTTCATATCTTGTGCCATTCAACTGGGACCCAGTTACTTCTTTACAGCTGTGGGCAAATTCATGAGTCAGAGGAATCCTTCCATTTATTTCAGCCAAACCCATTTTTTACAAGCGACGCCAGCATTTTCGCATTTCTATTGGGGACATTTGCAAGGGGAAGAAAATAAATGGAGTAACAAAAGTGAGAAGATAATTGTCAGGAAAATGAAATGGGAAACGAGAAAAAGTGATTTAAACAAAAGAAGAGAGAGCTAGCTTGGAATTACTCATGTTTTCTCAGGGCTACTTTTGCTAATATGGAAACCAACTTGCTGAAGGAATGAGAAACTCCTATACTAACAGATGGAGAGCAGAATATGTTTGCAGTGCTGTGAACCTGGTCTTACTAGGTTCGTTTCGATTTCCCTAGTGCTAATAGCATAGAAAACAGCAATAAAGATGGCCTGTCTGCTGCCACATCTTATTAAACACTCTGCTGTTTACACAGGCATTGAGCAGATCTAATTGATACGTCCGAGCGCTAAGAGATTATGCTTGGCTATGAGTGGGGCAGCTGGCATTCCTGGATCCTATAAGGGCCTATAGTTTTTTCAAAGGCCATCAAGGAGATAGTAGGAAACTGGGGCTTCTGACAGCCCCTATAGTACAAAAGGGGTCAAGAATCTTCTTACTTTTATGGAAACAACCTAAAGAAATACAGTACTGTAGGAAGAGAAGTGTATTTTCTTGGTATCATATGGAAACAGCAAGGTAGGGCAAGAGATTCTTGGTTAGTTTTAGCATCAGAAGCAGATTTCTGTCCATCAGCCATAGCTACTTGACAGGTTCCTCAGCCTTCGCTCCGAGAGCTGCCCAAGTCCTGAGATTGTACTTTCTGGAAAAAGTGTTCTCTACCATGCACCATATAAAGACCTATTTTTGGGTATATTTTAAAAAGTATTTGAAAGAAATCAACATTCTGATTATTTTGGGTGTGTGTGTGTCTTTAAGTGGTATTTCAGAAAACAGATGAAGTTCACATTGTGCCATCAAATTGTACTACACTGAAGTAGATCTGTCTAATGTCAGTGAAGTCACTGACTTTAAATTTTGCATATGTGATCCTGTTGAGATTTTGAGGTTTCTCTAAAGGCTTTTTTAAAGAAGTAATTTTTTTATTGTCCAATACTTATGTATTTTCCAGTGCTGGGAATACTCAGGTGCAGCATTACCTGTGGTTGGATAGACATGTATACCATTTAGCATCAATGCCATAAACAGCACAAACATGGCAGTCCATGTGCTTGCCTATGTAATGATAGGTGATTTTATAATTTTCTTTCTAGTGGTTTGGAAACCATAAATATACCAAAACATAAAGCTGTCACAATACGTGATAGCAGCAGCCTACTGAGAAGATAATCATGATGCAATTAAGGGTGTTCATAGTGCTTTTTCACCAGTAAATGTTTGTAAATTGAAGAAAGATGCGACAGCAATAGGGTGATAGCATGTTAGAAACCCAGTAAAATAAGTGGCAAACACTCAGTTCTCCAGCTACGTAAAGCATGTATAACATGCAGTCACTTTTGCAATTATGAGGACCATACAAGTCTCACTTGCTCAGATATATTTATCTTTTTGTTACCTTGTATGGACACGATTTTCAAGGAAGAGTAGTCACACGCTCTCAGAAGAAACCACTGTAAAAATGAGTCCTCTACCCCTCTGCTGATCTGAAGAAATTCTAGCTGAGTATTCATCTTCATAGCCTTGTACTTCCAGTTTCTTTTAAAACGCCCTTTAAAAAAAAAAAATTTTACAAAGCTCACAGATTAAAAGATGTGTAATGTAAGATGTACAGAGATGTATAATGATGGTTTAAGGTGACAATTTTCCCCTATATCATGTCTTCGTTGTGCAATGTCAAGAACCATTTGTTAAAATTTTCTTACTGTGAATGGATTTAGATCCTGTGAAGTTTAAGTCTCCTTTTTACTTCATGGTCAGCTTTTAAAAAAATCTACTTGATAAGGTGAGGATTCTAACTTAGTCTGACAGATCAATGGAAATTTAAAGTTCTCTTTTCTGTCCTTTTTATGTCCCTTTTCTGCCAATGAAAATATTGCCACATGGAGATTGTCAGTCATCAAATAGCACTAGGATAGATTGCCTTACAAGTTTTGGCTGTCAGCAGTGTGTATGGAGCATAACAGAATGGTTTCAAATCCGTCAGTACCCACACATTACTTGGTAAAAAACAGGTCTTGATCTTCCCTCTCTTAATTTGAAATAATGTGTTTCCCAATGTGTGCTAGATCTGCTTTAAGATTTGCTTACAAGATCCTGATGTGTTCCCATGTGCTGTATAGTATTTTCTTATGCGTGGCATATATTTTGATTTAGGGGTGGTAAGTTGGAATGAGGAGTTAAGATTACAGCTAGCAATTAATGTTTAATATCAAAAAGTTTCCTATAACCCTTTTTGCATGGACGTGCAAGAAGAATGACACTAAAGACTAGATTTAATTAGATGTCCGCTTTGCTAAGCTAATTTGTTTAGAGAGTTATCTGGCAAAAAGTTGCGTAGCGCACTGTAGGTTCCTGTTCATATCTGACAATTTTAGTAGGGCTGCCTTCGTCTGCTCTCCCTTCCTGATCCGATTTCTGTCTGTGGTCGGTCTCATCCCTGTGACAGGCATTAGAACCCAGCCAGAGTCTTTAACTTTTGTCATCTTCACCTTTCAACTAATTTCAATGAACCAGACTTCCATGGAAAAGAGAGTTGCCCGGGACATCTGCTACTTGCTAATTGATCTAGTTTAAGCAGCAACATCCTGATCTGCCTGGGTAGATACTGAAAGCGGTGGTGGTGGGGAAAGGAATTTGAATATGCAAGAGAAAATCATTCCCTATCCTGACAATCAATGCACAATGAAATTGTATCTTACTGTGAACTTTTGGCTACAAAAGTGGGTTGCGCTTGAAGAAATACGTATCTGTACCATATACCTTGTCAGCTAGGACAGATGATGCCCTGCCTTACTCAGGACTCTTTCAAACCCAAGTAACTTAAATAGGACCTGAGGACACGAACCATAAAGCAGAAAAGGTCCGTGACCTCTTTCATCCTGCTTGACCAGCAAGTGCTGCCCTGTCTCTGAGGCTGCACTAATTATATTTCTCATTTCAGCTTCGTATTGTTAAATGTTGTTTTAATTAAAAATAAATAAGTAAAATAACTCCTTAGAAGTGGTATTCCAGGAACAGAATTCTTCAGGGTATTTTGCTGAAGTTAGGCTTGTTTTCATCAATTTTGCTGGAGGACCTGGAGGATAGATGTCAATTCTGTGATCTCAGTTATGTATGTTAAAGCTAAAGGAATAGTTAAAAGGTTACAGCTAAAATTGACCTTAAATCCGTTTGATGTTCAAATCTTTCATGTGTTGACAGGTCCTCTCAAGTGAAGGTCGCTGCTTCGGCAGCAGTAGTTTCCCACTTCTGTATAACGCTCACCCGCCTCATAAAAATACTACATTCAAAGTGGAAATTACGGGGCTATGGACTTTCAGCTCCTGGATAAGTCAAACTGGGTCCCCCTAAATAGTCCATTGATCCATTTCCCAACAAATACATAGTTTGAAGCTGGAATAGGTGTTTAGACTGTTTATCAAGACAGGAGTTCTGTCCAGTACATTTTTTCTTTTTCCCTCAATAGTTCTGTGAGGAGTATTTCTACCAACAGGTGATTTGTTTATTCTTATTAGGCCTAAGTTTTATGGTTCTTCATTCAACCAATTAATATAACCAATTAATTCAACCCAATAATATATACCCTCAGATAAACCCCCATAACTTATCTTTGTCCTTTCCGTTGATAGCCTTTACAGTATGGAAATGATTAAGCCGCATGACTTAGCCAAGGAATGGGCTGAATTTTTTCAAGGATTGTTCGATGCACTATTCTGGGTAGGTCTTGTGCTACACCAAAGCATGTCAGAAATGTCCAGCATTTCATAAAGCATCCAAATGAACAATGTGACCAAGTCCTTACTCTCTCACCAGTGGGAGGAATGTGTGCAGGACAGAATTTTGTTTCTGCTGGGTCTTTTGCTGCTTTTCCTTAGCATGCGGTAGCTGCTGTGTATCTAATTAGGTGCTAGGTTTGGTGTGCAGTTATGAGTTTGTTCACTTTATCATTGAAAACCTGTGCCAACCCCACTGTTTTTTTAAAAATCTCATTTAGTCTTGCCAGCCTGGAGTCTTAGGGTTTTGGTTTTTTTACTTTCTGAACTCCCTGCAGTTTGTCTACGTCGTTCGTGGGAGTCAGCGTGGTGTAGAGGTTAGGTAATAAATCTGGGTTCCTGGCTCTGGCTCAGACTTCCCGTGTGATCTTGATAAATCATTTACCCTTATTGCCTCAATTATGAAGCAAAAAGAGGTAATATTTACTTACCTCAGAGGCACTGTAAAGTTAAAATGTATGAAAGCTCCTCTACCTATTTCTCTGACTACTTATGTATCTTTTATCTTTATTCACTTCCATATTGAACTTTGTCTTTGGTGTCTTCCCTCCGTTCTTTCCTCCCTCAAGTGGCCACTACCCATTTTCTACATTTCTACATTTCTGCTGTTTTGTTGTTTTCTCCGTAGCGGAGGGTAATGCTCTCTGGCTCGTGATCTGTCACTGCGTGGGTCATCCTGAAACTCTCCTCTTTTAAAGTCTTCTAGTACATTTTCTTATGCTGCATTTTTTTGGTGTTTTTTGTCCAAGCTTTGCAAAATTGTAGCTTTGTAATGTGTTTTTTGCTTTGTTAGTACCACCTCATTGGTTTTAGTTAAGTTTTCCCGTAATGGTTCAAAGACACAGTGCCCTTTCTTATGTTCTGCTGGTGCTTTTTTCTTTTACTTAACCTTTTCATATTTGTGTAAGAAGCATCACTAGGAAATTGTACTATATTTTCGGTTAGGAAACAGTAAATTGTTCAGGAGGAATTAGGTTCTCAGAAATAATGCCTGTATTCTTAAACAAAATAAAAACTCTTAAGTTTTGAGGGAGAACAGAGATGCCTGCATACTTGAATGACTTCAACATGTGCCTGTTTGTGCAGTTGTATCATCAGTGAACACATATTTTATGTCCCTTCACGAGTCCCTGTCACAAGGATTATGTAAAAGACAGATGAATAAACAATCGTGTGAAAATGAATATGCTTGAAATTTGAGTGCTATTGTTCTTGTTATTTGCACGTTTATTTTGCATAATAGATTGTTAAAATAACAAACCCATAAGACCTGCTGCTTCTTTATGTTCATTTTCCTTGGGACATGAACTGCAATCTTTCAAAGGTATTTTGCAATAAATTTGGGCCCCTTTCCCCTGTATTGGTTTTTGTTATGATAGAACAAAGTATGCCAAATATTTGTCAATTTTAAGGAGATTAGTCTATGCTGCATTTTAAATGAGGGTTAGAACTATTCAAAATGTACTAATGATACCTAGAGACAGATTAATCAGAATTGCAGGTGAAAACTCTTGTTCCTGCTCATTCAGTAAATGGGGTGCACAGTCAGGCAGATACTGTGAAATAGCTTGTCTTTTGGTTTGGTTTGGTTTTTTGTTTTTCCATCTCTCCCCACTGCTAGACAACTTGAGACTTCATTTTTTTGGGCTGCACTCCATACTGTCCCTGATACAACTTGGAGAAACGTATACTTCAAGTCCAGAGCCTGTTATGAGTTGCAGGCCTAATCAGGAGGCTGCATGGCAGATCACTAGAACAGCGATTTAAGCTCTTCTCTCAAGCTTTAGACTTTTTCTGCAATCTCTCAGTTTCCAGGGCATGTGGCGGAGCCTCTTCTTAACCCCAGTTCTCTCTATCTCTCTGCTTCGCAGGCTTTGGGATTTAGATCGACATACCTTACATTATCAAAGGGGTTTGAATCTCGTGGAGCAGATTTAGACCTACGGAGTACCAAATCGTGGCAGGCACTTTTATTTTTGGCAACAGGTCCTTTCAGAGGTGGCTCCTTTAATGCTCCTGTCTCTGGCTGGAGTTCCTGTTCCTCCGCAACTCTCCCGCAGTGAGGAAGTCGGATAGTTTAGCGTTTGGAAGCTCAATCAATAACGTACATTCGCGAGGACAGAGATCCACAAGCATTAGCGGGAGCAGTTCTTGTTCGCACGCCAGTAACTTGTGCCTTAAACGCTGAGTGAGAGACACTTGCTTGAACTAAAATGTACGTGGGAGTTCAGTGCTTGCAGCTACTCCCTCTTCAGTAGTGTTAACTATAAGGTATCAATTAGAATAATGATTATGCTGTTTAAACAGCACCTGTTTTTCTATTTTGAATTGGCACTTTAAAAGCCAGTGATCGAGTTATTGCTTTATTAATGTAGATCTGGTGAATATACTAACTAATGATTTCGGAATTTGATGTGATGTGAATGTTCTATTAATGCAGAGGAAAAATTAGGCTATCATCCCTGTCAAGTAAGAAACAAAGGAATGATAAATGGGGTGAATAGTTATCCTAGCTCTGTGCACTTTCATGCAAGTTTGAGGTACCACCCTGAGATTATAATTTGAAGAGTTATTTTTAGAACGAAAAAAGAATAAAGTGAGGCAGCACTCGCCATGTGTTACATCCCCTGAATGACAATGTAATGGGACTTTCCTAGGCACACAGGACAGGAGAGTCTTGATGTTTCATCTTCAGCTTCCACCACTGGTGGTTACTGCAGTGCAATGTTGTGAATGAAAGTTAATGCCGTGATTATCAGTAAACTGGAGCTTTACTTTATTTTATTTTTGTCACTTAAAAGGCAGTAAAGCCCCTGCAATGAAACTGCATCTCCCAAGTGATAGGAAGCTGTTCTGTAGCACCTGCAGCACTTATGCAAAGGACTGGCTTAAGGTCTTATCTCCTTCAGGTACAGTTTAATAGAATGAATACTGCAACCATTTGTTCCAGAGATATATTCCTCTAAAAGGTTTCTTTATTGACTTTTTTTTTTTCAGTGTTCCCTTTCTGTAATTTCTGTGGAGTTTAATTATTAGCCCCAGGTATCCTGGTTGAAATCCAGACTCTAAGAAATGGAGGTTTAAATTGAGACTTGTCTTTTGAAGTGCTGTAGAATAGTTTTAATATAGTTGCTATAATGTATGTTTTTCTGTTTACACTGTTGGGTAAATGAGACAAAAATGATAGCTTCTGTTTGAATTTTTGTATATGAAGTCAGAGTCCCAGATCAAATGTCTATGTGATTAAAGTGGTATTGAAGCATTATTAAAAAGCTGTAATTTCAAATATTTTATGCTTTTTTCGCACATAGTCAATCTACAATGAAGACTAGTTACTTAATGTAATTCTGGTGCTTGCCCTCTACTGAAGTCGAAGAAACTTTTCATTGGTCCCTGTTGGCTTTGGATCAAGCCCTTGGTTTAAAGTATTGATTAAAAAAGAAACTCAATATGAATGGGAAGCCAAGAGAATTAATACAGTGAATGCGGTGAATTAGCAAAAAAAAAAAAAAAGAAAAAGCAGCTCCCAAAAGATTGCATCCACAAATGTAATTTGTTCCTTTGATTTGATGAATCTGGTTCCAGGTGCTTATTCAAAAGCCATCTAAGTAGCGGCTTTGTCTGTACCTACCCAAATGCTTTTTTTCTTCCTCTTTAATTCTTTTTCTAATAACTCTGCTGTTTAATAGATTTTTGTTTTCCTAGTATTTATTAGATTGCTATGCAGTAAAAAAAATAAATATATGAACAGAGGAGACTTAATTAAGGACTGCTACAGCTGTTCAACCTTAGAAGACAAAATACTATAGTAGTGAAAATTGTTCAAGCACCCCAATGAAAGGTGAAGTGCCCACTGGAAGAACCAGTGTTGTCACAATATGGTAGCCTAAGAGGGAAAATCATAATGGTTCAAGGTGTCTGCTATATTCCTGTCTTTCCTAAATCACAGTCCTCAATAATACAAATGTATGTTTTTAAAAGGAAAATGGAAAAGAATTGAGTAGATTCTCAAACAGCTCCCTAAGGTCTGCCATATCTAAATACTGTGAATAGAAATTGCTGAATAAAATGAATGCAGCCTGTTTGACAAATTATATGCTGATTTACCTGGGTTTTTATATCCTTGGGAGGATTATGTGGCAGAGAAAACAACTCAAAAATAATACAAATCCAGAAAACACATCGCAGAGCTTTGTTGTGCAAGCATGCTGTATTTCAAGTCATGTTGATTGGATGGACCAATGTTTGTGATTTAGAAACTAAATTTCAGTTGAGGAGACAATGTTTTATATATCCCTTAAGGTGTTTGACATTTCAACCATCCAGATTAGTAAAATAAAAGCAAATTTGAAGGACATCTAAAATTGCAGTCCAGGTAGAAAGAAGAGTGATGAACATATTTTTCATCACAGTACTGCTCACTGGGGATATGGCTAGTTTTTTTATCTACAGCCAGAAATACAGAAGAAAAGGATGCATTTTAGGGATGTAGTCCTGATCATGGTTAGCTCTCCCCCTCTTACACAACATGGCCTTTTTCCTGTGTACCTTTTTCCTTTGGCAGACCTACTGTGTCAGGAAAATCTGTAATCCCTTCAACAGAGAAGCAGGCTGCTGCTGAATCTATCGCTTTATTAGGCTGCAGGTGAGACCCCTTCCTAACACGCTGAGGCCAAACGATCCTTGGCCTGGTCTTCAGGTAGGGAGAAAATTTTGAAGACTCTCAGTGTGCAGAGAAAGCATCTGTAACAGCAGAAGACCATGTATTTTGGCTTTTCATTAGGTCAACCATTCCAGTGGTGAAATTAAAATGGTGGGGAAATGGAGTTAAGGGGCAAACGGAGGAGAAGAGGAAGAGTTATGTATCCTATGCTTTAGTCATCCTCAATTCACTATCCATAGCTTCAAAATGCATTTTATAGGCTTAAAGTTCAGTCCTGCTCATATGAAGGGCCAATGTGAGATGCTATTTTACTAAGTGTATATGCTTAACAAATTATGAAACCCATCACTAAAGTGAGGGTCCTAGTATCCTACAGAAACAGGCACATGTTGGCTTAATAGAGACATTATCGCACTCTCCCAAACAGATAAAAATGGAATCTAATATAGATTTATTTTCCTACCTCTGAGATTTACCTTATTTCCAAAGAAAGAAGGAAAATATGCAACTAATAGTAGACACGTAGAAGCAAAAGCACAGTGTCGCTGGGTGCATCTACGCTGCTAAATGGAGAGGGTGATAAAGCAACCTCGAGCATTCCCTCAGCTCTGGTTTGCGTTGCTCTGACTTGCTTTCTCAAAGACCAAGTGTGGGGCTGGCTGGAGAGCTAACTTGCTTCAGGAATGACTCCAAAAAGATAACATGTGCAAGACTGCAGCAGGCTGGGCTCCTTCTGCATGGCACGAAACTTCCTGCTGTGTCTCCAGAAGATTTCCATTTTGATTTGAGTTAGTCCGCCTTTTTCCTGACAGAGCTTGTTCTCATTCTCTAATGTGTCCATAAAGGGGGGCTATTTTTCCCATTTTGATACCTGACATTTGGTGGCTTCCATTTCTGAAAAGCCTGCCGCAATCTTTGGTCCTCAGGTTCTGCTTTCTAAATGCGTGCATGTGTACACACGTACAAAAGATTAATAGGTATTTTACTATTCAGAAGTTGAGATGAGCTCACTTTTCCTTTCAAAAGATTTGTGTTTTAAGAAGCAGTTGCGAGTGTTTGCTGGGTTTTAGTTGTTTTGTCATTCTGTCTGATCAATTAAGTTTCAGAGTCATAGCCCAAGAAGATATAGTATGTTGATGGTCAGGTATCTTTTAAAACTTTTCTTCCAGTTTGAGTTTGTCTGGCCTCACTGAAAATTCTGGAAATCGCATTATATAGTCTGTGTTTTTAGGCAGAGCTGGTCAAGAATTTTCCAAGTTAAAGTTTTTTCTCCAGAGCTCACCAGTTCCTCAAAAGAGAAACATTTTCAAGAAATGTATTTCATATGCAGCTAACGGAGCTAAATAAGTAACTGAGATCTACCAGTTCATTGCCTGCTTTTTCAAGTTTAACAATTTCTTAATTTTCTACCTGTTTGTAGAGTTGATCGGCAAGTCAGGTCTGTTTCCCTGAACCTCTGCAGTTAACATTTCAGAGCTCTCTGAGAGGGAAGAATATAGTAATTATAGTAAGAGAACTCAGTAATAAATTGTGGATAAATACTCAATAGATAAACCAACTTAAATTATTTCGTTTGTCTTCATATCAACTTATCAAATCTATGCAACAGCAAAAATAAGTGTGTGAAGTTTTGATACGCGATCAAAAATATATACTTCCGATTCTTCTGTGCTGTGATTTTATTTTTACTGGAGAATAAAAGTGTCTCTGTGCATTCCTCACGATGTTGTTGAATAGAAGACCAATGAGAATACATCTAATAAATTAAAAAATAAGTTTCATTCCTGTATTCAAAGGTGAGTTTAATGAGTTTTTCACACAGTAAACAGTAGTGAGTTTATGAACAGTCCTACCATGCTTGTGGTGAAGGCTATGTAAATTACACTGATGCATATTTATTCGTGTACTTCTTGTGGGAATATATTTAGGGACCTATAAGCATATATCAGAATTTGTTACAGGGAAGGAAACTTATGAGGAAGGCTTATTATCCCAGGAGTGGAATTAAGGTGAAATTAACAAGTAATTGAAGTTATCTTTGATCATGATTTTTCATTCCCTTTTTTTCCCTGCTGTAAGGAAGTGAATATTTTTGATGTTCAGTAGAGCAGTACAATGCTGCACAGAGAAGCATAATGCTGAATTTTCATAATAATGTTTGTAATGCAAATGAGGGACACTTCAAAAACAGGTTGATTAGCATTTCTTAATAAAATGCCAGTCTCCTCCTTTTTCTTCATTAATTCTATCAGCAGATTACATAGCTAGATTTTAACATTAGTAAATGTGAAGTGTGCGGTGGCTTCTCGTGATATAATTATTTGGTGGCTCTAAATAGTTTCAGATTGTGCGTTTAAACCAGTTCCTCCAGCACTAAAGCATTACAGTGAATTAATGAGCGGCTTGTCACCTCTGGGACCTTTCCTTTGAAATCCAGTCTGGCTTAAAGTGAACTCCTACCATTTCAGGCCAGCAGCTGGTAAAAGGTTAGAAAATGAATGAGCTCCGGGGACATTGCTGAACTTCCACAGGAGCATATATTTACTTTAGTGCTCTTTTTCAGAGATCAAACCAGGGGAAATACAGAGCTGCTCTGCAGTTCCTCCCACGAACTGCGTCAGCCAGCCAGAGTATTCCCCCATCGCCCCGCTCTCAGTAACGTGCTTTGCTCCCCTCTCCTTCCCTTCCCTGGCTTCGGCAAGGGAGGCATGGCAACATAGCAACTTGAGCAAATGAACCGCGTCCTCCTTCCTGTGTGTCATGTAGGCTTTTTCCTAATTATTTTTTGTCAGCTCCTTTTTAATTGCCAAAGCTTCCTCCTGTTCCCTCTTGTCCTTTATTTAATTTTAAAAATAATGTTTTCTCTTCCTTATCTCCCAAATCGTACTTTCCCCCAGTGTGCATGTTTTTATTCTCCTTTTTCTCTGTTGTTTCCCAATGGGAGACCCAACAAGGTATCTCGCACTCCACACCGGGTGCATATTTCCTCCTCTGCTGGACACCTGTGAGGAACTATCTGTTGCCCTTTTTTGCTCCCATTAGAGAGACTTCAGAGAAGGAAATGCTTGTTGTGCCGCTTTGATTTTAGAGGAGAAACAGGAGTGACGTTGCATGACCTTTAAGTTCAGAGCATGAGTTGGTGAGCCCAAGTCTCTGCCCAGTTTTGATTCCAGCTGAGCATCTCTTTGCTGGTCAGATTTCTTTCCTAACTGCATAAGGCAACAACAAACTGAGTTTTCAGGGACGGTATTTAAATAATACGTGCAACTTATGACAAACATTCAGATTGTACAGCTGAACTTGGAAAAGCTGTGGAAGAACTGAAACTCATTACTGTCCCTGGAGAAGCACTGAATTTAGGGATACTGTAATCTGTTCTAATTTGGGTGTCTTAATGCTATTTTGTTAGTGGTTTCCAGCATACAATAGGTGATCAGACTGTGTAACTACCTAACATAACTCAACATCTTGTTTCTTCTAAGACTCTATGCAGGATTATTTTTTTCCTCCTAATTTGAATGTAGAAATAATGTATAACACTTCTTCTTATTAAGATGGTCCTGGAGTCTCATCTTTGTTAGTAAATCATCTTGACAATCTTCTTCCTTTCACGTGTGTTGATTTTGATTAGGTAATTCATCAAAACCCGGTTATTAGCCATTTCTTAGGCCTTCTGTCTCAGGCACCCACTTGTCATTTTATCTGGTTGTGCATTATTGCTCAGCAATCAAGCCAAGGCTTGCTACGCGCCAGGCAGCTCCAACCTCTGATTTCCCTTACGATACTGCAGGGAAGTTGTGTGGAATTCCCCTTTTTCATTAACGGAGTCACTTAAATTTGGCATTTAGGATAAAACAATGATTTACACTATTGATGATTGCCTAAGCTCTTTGCCATTGATACTGAGTCAGATCTTAACTGTTTTGTAAATAAACATAGCTCCAACAAGCTGAGTAGTTTTACAACCCAGCAGTTTAATTTGTGCATGGCAAGTTACATTACAGAATCACAGATCAGTAAGGGTCGGAAGGGACCTCTGGAGATCATCTCGTCCAATCCCCCTGTTAGAGCAGGATCACCTAGAGCAGGTTGCACGGGATCATGTCCAGGTGGGTTTTGAGTATCTCCAGAGAATGAGACTCTACAACCTCTCTAGGCAGCCTTTTCCAGAGCTCGGTCAGTGTACATTGATGGCTTTTGCTGTCCCCTTTTCTTAAATTTGATTTGAGAGAGACAGTTGCATTATTTTTTAAAAAATTGTTACTAAATGAATTGAATGAAGGAAATAATTTTTTAGTAATATGTTCATTTAGAGAAAAATGCTGCTTCCTCCCTCCCCCGCCTTGTTTTGGTTTTGAATTAGAACCACAGAAAAGTTTGGGTTGGAAGGGACTTCTGGAGATCATTTGGTGTGACATTTTGTTGCAAGCCTTAGATTAGGTTACCCAGGACATGACCAAGCTGAGCCTTAATTATTTCCAGCAAGGAGATTCCATCACTTCTCTGAGCAATCTATTCCAACGCTCAGTTGCTCTCACGGTGAAGAATTTTTTTCTTATATCCAGATGTACTTTCCCCTGAAGCAACTTCTGCCCGTTACCTCATGTTGTGTCAAAATGCATCCTGGTGAGAAGAGTCCCTCTGCTTTCTCTATAACTACTTCTTTTTTTTTTGGTATTGGAAGATTATAATTAGGTTTTCTGAGCCTTTTCTTCTCAAGCTCCGTTCCTTCAACATTTCTTCTTATGATAAGTTCTCTGATTCTCTAACCATTCTGGTGGCCCTTCACTGGACCCTACCCAATTTTTCAGTGTGTCTCTTGAAATGTGGGGGGACCAAAACTGGACACAGTAGTCCAGGCTTGCCCTAGCAAGTGCTGAAGAGAGTGCAGTAATTGCATCCCTTGACCTGCAGCAGTCCAGGACGTGGTTTGTCTTCATTGCCTCAAAGGTGCTCTCCTGACTCATGTTCACTTTGCCATCTGCCAGGAGCTTCCAAGTGCTTTACGGCAGAGCTATTTTATGGACATGTATGTGTCCAATTTGTATAGCTGGGCCCTAACTCAGCTCTCTTCTATGACTACAGGCATCTCTAGCCTTTTTTGTTTGAGTTGTATTGGGTCATGACTGTCGCAGGAAGAAGTGCTGGGAGGGAATTACTTTAACTGTGTCTTCTGGAGGGAGGATAGGATGTGTATACATCCCCCCGCCCCGCTGCCCCCTTCACCTCAGTGCTCTGATACTAATGGAAGGAAACTGGTGTTTTAATTTCTTTATGCTTCAGGAGCAATCTGGGTTTTGATCAGAAAGATAGTGTAAGAGCACAAACTGTTTCTGCGTTACATAAAAATGCCTGCCTGGCCTCAGACACTCACTACTGGAAGTGCTGTTTGCAGAATACTGAGCTGGCCAGGCTCTCATCCTGTCTGCCTTTTTTCTCTCTCTTTTGCAAGCTGCCCTGCTCGCTTTGCCTATTCTCCAAGCCAGGCATCCAGAAGCCCGCTCAAATCCGGAGACAGAGGGCTGCGTTAGCATGACCTCAGCTTCCTCAGCAGGGCCCAAGGGCTCAACGTCAGCACTGGGCAGGGGGGAGGTTTCCAGGCCCACCTGGACTGGAGCACCAGTCTCTCATCTGTTGTGAAAGACCTGCCGTACCTCTTAGAGGGCCTTACCTTGCAAGGCAAAATGAGAGGAGGAGGAGAGAGGATGTACTGCGCAGCCTCCCTAACCGCTCAGCGTTATGTTTGTTCGTTCTCTGCCGCTGCCTCCAGCAGGTCCGTTATGAAGGTTTTCTCGGGTCATAGGCAGCAGACTCAGCCTTTATCCTGCTCTGTCAACAATTACATCACAGATGAGTACTGCCAAAATTTTGATCATTTACTGAGCTGACAGTTGAATGCATTTGCTCAGTGGCAACAGGGTTGAGGAGTCTTCCACATTAGGACAGAACAGCTGAAAGAGCTGTGGGAGATCAGCGAGCTCGGAGTGTGAGGCTGGGAAGGGAGGACAGCCCAGCCACAAGAGCAACTCCACTGGCTGACCGAGAAGGAGCAGTGATGTAGCTTCTGCTCTTGCCTGTCCTTTTACTTTAAACGTAACAGCTATGTGTGTCATCAGGTACCTGGCCAGGTTTTCAACCGGGGAAAATAAATAAGGATTTTTTAATTTATTTTTTTAAGAGATAAATAATTGCACTTATTATTGACCGTGAAGTACTTTATACCTGAACTACTTTCAGAGTCTGCGGCTCTATCAATGGCCTGTATTACTTGACAACAATTACATAGGACTCTTGATAGATGGATGATACGGGGCCAACCTCTCCGTTAAGCCTGTGGGCTCTTTGCATGATTGGATTAGGTCAGTTCCTAATGGGATCTTTTTCCGTATCACAAGCCAGACTCAATACAATGTAATCAGAGAAGAGCTGCTAGAATGCTAGCACGGCTAGTTGTAATAAAGTGAAAAATCAACTTCACTTTTTCTTAGGTTGCTGCAGTAATTTATTTTAACAAATAAAAATTAATTCAGTCAGGAACCTGCTATAAAGTGATGATAGTGTTGCTGAGAGTCAGCACTAGGAAGTTTTCCTAGCTCCCTCAAAGCCAGTGGAGAACCAAGAGATGATCAGCATGGGGTCTGATAAATTGAGAAGCACTCCACATAGTCAAAGTCTGAATTCTTATTAAGCATTCAGAACTTGACTCAGAATGGCTTTTTATTCGTATGGAGGGGGAAAAAAAAAAAAAAAAAGGAAAATATGTATATGTGGCAAGTTTTAATTTGGGCTTGAGAGGGCAGTATCTTAGCCAGGTTATTAACATTTACCTTTCAGCAATACTTTGGTCGTATGGCTTATTTTAAATATATCTTCAATCAATAAAGAAAAACAGAGACCATTTCTCTGGTAATGATAAAAGCCCAGTGCCCTTTGTCAGTAATGGAGCAGAAACAGTCCTTCTTTTTATGCCATCACTTTAAGTTTCCAATTACTTTTCCTTCTCTTTTTCCTTGACTCTGAAGTTAAAACACATTCAAAATTGTGCTTGTGTTGTTTCATAAAGGTGAAATTTCAGATAGTTAAATGTTCAGAAACTGGACTACTTTGATTTACGTTAGCTGTCCTCCTGGCAGCATTGCTTTGTTTCCAGATGTAAAGGCTAAGGGAAGTCAAACAGTTCCCATATATTCCAAATATTATACCCCATGTGTCTGATGCTGCAACAGAGGTTGGCCCAAGACCCCAAGGGACTGTGTCTTCTGCAGGCTACTGAATTCTAGGGCAACTTGTGACTGGTGGGAAGGAGACAGATGTTGTCATATTCTGATCACGACACTAAAAAGGATCTGAAATGCCTTATTTACCCTGACGATGCCTTTACCAGAGCCAGATGGGGATCTGTTAAATGAAGGTAGTAGCTAAACCAAAGGGGAAAGAAAGAGTGAAAGTGTGGTCATTAAGTTTAATCCTGAAGTTATAGGAATGCTGGAATATATTGAACAGGTAGGTGATGGATAGTAAACTCACGCTAAGAATAGATGTTGGTAAGCAAAATAACCCCCTCCGATTAGTTTCCTCCATGATTCATTTAGATTAAATTTTCAGTAGGACTTAAATCTGGACTAATGACAGCACTGGAAGATCAGTTTGCTACTGGTGAGTAGGAAATTGTATCTGGAAGGGCATGGTAGGAAGTGGGATCCATTTCATCAATTTCTTAGGAAATTAAGTTTTTAATTAAAATAAAATTAATTTATCTTCCTAGAGATAGGCCTGTAGAGGCTTACATTTTGGAGATTATCATCAAACATCCATAAACAGATGGCTCCCATGTTTCTTTACTTAGAACCTACCCAAGCAGAGGAAATAAAAAAATAATCAGTACTACTGGAGTGTTGTTGGGGAGCTGCAGAATTGACAAGAGTCAAGTGTATATGTGTGTGTAGGGGGGTTCCTGCTGCTCAAAACTATTGGAGTTATTCATGAGAGAGAGACCTAGAATCAATGGTGGAAGAAAACAGATGAGGTGACAAAAGCACTCAGCTAAACTGGTTTGTCCCAATGACTTATGTTTTTCACAAAAAGCTACTTTTTTGCTGTTGGAAAAGTGTGTGTGGGGGTGCCTTTTTCTTTTCTTTCTTTTTCCTTTTCCTTAAAAAATGAAGAAACACCCCCCCAAAAAAACCCCAACGTCTCTATAAAATCAAAACAATTTCCTGGAACAGTACTGCCAATCTAGGATACTTAAATTGACTTAATGTTAGTTCTGCTGGGATGAGGGAAGAGAATACTGAGAGAGGCAGCTCAGTGTTTGGTATGTGATATTTAAAAAAAGCTAATATTCTGGAAGCTGGCATTAAAGAAGCTGAATAAATATTTTTTGTATGTATGTTTAAGTCCTAAGTGCTGTGGTCTAATTTGGAGGAAATTACTTGATCTCCTGGTGAGTTGGAAGCCCCCAGCAGAGCTTCAGAAAGGTGTGAAGTTTTCCATTTCAGGATCACTCTGCTCTTTCCCCAAAATTTTCCCATCACATGTGTTTCCATATTCTTCTTAATGCATTTGCTAGCATGTGCAAAATTTCCAGAATGTCTAGTTCTATCGAAAATTCTCCTTTCTAAACCAAGGTTCAGTCTTTTCCCACAGATGCAGAGTTTGGTTTATGTTTCAGGAAGCAGGAGTTTCATAAGTGAAGAGTTTCTATTTGCTCTCAGTTGGTGCTAGGCTCGAACCCTCCCCCTCTCCTCATCCCATGCTTTCACTGCCACAAAGCTAGAAACACTACTGATATGCCATACAAATGGAAACTGCATTTTTAAGTGGGAAAGAAAAAAAAAAAAGTTAAGATCAAATAGCATTTGCTACTGCAATTCAGTGTGAACAGCTGGAGGTGGCAGACAGAAAATGGAAGAATTCAAATAATCCTACATTTGCATTCACAAAACCATGGAAAGAGAATTTCTCTTCAAAACTACCCAATCCTGAGATGTGTGCGACCAAGGCAGAAAATACAGATTGAAAGTTAGGCACAGTAGAGGCAAGCACTGACCAAGAATGTCAGTTTGGTTAAAAAAAAAAAAAGGTGATGGAAAAAATAAGGGAAGAATATTGAAAGGAAACATGTTGAAGGATAAAAGCTGGCACTGGAGAGTGGTCTAATGCATTGAGGTATTGATCCAAAAAATGCCCTATAAGCTTTGCAAAGAAAGATGAGATGCTTCGGTTTCCCTTGAGCATGCAGGTAAGATAATTTTGAAACAATTCAGATCAAGGGGAAAAAAAATGTATCTTAAATCTAGTAGAAAGATGAAGCTTCTCTCATTTTTCTAAACCAAAGTTGTTATGCATTTCACCATACTTGAAATGCAATCCTAATCACTAGGATCTGGGACTGCAGATCTTGCTTGCTGTGGTCATCTACGTTCTGAGAATGTTCTTCCTTTTGGGCAAACACATTTAGGAAATGCCTCCAAACTGACACACATTGTTTTCTAGATATAAAAAAAACCAACCAAAAACCCAAAACTGTAGAGAGAACAACAGATAAACATATCTTTTAGAAAACAATATGAAAACGTTACTTGAGTTTAATCTCAATCCAAAATAGTTGCTGAGTATTGATACTGACTTAACAAGAGCTGAATGGAGCCATTTGCAGTGAATAATGTATTAAGTAGTTGGAATGTGAAGTGTTTACTAAAATAACAGTAATTATACAAACCAAGCTAATCACAGTGAAGTTGTTGGGAGGCCTGTGGAATGCGGTACATTGGTTTGCTGCCGTATGAATGCTGTGGGTAGGGCTTTTTTAAACAATACTCTGAATTTTTAAAGGTTGCTTTTGGTTTGGGTTTTTTTTTAAATTACTTGTTACATGGGAACACCAAGTAAAGCATGTTTTTCACTAGTTCTAATGTCTCTTTGTACCATGTTTAAAAACACCCCCACAATGCTACATGCAACATGCAGAGTTGAGATTGCCTTTCAAAAATTTCTGAGTTTTTAAGTACTGTGCTGAGATTGCAGCTTTTTTTTTTTTTTTTTTTTTTAATAAACTTGCACCACAACATAATGTGATAAAAAGGTAAAATTGAGAATGGTTCTTCACCCTTTTCTGTCTGGAGGTAATAGCTAACAGTATCTTTGATTATGTCATTACACAGATTTGCTGTTTATTATAGGAACTGCATCCATATCATTCAAATATAGCTAGAAGCCTATTAAAGAACTTTGTGTTCTCAACTGCAAAACTAAACTGAGTCTGTGCCCACTGGCAAAGGCTGAAGTTTCCATTGACAAATGTGTACAATATGTAGAGACTTGGATTTTATATTTTTTTTACAGCCAAAATTCATACTTTAACGTTTTAAAGAATGTATTAGAATACTGTCAAAATGCTCTTATAATAATTTTATTCATGACTCAACATGTTTTCAAATATTTAATCTGTCTTTTGCCTTTTAGTGTGAAAGTTAATCTGTTATCTGTTATTAATATCTCTTCAGATATACAAATGCTCTTTTTCACAGATGCACACATGTGCAGTGGAACAGAGTTATTTAGCTATAAAACTTGGAATCCAACCCCAAGCCATAGATGCCAAATCAGAGTTATTTTTTTTCCCGATTTAGAATAAAAGCAACAGACCACTAACACACCATCTTTAGAAAGATTTTTATGAAAAATGTTTTTACCATTTTAATTATTCACCATTCCTCATTTTGTTAAGATAGCAAAAATCCCCCTTGTCTAAATATTGTAGGTAGGATGTGTTGTGAGAAACAAGGTGGGTTTTTTTCTTCTAACAACCTGCTTTGGTTTGTGTATAATTTATAGGGGAAGACATATAAAATAAACTAATGAAATAACTGGAAATGGCTTGGCCTGCCACATAACGGAGGGCACAGACCTCCCTTCCGAATGACTGTGATGAATGGTGGGCATGGGTAGATGAAGTGGTTGCTCGTGCTCAGTATGATCCATAACGTTGAAAAAGCATCCTTAATCATGACAGCTATTGAAAAAGATAGAGTCCTGTGGATAGCAAGGAAAAAATGCCTGAGTTTTCTCAACATTTCTGTTGCTGGTTCCTGAACCCTTTTGGCGTTCTGCAACTAGCTCAAAGCCAGGAGCCATCTGAACAGCTGTCCGGCATCTATGGGATCTGCCCGGCAGGGCTGGCAATGGCAGGACAGTCTTGTTTTTGTGTGGCCGTGAATTCAGGGGCCTCCCCTCTGCCCATCTGCTGATTTCCCAAATTGAAGGGAAATTAATTGCCTTCCATTTTACACCCCTCTTCCAGGTCTGGTTGAAGCTGACTAATGGCTTCCAAATGTGTTAGAAGACAATTTCCATTGAAAAGGATGGAGAGGCAGGTAGATGGAAGGTAATTGCCTGGGCCTTGTTTATTTTAGGGAGCCAGGGTCAAAACAGAGCCCATATGTGCATTTTAAGACTTAATCTAGGCTTTGGGACTAATGCTGTGTGGGAGGAGGGAGGGGATATACATCCATTCATACTGCATCTCCAGCTTTCTCATATCCTACTGACAAAAGAGGAATAGGTGAAGTAGAGATCTTGCGAGAGGAGGACTAGATGAGTACCGAGTGGTTATCCAAACTCGGCAATAAACCTGGTCAGCGGTACTCCTTGTTAAAATTCCCTTCAAGACAGCTAAAGACTAATGATGATGCAGCAAAACAGATGGGAGCAGCTGTTAAGTCTCATCTAGGGGTGGGTCCCTTGCAAACACTTCCCTCTCCAACCGTATGAGTTGAAACTTTTGTCTTACGACTCCATGTTTTGAACACGACTACTGTAGACTCAAGTCTTGGCAGTGTATCAGCATGTCCTGTGTGTGGTAGGAAATTCATGCTGAACTGTTTTGCTGTCTACTGACAGGCGGTTATTGAAAACTGGGACTGTCAGTGAACTTTGGGTCAGATGAATAAACTGTTCTGGTTACAAGGAAGCATCTTGTTATTAAGGAATTGACTTCTGAGTAGTAATAATTGTACAAATTAGCATTAATTTAATAAAAAACCCACAGTATCAAGAGATTTTGTAAAACTGTTTAGCAAATGTATGCAAGAATGAAATAGTAAGCCTCAGAGGTTAGGCTGGATGAAGAAGTAAGGAAAACCATTACAATAACTGCATCCAGCAGTGATGGAAAGCGTTTCAGCAACTTGACTTTTTGAACATAAAAGGTGCGCGTGCATAAATGGGTCAAGATACGTATCTATGGGAAAGTCACTTCTCTAATTGGTCCTGTAGTATAGATGACAATTAATTGGTGCATTCAGAAGTTTTGAAGCAGAATCAAGGTGAACTCGGCTGGTTTGGCTTAACGCATATCCAACAAGTTATGTATGGCAGAAGCCAATGGAGCAGAACTCTGGCTTTGACAGCCAACCCCCATAATTGATGGTATCCAAAGCGTGGTCCTTTCCCCCTGCCTGGGGCAGCTACCAGAGGCTGCTTCAGGTAGATGCGCTCCACCGGGTTATTTAAGTTCTTTTTACTGGCATTAGAAGGAATATTTAAAAACAAAGTCTGCCATATGGGAAACTCTACATATTTTCTGTGGACCTAGTCTCTTGGTGGCCATTTATATTTTAGGAACTGACATGTTCAGTTTTGTTAAACTAGCCTGAAAACAGAGAGCAACTGTTTAAGACCAGAGCTGTTGACCTCATATTTCACAAGTAATAAGATTTTATTTACTGTAGTTACTGCAGGCTTACTAAAATATAAGGAAGTTTTTTTAATACTTTGCCATTTCTGGTACATATATGTAGATACGCACATTGCTCTTGCATGTTGTTCAGATGAACAACCAAAAACTAATTAGAGAAACATGAAAGTAAACTGAAAAACATGTGAATGCACAAGTGCTGTTTTCAGTTCAGACTGTGAGTTTTCAAGCAGAAATGTGCACTATTTTCACAGAATATTTTTTTTATTATTTTGGTTTGACATACAAGTCCTTCAGGACTTGTGGCATCAGTATTACCCTTAGAGAAGAACAAGGATTCATTTTAGCCAAAGAGTGGTTGAACATACTTTTTTCTGTTGTGTTAATTTTCATGTCTATGTCCACGGTTCCTGCCCATAGTTTTTCTGTACTATAAAGTAGTAGTACTTTCACACTGTCTTTTATTGACAATTTTACTTAGGCTTTAGGAATCAGAGCTTTTCCTGTGTTTGACTATCCGAATCCTCCCAGTAAGGGAAAAAAATCCCATATGATTCATAATCTCAATGATTTGTTGTTTAGGTAGTCCCCAAAAGATTTTGAAAACCTTGTTAGTATTTTGTACAGGACTTGATTGTCTCTGGAGTTGTATTGTCTTTTTGTTTTGTTTTGTTTTTTTGTTTGGTTGGTTTGGTTTGGTTTTTTTTTTTCCTTTGGACCGCATTAGGCTTCCTTGCCAAAGCTAACAGATCTGAGAGAGACTGAATTGTGTTTGTAGATGTGAAGCTGCTTGGTAGGGTTGGGGTTTTTAATTTGGAGGGGGTTTTGGTTTTTCTGAAAAAGTAAAGAGAATGATGAAAGATATTCAATTAAGTAATAAAATAGTTTGCAATAAAGATAGTTGAGGGTTTTTTCTCCCCTTTGCCCCCCCCCCCACCCCCCCGAATGAAAGTTAAACAAATGAAACCTTTCTTCTATCTGAAATGTCCACAGGCAATTGCAGGGAATGATGTTTCTTACTAAGGTCCTTCAGTTGCGGACATGTACATGAAACTGGAGAGTCTGTATACTGCATAGGGATTTTGGTTATGTCAGGGCTTTGGTTATGTCTTACAGGGGGCTACAGGACACGTGGAATCCAACCATCTTGCTGTTGCCTCTGACATAAATTTTCCTGAACAAAGCAAATGGAATGTGTTTACTTCAAAATCTGTAGGAGATCAAGTAACTCTTATGACTGTGGTTGATCAGAGATGATGATCAGAGGGCTGGAGCACCTGTCCTATGAAGACAGGCCAAGAAAGTTGGGTTGTTGAGCCCGGAGAAGAGAAGGCTCCAGGGAGACCTTACAGCAGCCTTACAGTACCTGAAGGGGCCTACAGGAAAGATGGGGAGGGGACTGTTCACAAGGGCAGAGAGGACGAGGAGTAATGGTTTTAAGCTGAAAGAGGGTAAATTTAGATTAGATATGAGGAAGAAATTCTTCACTGTGAGGGTGGTGAGACACAGGAACAGGCTGCCCAGAGAAGCTGTAGATGCCCCATCCCTGGCAGTGTTCAAGGCCAGGTTGGATGGGGCTTTGGGCAACCTGGGCTAGTGGAGGGTGTCCCTGCCCATGGCAGGGGGGTTGGAACTAGATGAGCTTTGAGGTACCTTCCAACCCAAACCATTCTGTGATAAATAACTCTTGCGACTACGCGCCGTAGTCATGTCTGAAGGGGGAGGCATTTCAGAAGACTGGAAAAGCCTCACTGGCAAAAGTATAGAAAATGGTTTGGGTGAGGTAGGCTAAGGAAAAAAGGTGGAAAAAATCAAATGGGCCCTATTTCACAGCAATGTGTCCTGTTTGAGTGTATCAGAAAATCATGGAAACATTCCATGACTTACAATGAATAAGAAATAAAAGAAGAAAACAAAGAATTTGGTCTGGTCAAAAAAATTATTTGCTTTTTCTCAGTGCTGAAAACCAACCCAGGAAGATACCTACAGACAGGCTTATTTTGTATCTGCCTTTCATGCTGCTTGCATACAAAGTACATACAGAATAATTTATTGCAAGTTTCAGAACTGATCATCCGCATAACCCTGTCAAGAGCACAACATTAACTGAGCATAGGGAGAAAATATAGTTTTGTTTTGATCTTTCCATGACCTTGCTGCTAGTGGAGATAAAAATATAAACTGATTTTTTAAATTTATTTTTAATTTAATATCCTTGTAAACAAAGAACAAATATTCCTAAGGCGTGACAGAATTCTGAATTCCTAAAATACATGTGTCTACTATTTCTTTTTAGACCAGAAAGTTGTTAATTCTGTCTAACAGAATGACTAAAACTGAGAGTTTGATGGAGAAGCACAGGAAATTGGCTTAAAGGAGTTCTTCTGTACACTCATGCAAAACCCATTAAGAGAGTGGCTAATTTATATCTCAGTCAAGACACATGCCAATAGTTCAGGTATCTCTGTCTTTTAGAAGTGTAAGGCTCGCTCTTCAACATCCAAAGTGGCAGCTAGATTTTAACTCGACTCCATTATTTCTGAAGGGATTAACAATTACTTGCCAAAACAATATCGAAGTTAGATTATAGAATAATAATAGGTTTTCTGATGCATGGATTTTTAGCAAAGAGGCAGAAGGTCTAAGTTCTCCTACAAAATATTTTAATAGTTTGCATTCCCTCATTCTCCCTTGTTGGCACGTATGTGTATGCTCCCTCTCTTGCCGTTGAGGTGGAAGTGACACTTTTCAAAATAACTTGACAAAGATACGTTAAAAAACTGACACTTCCTTATAATAATTTAATTATTCCTTTTTTCTTCAAAGAAATCTGAGTCTGCAGATTCCCATGCACGCTTTTATCTACTGCTTTTGGAATTAGAGTGTAATATTACTGAAAGCTAACAGTGTAAGAAAAATCTAGAGATTGTCGCTTACCAATGTATTTTTTGGTATTACAAGTGTGCAGATTTTTAAAATCAAAAGAAAATATTAAAATCTGACCAAAATCCTTATTTTTGCATTGAAACTGTCAAATAGTCAGTTAACAATATAAACTGCATATCCTATGTATTCATGGATAGCGTATTCATGAATACTAACAGGCTAGATTATAATTTTAGACAATATAATGCTGTACTTCATAAAATTGTGTGTTTCAAGGAAATAGATTTTTATTGTAAAATAATTTTTTATTGTATGGATGGTTTTCCTTCTTCTGGAAGGTCCAGGAGAGAGCATTTTGGACTATTACAGGAAAGTTTGGATAAAAGTACAGATATGCTTAACGTGGCTTAAGTATTGTGCATTTATTCAGATTTTTTCCAAGATTTGAGGTCAATTATGTATAGCAGAACTGCACTTGATAGCTGTGAGACCTGGATGGGTAACCTTTTTGAAGTGGTAACTCTCTTCAGTAAGACTATTAATTTTAATACTATTCTTTGCTATAGTGACAATACCTATGGCTAAAAGAATATATATTTTAGAACTCCACCCAACTGTAAGGACGTCGTATTATAGGGAGCCTCTCCCACTCCTTGCTGCCCTCCTTGCAGGATGAACTGAAGATCTAGTTTGTGTTCCAGAGCCTGAGCCACCACTTGTAGGTTCCTCAAGCCCTTCTACCATCGGAAGAGTTTTGTGATGTTGGCTTTTTGGTCTTTTATATATATTTGTAGAATGATTGGTTAGATTTAGTGAAATATTTGCAAAATTCCAGTCTAATTCCTAGGACAAGAACATTACGTTGGCGACTTTTTATGTGCGCCTCTATACTTGGATTCGTCTGTATACACACACGCTCAAACACTATGTATATTCACATTACATTCTATATAGAGAAATCTGTATTTTTAACGTCAAAGTAGTGATGGCCTTAAAATACGTATTTTTTCTATAATATAGACAGTTTTAATTTATAAAGACAAACACTGCAAATTGAAATTAAAAAATGACAACTTCAGAAAACAGTAATGTCAGAGTAGTACGATCTCCACATAGTATGTAATACTGCATATACTGCATTATAAATATTCCCTTCCAAGTGGAATGGCAATAGGTATAGGCATTTGCCTAAAACTCCATGGTAGTTAACATCTCACATAGCTGAATATTGTTGCAAAGACCTTTTTTTAAATCTCCAATATTGGAGGACTCAGCTGAAAATAGCTGTGTGACATGCCTGAAACAAATTCAGATGTCTCTGCTGAGCGTAAGGAAAGACCTGAATACCAGGATTACAGATCCCACAAATCCTCTGCTCAGTTTTACAGAAGGATCAGGCAGTTTATGTATTCAGTTAATCTATTTTCACTTCAGCGTAATGACTTGCAGCTGTAGCCCACTTCATTGGCAGATCAGAAGCTACACCAGAATATCTGTCCGACCCATACCATTTGTCTTGGAAGGCTAATTGTTTAGCTTATGGCGTGTTTTATTCTCCCAGGCTATGCTTAAAAATAAACAGAGCCCAGGCAAGCCGGACCCTGCTCCCCTGCGATAACTCTGCGATGTCCGTGGCACTTGCTGTCCGCACTGGAAGAGGCAGAGGAGCCCGGGCAGCATAGATTTATCTCACCGGGCGCTGTCTGGGTGGTCTCGTAGGTGGTCAGTGCACATGCCTCGCGAGGACTCTTCCATAGATCCTTTTCAGATGTTTACTAAAGCCAGCGCTTGAAAACCCTTCGGCTCACCCCGGTTGGGGATGCTAAAGTGGACTGTCCAGCAGGGCAGGCTGGTGAGACAGATTTTCTGATTTGTCATCATCCAAAGTTAAGAGGAGGATAACCCAGCCTCCACAACCACGGCACCTCTTCGGGAGTTCAGACTTTTGTTTATTTTTAAAACATCCCTCTCAAGCTGCGTTTTTTTGTTTAACGAAGAGCAGTTTCTTTTACTGCTGTCTAGTATTTGCACGTATGAAGGGCCAAGCCTCTCTGGAAGTCTGGCTCTAGATTTCAGGGAAAACAAGATCAGAGCTTGGCTGCTGGTGGGCAGCACCTACAGTAGCTGAGCCATCATTCGTGAACTGTGTTCTGCAAAGTTTCATAAAATTGCAGATGCTCTGATGTTTTGCTGTGCTAAGAGGAAGTTCATTGGGGAGTTCAATGAATTTTCAATTTTTCAAGTGACTTGAAAATGAGAAGGTTCTTCTTTTCTGAGAGGCAAGATGTTCAAATCTTTCAGAGTATGACATGAGTGGAGCTCACAGAACCTGAGGTCCTCTTGGCTTGCCACGATACGTTGGCGTCTGTGTTACTTTGGAAGATGGGACCAAGTTATTTAGGTCCTTAAGAAAATTTCGCATTGAAGCTTCAGTATGTGCTGGTCTGCAGTGACCTACTGTGGGTGGAGAGCAGGGTGACAAGGCAACAGCTTGTCTGTCTTCTGCCAAGAAGTGAAGAGTTTCACTTCCATTGAGCCAGTGTGCACCTGAAGGTGATGTGACCTTCCCACATCAAACCATGGTGCCTGATGAGCAGGGCTCGCCTAATATTTATTTAGTTAGAAATTTTCATTGGATCAGTCTTTCAACATTTGCTTATGCAAACAGGAGACCTGACTGGTAACGACTGTGAAAATACACGTATATGACCTAACGTATGCAATTTATATGCAAACTTGGGATGTGAATTTTATATGGGTTAAAGAAATTACAAGCACATGCACATAGGCACACCATCGCATTTCCTGCTTTGCTGCGCGTATTTCAGACTTCATTAGCTTCTGTCCACAAGTAATTAGATGTACAGTCCAGAAATACTTAGGAGTGCTCTATTTCTTCTCCTATCACTTCGGATTCAGATCAGCTTGCTTGGAGCTCAGCATTTACTGCAAGCTTCTGCAATTAAACCCTTCCCCGTGGCATTTTACCACATGGTGTCATGCTGCCGCGCTGTTTACTTAATCACCTTACTTTGGATGGCAAGTGTTTCATTAGGAAACTGTTATGAATGCGTTATAACGCAACGTAACCTAATGAGGTCTTGTCTCCAGTCAGGACAGGTTTGCCTTGCTGGTTGATAGGATTATCTAGGTAAAGCCTCAGTATAAACTGGGCTAGGGAGACTTTTGCACACACATTTTAAAATACAAATATGTTGTCACTAAATGACATACCTGCAAGAGTTGGTGAGATTTGTTTAGTAGCTCAGCTGTGAAGTACTGCAAAAGACTTTTCATTTTAAAAGTTCAAACAATTAATTTAGCATGCAAACAGTAATTGTTTGGAGAGATACCATGGCTATGTAATATTAGTGTCGTTCTTGTTTTATTGTGGTAAACTTAAATTTAGCATTGTGTTGTAAAGGCAGAAGCATGCTTTTAATTTGAACTATAAAAGTAAGTTGAAACATTGCCTCCCGGGTATTTGAGCTGAGTCCTCGTCTTTGATTTTACTAAGACAAAAGTTAGTGGTGGGAATTGCTTTAGAGCATGTGATTCAAATTCATTCTTTGGCAAGAACCTTGATTCAGGATTTAATCTAGAGTTTGGCACTGCTAGCAAAGGTGAAGGGTAATTATTTCCCAAACAGCATTGAAATGGCACCTAAATTAGGCACTAAGCGCATGCTGAATTATTTGTATAAAGATAACCTGTGCTTTCAATGCTACTCAGTAGGAAAATGCTGTGGCTTCCTTACGAGGACCACAGGAATTTCCAGTGTTCATTTCCCCATTGAGTCTCCTTCACCTCCTTTTCCAGACTTTGTGTAAGTCTTTTGAGTCAGATTTACAGTATCTGAATAGGAATGAAATGCAGATTTCTAGGAGACTTAAGGTGCTTGGCAAATAGGCAACTTAATCTTTTGAAATGTTTTTAGATCTTATCAGCTGTGTGTCCTCCAGAAAGGGGATTTTTTTTCCATTTTCTTTTTTCCTCCCTTTCTTTCTTCCTTTCTTTGTTGACTTTTTCTTGTCTCTCTTTTGCACCTTTTTCCTTTCCTACCATCTCTTGAATCTGCTTCCTTGATTACAGAAGTTTTGTAATTGTAAAACATTGAGCAGTGAATCTCCTTTTGCACTATTTTGACCCCATTGTGCAGCTTGCATGTTTATACTCTGGTGTGCAACTTCATCTCTTACCAGACTCCAATGCGCAGCAGAAATGGCTCTGCACATGAAAAGGCCTTGGGAAGGACACAGACTGCTACTTCAGTGAGTTCCCTCAGCAACCCTTTCATGTGTAAAGCTCACACAACCTACTGCTGAGACAGACGGACTTGGCAAATCCATTTCTCTCTGCAGCAGAGTTGGTATGCAAAGAGCTGGCAGGGTTGAGCTACAGAGAAATCCATGTGTGACACGAAGGCCAGAGTATTCATCATCTGGGCCAGAGTTTGGCACCACTTTATGGCTTTTTTTTAAAAAAAACAAAACCCAAAACACCACTCCACCTCTCCAAAAACCCAAGTCCCAAACACTTATCTCCCCCTGCTTGAGAGCTGCTACCTTATTTTCTAGAAAAATATCTGAAGTATTTGGTGTTAAACGTCCTTTAGGTGAAAGTTTGAAGGAGCTTTACAAGATATGCACAGAAATTAATGGTAGTGACAGATGTTTAAACTTTACCTAAATGAGGCATTCTTTAGCCAGATGATACAGCTTGTTGTTATGCTGAAATACTGATCTAGAATTATGAATTCCTAATCCCTTCCTCAGGCTCCCACTGCATGATTCCAGATGTGTTAAACCAGCGCTGCCTCTTTTCCATCCCTCTGAGTTTCACTTCTTGCTCTTGGATGGAGTTGTTTCGATCTCCATCTCCTCCTCCAAGATACAATTTATTGATTCGTGATTCATGAACGTCATCAGCAGTAAGCAATGCCCTGTCCCAACACCCTAATTTTGATATGATTGTATTTATACACAACACTAACAGTTCTTTAGCAACTGCAACTCAAATTTTTTCTCTGCCCCATACATTTCAACTAATAGGTGCCTTTACTACTTGTAGCAATGCTTTTGAAAACCAATTTAAAAAAAACGGAGTACAGGCTGATTAAAGTATCAGAAGCATTAGAAAATAGGTATTTTGAAGTGCTTTCCTAGATGAAGGTGCTTTCAAACCTGTGAATAAGTTGTTCATTGTATGTATTTGATTCCAATTTAATTTGCACCATGTGATAAAATTATATTAATAATTCTGAATTATTATTATGCATACTTATATTTAATAATAAATACACTAGATGGCCATAAGATGTTATGACCCAGCAGATTTTTCCCCAAAACAGTGGAAATATGTGGCCTGCATAGCATAATTATAGGCTATGGATTCTTTCTTTTGATGCTGTTCTAGGGATCGGTTAGTAGGAAATCAGGTATATCTCCACTCAAAGGACACCTTTGTGCTCACGTATGTGCACACACACAGGTAAAGTAGGATTCGAGAGCTGTTTATATTTGTTTATAGCCCATTCTGTAGCATGCTGCGTAGACTAAAGGAGTACATGATATATTTTTTGAAGATACAGATTTACAGTGCTTGGTAACTGTCTGTCCTTTTGTTGCTTCCAAGTTCTTCCAGGAAAAAACCCATACCATAACAAACAGATGGGAGAAGTACTCATTTGAGTTTCATATTGCGGTATGGATGGCCTTAAAAGGATTTTATAAATTTATGGCCTCTATCATCTGAAGTTCTACTCTTTCATAGCATTACAATAGGTTGGCTGCCGAGTTGTGCGTTACTGTGCTCTACTTGAGCTGTTTGGAATATTACTTTGAGAATTGGAAGGGCTCCGGGGTGCTAAAACTGATTATGAGATTTTTCTTTGCTTGACAAGATGAGCAGGTCCATGTGAAGTATAAGGCAGTTATGTGGATTGACGGCAGACAGGTTTCAATCACAGAATCATGTTGTGTTTTGCTCATCTTTGAGGTGGGATGCCGGTGAAATTGAGTTTCAAGAGGATAATTACAACCCAATCAAATCTTCAGGTTAAGTTTAATTACTTTTTTTTTTAATATTATTTTTAAAGAGACTCCTTCCAGTGACTCAGCATATTCTGAGAGTTCTTCAGAAACTTTGTTTATAATTTGTCTTCCTGAAAATCAGAGTAAAAGGTAGTAGTAACCTGGGCAAAAACTCCAACTGTCCAAAAACTTTAATTTTAAAAGTTGTTGAAGTTGAATAATTTCTGAGGTCCCCAGGCCTTATTGGTCAATTTTTCCATCTGTTAGTGAATGTTATTCTTCAGCAAGCATTTGACAACGGTTTTGTGTGCCGACACCTCTGTCAGGTAAGAGTCTCAGCAGGCTGGTTAAGTGATCCCGGCTGGTAATTGCCCACCCCAGAGATAACCTTCCGTAGTCAAGTACCTGACCCTCTTAAGAAATCAGGAGTTAGCTCTATGAACGGGGACTGTTTTCAGTGGTAAAATAATCCCTGTAGCTAAGCAGGATAAGCCCTGAGCCCAGGCAAAGCCCTTTTAGGAAGTTGTAGTTATACATTCCTCAACAATAACACAATATTCACAATTCCCCTAGTATCATTATACCATTTATTGGTCTCTGACCACAGAGGTTGGGTAAGGGCTAGGGCTTTTCATAATCTACTTTCTTGAGAACCATTTACTGCAGTCCCTGGTTTTCATTTGTATGCTGGAAAGTCTCAGTTCAGGCTCCTGTTGCTTGAACTGTCCCTCTTGCCAACTGCTTTGCAATTCCAGGTCGTGTCAACTCAAACTGCTTCACTGGGGATTGGGTTGGGCTCCTGCTCAGCCCCAAAATCCAACTCCATGAACAGCAGGTTTGTCCTTTCCAAACCTCCCTGGAAGACTTTCTGGTGTGATGTGAATATTCCGGTAATACTCAGACAATCCCCTCCCTCAGTTTTGGATGGACTGACGTCTTGCACTGAAGCCCCCAGTAGCTGGCATCCCACCTCTGCTCTCTGGGGCTGGTGTCCATCCTCTTTTCCAGTGTCACGCATTAGTACAAGTTATTTCATAAGGTGGGGTTCTGTGTGAAGGTGCTCCTTGCTCTTCAGGGCTGGAAGTGATGCTTTACATTTTTATACTGTAACACACAGTTCTGTCATTTAAGACATACACATTACTTCTTTTTGTTGTAATCTTTCTTTTCTACCATTCTGAGTTTTCTTCCTACTGTTTCTACTTCTCTTATTCCTACTTCTTGGATTATACCATATCTGAGGTGTAGAAAACTGAGTTTTAACTCTGAAAGGTAGCTGCTGTGATTCAGCAGTGCCCTGGTATATGAGTTGCTAAGTTTTATTATGTTGAAGTTCACTTTTGGTCTGGAAACTAAACTCCCAAGGTTCCCTTCAGGAAATTCTGCTAAATTTCTTGAACAAAGTTTTGTTACGCAGAATGCCATCTTTGCTCCTGTGTACACAGAGAAGCACCATTCATGCTCAGAAGGTGCCATTGAGCCATCTGAGCACTTGAAACCTAATGAGGAGAAAGCGAGGGGTTTTGTAACCAGACTAAAAGAAAAAAAAAAAAGCTTCTCTTGCTTAATTACGCATGTCCTCTGCTTGAGGCTTTGATCTCACCGCAGCCAAAGGCAGACCTGCTCTTGGCTGACCCCCTCCCGGGAGCACAGCTCTGTCCCTTCGGTGGTCCAGGTCTGATGGATGTGGGAGCTGTTTCACGCTGCTACGTCAGCAAAGTGTCAGAGAAATATTAGATTTTCCAATAACGTGCCCCAAAACAGTGGGATGGGAGCCTGGCATACTGTCTACAATAGGCAGAGAAACTTTTGGTATCTGCATGTGATGTTAGGAAGGGAAACACAAGAGCAGTGGAAAATACCATAGCTTTTCCCTTGTACGTAATATAAGATGGTTGACTAAGTCTGGGACAAAATGCAGTTGAAGTGTTACTAGTCAAGATCCAGTTTAGGCAATCTTGACATTTTTCTTCCAAATCCATTGTCTGGTACTGTGTAATTCTTTAATACAAAGCAGTTGTTTTCATTTCTAACGTTAGTTACAGGAAAATTTATGATGTATTTGTACTTTTCTGCAAATATTCAAGTGCTCTTCTGGAAGAAGGTATGCAATAAATAACGTTGCTTCATACACAGAGTGGACATTAAATCATTTAATAGTATAATAAGAAAGCCTTGAACTAAAATCCTTCTGGAGTTTCTGAAGGGGTTTTTCTGTTGGGTTTTTTTTTTATTAGATTTTCCAATATTATGTTCTTTAATGGAAAACTTTCCCTCCTGCTAGTATATATTCCGTCTTATCTTAAAATTACAACATGGCAAAATATTTACTGTAACTGCAAACCAGAGATACACAGAAGAGAGAAAATATATCTACATTACAACATTATGCGATAATTTATAATTACAAGCCTTTTAAGAATACTGGCAAGTTCGAGTGGCTGGCAATATACAGCGGTGCTTGCGTTAGCAAAGACCAAAATCAAGAAATAGTTGGGGTTTTATTTGGTTGTTCTTTTGGGGTTTTTTTTCAGTTTCCGGTGATCACTCTCTGAATCACTTTGAACTCATAGTTTTTCTGAAAATGGGTTGTTGGTTTTATTTCTCAGTGCTCCTGTCACATAAAAACCCCTTTAATACTATAGTTTTCTCCTCAAGCAGGCTTAAAATACACATGGAGGCTTTAAAGTCTGAACGGATACAGATACCCATTCAGCAAGGACAGAGTGCAACAGTGACAGTACCAACGCCCTTGAGCTGAAGGAGTGACTTCATTAGCTGGCGTCACCGGCAGCCTTTTATGATCTTCTTAGGCCTCACCCCATTGAGCAACCTTTTGACGCCCCCAGACTATCATCCTTGCAGCCCTGTTTCAGCTTAGTAACAATTCATTGCAAGTCCTAAGCGTTTTTGCTTTAGGGGCGTACTCGTGCTCTGAAAAGTGAATGTAGAGGATGTAATTTCAGATGTGAAATTTTTGTGACATTTTTTTGTCTCGGTGACGCACATTACATGTGATGTGCACAATAAAAAATACTCGTTTGTCTGTAGCTAGCTGTTTTTCCAAGAGTTTACAAGTCAGGCTTCATGCTTTTTAACCTACCTACCATCTCCCTATCTAGCTTCAGACAAATACTGAAGGTACGTGGAGGAGATCTAAAGGCAGGAGGAACTATCTTCAACTTGTCACCCTTCAGGATAAAATTGCACTTACAAATTTGAGAATCAAATTAATGTTTCCCCTTTGATTCAAACGAGGGGCAAAGTTCTCTGGCCATTGCAGAGAATCTGGCCCCCAAAGAGGTGCAGGTAACGATTTCTTCCCCGCTCTCTAATGGGGCAAGGCTGGCACTGGATTCTGTTCCTGCATCGCTATATAAAACACCTTGTCAGAAATGACCAAAATTAGATCAGATTCTTGGTCTGTAGGGATGACATGTCAGAAGATGTGAAATTTCCAGTGAAATAACTTGTATCTCATGCAGCGAGATACGCCTGCGCACATTCTTGTGTACGGTGCGAACACCCACAGATCTGCTTTTATTGCCTGCTTTCCTTCAGCTGAGATTCTGTGAAATCCCACTCAGAGAGGGGCACGTTTTATGACTGGATTTTATTTTATTGCTTCTGCTTGTGCATTTGCTCTCTGTATTTTTGAACTTCCTATGTATACCTCTGGTACGGTGTTAGAAATTTGGGAATAAATTTGCAACTTGTCTTGAAGAAACCTTTGCAGTGCAACGCTTTGCTTCAGGAAGGCTTTTGGTCACATATTTGCTTTTATGAATAAGTGGAAATAGGTTGAAATACTTATAGAAAATATTCTGGTGAAAATTTATCTTGTGCCGTTGATTTTTAGCTGTGGTTAACAAAGGCATAGTGCTTTATACAGCACAGCAGCTACTTCAGCCATTCACATTCACTCTTTCAAGACATTCCACCAAGAAGGGGGTTTGGGGGTTTTTTGGTTATTTTTTTATTTCTGTGTCTTTTAGTCCCCTCTTTGTTCTGAAAATGTGGAGTGTGGTATGTTTCAATTCCTTTGCTCCCTGGAAATGTTAAAGCCATTTGCTGTTCTAACTGATCCCTGCTTGGAGTGTTTCATTACTGACGCAATCTCGAGGTGAGCATTATAAAGTGAAGTATTATTCTTGATCTCACTGCGAAGCGGTAGGGAGTCAAACTGCAGGCAGCCAATGTCAAAATCGCCTTTTCTAAAGGATTTTTTTTTTTTTTTTAAGTGTGAGGGTGAAGTGCATTTAAGGCTGTGTTTGCTGATCTTGAAGCTCGGGATGTAACGAGTAAAATGACAGAAGAATATGACCTTGCAAAGAACGAGAAGGATAAAATCTACATGAGCTTTGGGAATAATGGAAGTCAGGCACAGTCCAAATGAATGAGACCTTTAAAGGTTGCCTTTCCCTTCAAAAAGGTTTTTGATACAATATGAAGCCTCCAACAAACCCTTAAGAAAAGACAATTACGGTACTATCCATAGGGTTCGGAATTCAAGGTGTTCAGACTGGCTGCAGCTTGACAGCCATTGAAACCATTTCCCATTTAATCTATTTAACTAGAATGAAAGAGTGTTTTCTTGCTCTTAGTATGTAGAATACTTAGTCATTAATTTGGTTTTATACTGTTTTCACTGCTGAGATTTGAGCATATTGTGGAAAATTAATTATCTTAGCGCATACCGTACTTATGAAGTATTGATTTGCCTTTTCCAGTTATAGAAAATGGTACTTTTTTTTTTTTTTCCCTCTTAAATTGAATTTATGTCTTCAGAGGAGTTACACTGGAAAATGCTGCATGAAAAGCCAGTATTTTGAAAAGCGAGGTGTATTGAGTGGATTTTTCTGAAACCAATTTGAAATATTTTGGGCAGCCTTCTTTCACAACCGCCTCTTGTAATCCATCAGTCCCCAAAGAAATTACACAGGGCATCTTCAGCTGTTACAGACTGAGGAGCGATTATGTGCAGATTTAAAAACCATCGATGAAGGTGTACATTGAGGGCCCGGTCCGAGGAAAGGCAACTCAGCAGTTTCCCTGTGGCAGCTGAGGCCCTATGGGAGGATGTCCTTCATGACTAAGGTAGCAAGGAGGTTTCTGTAAATAGTCACGTCTTACACGTAATTATAATTGTTATTTACCCTGCTAGTGCAGCTGTCTTTTGCTTTCTATACTTTCTTCTTATCCCTGATTTTCACCATGTTCAAAGCTTCTTCCTCTGGCCTGGCCTTCACATAACTGATTTTTTTTTTTTTCTTACATTCTAGAGTTGCTGTTTTTAGAAAAGGGAAAGACAGCTGGAGTTGGAAGGAAGTTGGTTGTTTTGGTATGGGGTGGGGGTTGGTGGACTTTTTTTTCCCTCTTTTATTTCCTTTTTTCTTGTTTTCTTTTTTCCTTCCCCCCACTTTTCCCTTTTCCCTCCTCTTTTTGTATTTTTTCTTTTTTTTCCTTTTTTCATAATCCCCCCTCTTTTTTTTTTTTTTTTTTTTTTTTTTGTTTTGNTTTTTTTTTGAACTGAAATCCATAGTTTCAGGAACTGTGGAAAAAGATACGTTTGCTTTAATTTTTGTTGTATCTTTGCTTTCAATGCCGAATGACGTCTCTAGACACCTCTCGTGACTGGCACCAGTCACACGTTGGTGCTCTTCTTGCTTGTCCTTCTGTAGATACTTTGCTGCTGTGTGTAATGAGCCCTCCCTCTCCCCCCATTTCCGTGCTGTGCTTTTCCTTTCTCCTTTTCTACCAGATTTCACTTGTGATTTCTTCAGCTGACATACGAATGCTCAGAATTTCAAAACAGCCCACAGCTGCAATTAGCCATTTGTCAAGGTGTGCATGAACCAACCAGCCTCCTCGCTGCAGTTAAGTCCTTCGGTTGCTTTGCTGACACACCACAAAATTATCCTCTTAGCTCAATGAATGAGAAAAGTCCCACAGCAATAGAAGCCCGTCTGGGTAATATATAAAAACCCATTGTGTGCATTCACTTTTTTTTTTTTCTTTCTTTTTCTTCCCCTCAATGTAGAGCTGTTTTTCCCTTTCATCTTAGTGTTTCTAAAGGCAATAAAAGCTTTGTCCACCAGCAGTTATAAATTTCTGGTGTGCCACACCCCCAATTCGGTGCTATTATGCTTAGGCTTGTACGGCTGGAACCCCGCGAGGCATTTTCAAGTATCTTCTCCATCCAACTCAAGCAGTTCTCATCACTCCAGAAATGTCTTTCTTTTAGCTTCTAGGACAGAAGAATGAGCTCCCTTCAGAGCTTAATATACCTCTGCTTCACACAGAAGCTGAAGGGGTGCTGAGGTAATGTAATGAGAGCACAGGCAATCCAAGCTGGAAGTAAAATACATTTTCTCTGTGATGTGCTCAACCTTTTCTGCCCTGGGGCTTAAAAACTGAAAGCTACTCTTTAATTTAGCGTTCTCCGCCTGTACACTGAAATGCCGCTAATGATTCAAGAGAGTTAACAAGAGGGTAGCAAAAATGATATGTCAGATATGTCTGAATCCATAAAAATTCTAGAGGCAAGACAATTTGACTCATGTCAATGGATTTTGAAAATATAATTTTCTGTCTACTGGAGGCCAGGGAAGAGAACATATTGAGTTCATTTGTGTCGCAGTATTTTTACAAACTCCTTATTAAATCAAACTTGAAGTAAAGGTTCATTTTAACAACAGTTAGTGTGCTGTTACCCTTATTTCTTTAGAACGGCAAAATAGAATCATTTTCAAATTTAAAAATACTCTGAAAAATCTAGATTGCTTCAAAACAGAGACACATTTTGTTGGTGGCTTTTTTCTTCTTTTTTTTCTCCCTGTAGAAGCAGTGCTCCTGGGAAAAAGGCCGAAATTTGTGATTCACCAGCTCAATTATTCTTACAATGGTGTCATGTGTGTCAGTTCCTCTAGGGTTTCTTTCTTTTTTGTTGTTTTGGTTGGGTTTTTTTTTTCCTTTTTTCTTTTTTTTCCCATGAGCTTCTACTGGCCAAGCTTGCCATGCGTCATGAGTGCAAGGGCACATGTTTCAAGATTAATGTCCATTTCCAGAAACATGGCAATTTCTCATGATTTGTGATTCATAGAGGTGGCTATTTACACCATCTAAAAATGTTGAATAGGACATCTATTATTTAACCTGTCTTAATTTTTTTTTAATGCCATAAAGAAGTTCATTTATTCAATAAGATAGTTGCTTTTCATGACACTTTAACATCTGTTTCTGAATGATATCTTCAGCTCTGTAGTGAAGCCTAAATCTACTCTGGAGTTGGAAGCTAATACATGTTAGCGATGGTATACGATGCAATTTTAAGCTGTTCATGTATATTTAAAATAAGATTGATTTACAGTAGTTTCTCTCCCAGGGAAGTACAACTTAAACTAATTCTTAATGATCCAAATGCATTTAAAACTGGTTCATAAAATCCTCAGAAACACAAAACTCCGAAATCTTTCAAAGCCAGTTTACTCCAGCATTACTGTCATGGCTAGAAAAGCACGCTTTCCTGACAACTGACTGTTTGGTCGGCTCGTTTTTTCTTGCCATTGCCTTTACTTAGCTCACAAAACGAGATGGAAAGCTACATTGATGCAATATATCCTTTTGGTGCGAGTCAGCCAGAGATGCACTTGGGAAGATCTGTTTCTCAGGGAAGAAGTGTGCTTCTTAACACAAGGCTGCAACTACAAGCAACCCCCAAACTAGCCTGTACCCAGCTCTGTGCCACATGGGTACGTTGGGTGCGTCGCCAACTGCCCCGATAGTGCTTCACCCCCACCACTCCCTGGTGGCTTCTGGCACTATGTGCTCAGCTCAGGAAACAGTCCTGAACTCTGTCCGCATCACAAGAGGGTTTATGTTTTGGGGGGGGTTGGGTTTGGTTTGGGGTTTTTTTTGGGTTTTTTTGGTTTTTTTTAAGAAATGTACTCTTGGAGGCTACTCTTACCTCTTCACAGGGTTTGTATCAGATCTATCCCTCATTTTCTCCCCGTTAGGCTGAGAGCCTCTTCAGATGCAACAAAGCCTTTTCTTTTTTTTGGAGTTGGAAGAAGAAAAGAAGCAAATGAAAACCCAGTTAACTGGGCAAGAGATGATCTAAGCTTTTCTCCTGCACTGGCTGGTGGGCAATCGTTATTGCAGGTTCTGGTTTTAGAGGGGATATTGCAAAGGTACAAACGCGGGATGCTCAGCTCAACGGACGATGCTTTGGGAGCACCAGCTTGCCTGGTCAACTGCCCAAGCGCTTCGTTTGGACCTGTAACTGCGGCTGAATCTGTGTTGTGACAAGCAGTTTACAGAATCGGGGTGTGATGTGAATGGAGTCAAACGTCATATTACATCACATTGTCAAGGCAAAGTGAAAAGTGTATCGGTGCTATCTGGTTAAAAGCATAGTAAATTGAATACGTGAAGTCTAAACAAAATTTGCTTTGGTCCCTAATTTTGAGCATACTTTTATTATTTTTAATGGATCGAAGCTGACAGGAGATTTGTGTAAGAAGACTTTACATAATTCTAATGAGAATCTGAGCCCTTTGTCAGTGCGCAACAAAATCCTACATCATTCACGGAATGTAAGATGGTGTTAATGTTATCCAAGATTATTTACAGAATATTTTTAAATGGCTGAATGTTTCTTTATAATGTCTTGGAGACGTTGACGGGCTTATAGGCGGTCTTGTCGATTGAGTTTATGACTATACCCAAGCCTGTTACCCTGCGCTGTTACAGATGTGCTGGGCACAGTCGCCACAGCAAAGCAAATGGCAGATTTCAAAACCGGTGTGTAGGTGCCGTCACCCGCTAGAAACAGCTTCGATTCAGGAGCATGTCAATCAATTTTATTTTTTGTCAGTTGAGCAGCTTTTAATCACCGATTGCGGTATTGAGAGGTAAAAGCAAACCCTGCACTGCTCCCTGCCGTAACCTGGCTGTGAAGGAAGCACTGAGCGGGCCCCGTCGGCGTCCCCCCGGGCGCTCTCTCCCGCAGCCGCCCTGCGCAGCCCCGTCTCCTCGCCCGGCGCCTCCCCGTGGCGCCGAGCACTCGCGAACGCCCCCGTGAACGGCCCGTTGCTGCCCCAAAGGCGGCGGGTCGGGCTCCCCGGCTCAGCCCGGCCCGGCTCGGCCCTCCCCGGCCGCCCCTCAGCGCCGCTCCCTCCCCGCTGCGAGCGGCCGCGCGCTTTCTCCTCAGAGCGGGTCCCGCCCCCGCTGTGGCGCTGGCTGCCGGTCCGGCTGTTGCGCAGCGGTGCCCGAGCTCCGCCCCTGCCGGGTCTTGGCGGGCGGCTGGTCTGTCTGTGGGGGATCCGGGTGGGGCCGGTTGGGGCAGCCCCTGACCGCTCCCGCCGGGACCCCCCCGCAGCCCAGCAAACAGCGGGGGTCCCCCGCGGCGGTAGCGGCTCGGGAAGCCATTGGGACAGCACATACTCCGTTAACCGTGAAATGAGCATAGCGAGTCTCAGTAACCTGGCACCAGCTGAGAAAGGGCTGTGGTGAGCGTGGAGGCGAGCGCTGGATGCTGTGCTGACAAATGGCAGAAGGACAGATAAAGGAAGCCGGATGAGAGCTTTATAAACCCGAAAAGCCGAGCAGAAGCCCCCGAGGTCCCCTCCGCGCGTGCACGTCTTGCCCAGCTCCGCGCTCCCGCTGCCTGTGGTGTCATGGCTGCGGCGGGAAGAGCCCTCAGGCTGCCAGTGGCAGGTTAGCCGGCCTCAGGGGATCCGTGAGTTGGGTCTCCTGCAGAAAGAAGCACATCGGGCCTTTCTCTCAGTGAAAGCAGCAGCAGCTTAGGTGTAGTTGAGGTATTTGTGTTGATCACCATTCCTGCAGATACCTGCTCTTCTCCCAGCAATTGCTGGGGTGTAGTAACCAGGCGTAGTTTGGTTAACTCCTGCTCGTGTCTGTGGGAATCGTTGCAATATCCTGTGTGTAGCTGTCAGCAATGTAAACTTTTGCAATAGCGAGAAATACTGCATGGAATATTCAATCCTTATTACACATCTAGCCTGTTTTCACTGTCTTTCTCAAGGCCTTTTCTGTTTGCTTTGAGTGTATGAGCACTGCTGAAATAATATATTAAGAAGGAAACAGGATTTTCTGACTGCCTCAGTAGTAGGCTTCAATTTCTGGGGTTCATAGACTTGTCTAAAATTTATCTTATCTGTGTTTCATGATCTGGTGACTGCTTAGAAATAACGGTCACCCACATGGTGTGCCAGGACACCATGCTGTTTGGTAATGAGAACTCCTGGAGTTCTGTGAAGGCCCCAATTAATCATCATAGTGCCAATTAAAAAGGCCATTAGAAATGCTGTCCATTGCCATCAATCCTGCATAGGTATTCTTCCTCGAAGAGATGCTTATGTAACACGCTCGGATTTGCACACATATGTGTACTTCTTTTTCCAGATCGATATGACCTGGCAGTGCGAGATGGCAAAATGTACTGGCAGTGGCAATTAATTTATATTCTGCCTTACATCATATTATAGTTAGATCCTAAACTTAGACCAGTCTGTTAAATCTGAAATCAGGTTTCGTTCTTATAAGTGGGACATAGTTGTTCATGTGGTACAGTTACACTCAAGCTCTCATTGGAGTTGCACTGCAGTATTATCAGGGTATGATTTTAAGGCCAACATTCATTAAATCCTTTCAGAGCAGGGACTTTGTTATCCCACAGTTCCTGATGGGGAACTGTGTGCCAGTCTGGATTTCCAAGCTCTCCAGTAATATAAATAATTCTGGGTGGAGCAGGTAGCAGTTTTACCTTACATTGTTTATTACTTTTCATTTTGAATTGTTTTTGTCTACTGGTCATAAGCTCTTTATATTTCACTTGTTTGAATTGAGACATTTTTATACACATCATGTGCTCTGTCATGGTCTTTTTTTTTCTCTCTGAAAAGTCTGTTTGAAAATTTGAAGTATTTATGAGACCAAGAGAAAAGTAGAATGCTGTTTTAACCACATTAAAAAAAAAAGCAAAAAAAGTAAATAAATTAGGCAGCAGAGTTCATGCATTGAGCAAGGGTTTGAAAATTCTTAAGGAGTTATGTTTTTTGTTTTTTCTTGTAAAACCTCTGCCTAAGTTATTCAAAGCTATAAAGCACTGAAACCCCCTATTGTCTCATGCTCAGCAGAGGTGTTAACATTTTAGAGCTGTGTTCTGCAGGAGCAATGGAACTGGGTGGGACGAATCTGTAATAAGTGCAGCACCTTTATCAAGAATCTGGAACTGAACTCAAGCTTTTTCTTTGCAGTTAGCAAATACTTTATGAAATACAGTAGGAGATATATATGTTGTCGTCCTGTTATCACAGAAGATAATCTGCTACCTCTGTCTTTCGCTTCAGTTTGTTATGTACCAGGTTTTTTGATAAATTTGGAATTGATGATATGCCTGTTAGCATCAACATGGGCTCCATAATGGGATATCAGTTTGGTTTTCCAGTTTACATTAAAAAAAAAAACAAAAAATAATGCAGATGACCGGTTTACATTAAAAAATAATAATCCAAGCAAACCAATTTCGATCTTTTTTTCCCAGCCTTCAAACCCCAGAAATTAGATACAGAGGCTATGCATTAAAAGAAGATCAGAGAGTTATAATCACTTGCACACTTTTGCTCATTTTATCCTTTATATATGATCATCGTCATTCAGTTTTTAATGATGTGATTATAAAGCTGAAAAGATTTTTTGACTGCAGAAGATGATACAGCTCTAGGAATCAGGCTTGTGTTGTGAAGGAGCTCCCTGTCTTGTTTTGTTGCTGAAATCAAGAGATGGGAGTCTTGCGAAGGAGAAGAGACAAGCCTCTTACTTGTCTCATTGCACGGCCAGCATCATCATCTCTCCCGTGGAGGATGAGAGCACCTGCCGATGTCCCCGTGCCTGGAGCGAAGAGACAGAGGCCTGAGCAACTACAGTGCTTAACAGCTGCCGCTGAAATTCGGGGAGCAACGCTCTGAACCCTCTAAAATGCTAAGAAGTTCTGAATACACTTAGTGGTTAGACCTGCCCGCTTTTCACACGGGCATGCAAGGATCTTGGAGTCAGTTGACCTTCATCTTGCTCTGTGCCTGTACCCCAGCTTTTATCCAGAAGAGGATAAAATGACTTTGTCAGATGGGAGTGGGAGAGTTTGCAAACAGCAGATAGCCGCCTTTCATTTGAAGTAGTCACATGCTAGCATGCTGAGCACCATGAAAAGTAGGATGGTATTAAGAATTTTGCATTCAGAGCAAAATCCAGAGGGTGTTACAAGACAGCCAGAAATGACGATAAAGCCAATTACTAACTAGCTTCCTTTCATTCAGTGGGAGCCCATGTTTGTCGTTTATATTGGGGCAGAGAGAAGATGCAGCTTGTGAACAAATGTTGGGAGTTTAAAAGGGTGAAATTTTAAATGTGAGTCTTCGTAATAATAAAGGAACATAAAGCTTGTATTTATTAAAAGCAAATTTAAAAATGAAGCCTCTTTCCTGCCCTACAACTTAAAATCTTATGATTATCTTAAATACCAAAATATGGCTTCATTGTTCATTTCCTTCTTACCAGAATGTAAAATAGCAGGAGCTTGAGGTTTTAGTGTATTAAAAAAAAAAAAAAGTAATCCTTTTTCATTATAACTTCTGGTAGTGTTTTAATTAAAGGTATTAGGAGAACCATCATGTGCAACACAATTTCAAATTTTTGTAGAGTATGCTAGGAATATCTAGGAAAGGGATTATGTGCATAAGTTGTTCACTCGCAGTGAAGTAGACCGGATTTTGTTAGTCTTGACTGTTTATCACCTGCAACTTGATCATGTATTTTTACATGGCTAAGAGGAAGAAGATCTCTGCGTGTTCTTTGCAGTTCATAATCTATTTAACAAATTGAGACTGGTTTTAGCAAAGTTCAGTTTTGTTTCTTCATATGGAAAGGAACTTCTTAAAAGAAAGCTACATAAAATTTTGACATGCAGTTAAAGACCAAGAAAATTATTTATCTGTTACTGTGAGCCGCTTTCCTTTCTTCCTGGTTTAGCCCCACCACCTTTCCCCACCTCCCTCCCAAGTGTGCCCTCATAGCACGATTCATCCTGTATTTGTATGTGCCACCTTCAGTGAAGGATTTTGAAGTTTCACTCTGACAGGCCATGCTGTTCAGTCAGAATCATACGGTGTTACCTGCCTGGCTTCCTGGGCTCACGCTGCGCTCCCCAAGTGGCAAGGTACTACCCTTCTGCAAATTCCATGAACTTAAGAGGGTAATCTGACAGAATTCTTTGCAAGCATCCTCTGATCTGGTGACTGATGTCTTACACCAGTATTTTTCCTTTTGTGTTTTTCTCAAAGAGTTTGTGTTAAGTTGTTGCCCTGTAAAACCAGGTCTAAAGTACATCACGGCAGTGACGATGAGCAATAGAGAGTGATGTACGAAAATTGCACTGGTTGCTGTTTAGAGTGAATGGGTTTGGGTTTTAACCTCCAACATTTTGAATGAAGAGGATGGAGGAAGGAATTGGGGAGGTTATCCCCAGGAATTGTCGTGTAAAATGTATTTGCATAAATTTTGAATAGCATAAAGTGTGAGGTTTAAGGAAGGTGTTTTAAAAGTAGAATGATGTTTCCACCCAGTCCTTAGCCTCCATATAAGACAGGAGTGTCGGCTGCTTTTAACAGCTGCCAGTGCAGCTGACCTGGGCTTGAATGGAAAGATCTTGTTGATTGACATTTAAATAAAATGTTAATTTGTTGACATGCCACATGGTCCCAGTGGACTTGTTTAGATCACCAGATGCCTTGAAAAGCCAAGGCCTTTGGCCATTGTAAAGAATTCGTGCAGTTTTTCTGTTTATCCTTTGTAGTATTATCTTCTTCCAGGAGATCTGATTCACTTGTAAGATGTATTTAAGTAGGTCTTTTGCTTTCATATTCAGTTAAAAAAAGAAAAAAAAAAGTTAAGCAGGTGTCTAATTCAGCTGAAGTTACTGGATATAAGCACATAAACGCAATTTATTAGGTGAAGCAGGGTTACTGTTCAGAGAAACACGTGTCCCCTGAGATAATAGCATATGTTGGCCTTTCTGCTCGGACAAGAGCAGGGTTTGCTACTGTTATGCTCTTCTTGAACAGTCAGTAAATTGTCAGTTAACTTTTTTTTTTTTTGAGTTGTGTAGCTGACAGCTGATTGACCAGCCATTCTGAAAGCAGATGGAAAAATCTTTTCAGGTGCCCCTTTTGTATTTTTTTTCTTTTTTTTTAAGTCCTCAGGATCTCACCTAATTACAAGGTGTGTAGAATGCCTGTGGCCTGATTCCTTTTACCAAAACAAGTAACATCCATTCAGGAATCTGGGTGTTCCTTGCATTTTTTCACCAGATGAATGGGTTGTAAGTTTAGGTAGTAATAATACAATAAATCTGAATTTATATTGCTATGAACGTATGAAAGAGAGCATAAAATAAATTCATACTTCTTCCCATCTGTGCTTGGTACAAGTGTTGATATATTCATAATGACAACTGGGTCCAAGTGTTGCATCAAAACCAAAATTTTGTCATTTCTTATTACACAAAAGCAAAGTATTTATCTTTCAAGTATTTGAAGGTTTATAGAGTCCACGTGAAGAAATTTCTGCCCATTAATGAACATTATTAATGAATGTCCCTGGTTCATTTGGGATTTTTGTGTATAGGAAACAATTTTAAGAGACTTGTGTGTATGATTTTTTCTAAAGTGTCTGCAACAGTATTTAGTTAAGTGTAAATGTCCTGTGGAGGTTTTGCAGTAGCAGCATTTCAGCAGAAAGCCCAAGGTGAAATTTTATAGAGTGTACTTTGGGTGTCTCAACTGAATGTAACATTAACTAGAACTTTATGTAAATAATAGAATTATTTGAAAAGTTACTACAGATAGAAGTTTTTTATAATTTCTATTTGGTGAGATATAAAATAATGCAGTATGTGAGCTAATGTTGTCACTGTGCTTAGCTGTGTCAGTTCTGCTGCACCATCTAATTGATCTGAGAGCAGAGTAACAGAATATAGAGACATCTCCTTTTCAAAGTACCCTCAGTTACGTGGTTTTGTACTAGTAGAGAACGTGTGTGCATGTATACATGCCAGAGGCAAACTCTTTTTCTCAGACATCTCAAAAGACGCAACTGGAATAACAGTAAATTTTGATTACATGGCCATTGTAATCTCTCGGTTATTAGCAGTTTGGCAGCCATCAAGAGCAGCTTTTTCAGCGCTTTCAGTCTTTGAGTGAACTGAAACTCTTGACAAGAAGTTATCAAAGAAGCCCAGAGAGACGTGTGGGAACTGGTTTAAAATCCCAGATAACTGGGAGAAATTACCCCTCTAGGTGTCAAGGGTCCCTGTAGCAAATTCAAGCACACTTTTTGTTTCCTTGTCGATGAGGTGAAGGAGGAGCCGTTTCCCTGAGAACGCGACCACAGCGTAACAGCATTTTGCAAGAGAGGTCGGTGAGGGTGCCGCAGTAAGCAGGAGAGGACACTGGTGTCTGTCGCCTTCTTCCCCTCCACAACTGCACGTTAAATGCAGGCTGCTCCTGATAGAGGGGCAGGCAGGTTTTAAAAAGAAACAAGTAAGTGGGGAGAGCAAATAGCTCTCACTGTGTTTATTCCCTTTATTCCTTCTGCGAAACCAAGGGAAGCCTCTGCTAATGCACTGCTGGCAAAAATGTTTATCCAGTTTTTGCTGCCTTGTGGGCTTTCTTTTTATGCATTGGGCAAAGTGAATAAGCGTAAAACTGAAGCAGGGACGGGGGGGGAAGGAGAAAAGGAAGGACCAGTCCTAGAGAGCAAGTTATACAACACCAGCCCTTAAAGCCTAGAAAAAAGCTGTTTGAAAATGCTGAGTATGAAGCAAACATCGCCTGGGTCAGCTTTCCAGCATGACAGCAATAAACACGTGACCAATAATTCAGCCCGACAGAGGAGGTGCTCAAGAATACAAATACCACGAATGCTGTGTTCTGCTTATGCACCTAAAATGCAATACGTAAGCCTGGACTTCCCTGACAGCATGCTGTCTCTCCCGTCTGCGCCTTTGATGAGCATCTTCCATGTGAAAGCGCAGCCTTTCTGATCCCATCAGAGAAGAGAGGCTCTGTCTCTGTGGTCCTTTTTGCAACCTGTGCGCTCTGTGAACCACGCCGTGCGTGGGCATTTGTTCAGAGAGGCATTGGGACCTAACGTGTCACAGGTGAAACCCTGTTGACAGAAAGGATTAGCTGCAACCGAGAGATAAAAAACGAGAAGTCATATTTTTAAGGCAAATCATGGTGCAAAATTTTGATTATTTATTGGGCAAGAAGATAGTCGGGGCTTTGTGTTATTAGAGATTCTGTACCCTAGGAAACTGGCAGCGAATTCAGTCTGGTGCTGCCAAACTGTACTTCAGAATCTGAGGTTTCATATGAAAAAGGGGAAAAAAAGCAAAACAAACAGAAAAGCCTCTATACCCTGCAGCTGCAGAGAAAATACTCAGAATCTCACTATGACCAGAGTTGTGTTCTTGTCTTGAGTCAGCAATCAGCTTGAAGCAATACCTTTGAGAAGAGCGAACTGTGCTGGTCATTGCAATGCATGTGAGCTATGAAGTCTGACATGTTTACACAGCAGCTAGCTCATTTCTGTGCTTTTTTTGAAAAAAAAAAAAAAAAAAAAACACCAAAAAAACCCAAAAAACAAACAAACAAACCCCAAACAACAAAACCAAACCCTCAGTGTAATGCATGCTGTTTGAGAATGTATTTCGCTGGGACAGAAGAAGAGAACCAGAAGGAAAATTTGTTATTCATGTAAATTAGAATTAATGTTAAACTTCCCTTCCTCTCTTCTTTTCTCCCCACACTCTCCTCCCCCCCCCCCCAAAAAAAAAAGACAAAAAAAAAAAAAAAAAAGACAACTTTTCAAATTGTGGAGAAACAGAGAAACAAGGGATATTTTCTTTACCCACCGGAAAAAGCTTTAGTCATATCCGGACTCTTGAAAAAATCAAAACAAAAAACCCCCTTCTTCCCACTAACTCCTACATTCTCCTTAGTGCCATATGCCCCAACTTACAATTATCCAGCTTTTAATACATTCCACTTCTGCTCTGACAGCTATACAATGTACAACAGTTGCACAGAGTCAGAAGGCAAATCTGTGAAGCACAAAGAATAAAGAATTCAGTGACAGTTTAAAACAAATGTAGTGAATATGGAAGTAAATAACATCAGTAAAACTGGATACTGATGGTATTTTTTCCTTTCTGTATGTCTGTCTAAGCCTCCTGTCTCAAATTTACCTACACAGTACTGTGATTTTCCCTTTTGGCGTCAGCTCCACTGAATTTACGTTTAGAAGGCTGCAAAATACGGAGGATCTTGTATCTAGGGCTCGTGATCAGCCTGAGGAACCTGTTAATCAGTGGAACAATTGTATGGTTATGTGGCTCACATCATGTTTGAGCATTGGAGCTCAACGTTAGAAAAGCACTGTAATTGCTAATAATTAGTACTGGGTAAGCCTCACAAGGTTTACTTAAAGAGTCCCCTCGTGTCAGATTCATATCCAAAGCGTATCTGAAGTATCTGAACCGTTTAAGGATCAGGGAGGTAATACTTTGTCATTGTGTAAGGCAGAAGACCTGTGTATGAAAGGGCAAGGGGATTGTGAAATAATTACTGGCTCTGCATTTAATTTGAGTCAATGAAAATGCCAGAATGATTGAAGTGTTTATGCTGAAGATCAAGGAGTTAGATTGGAATAGGGTAATCAAAACCAGGGACATCTTTCTTAAGTTTTTTAATATTTCTTAAGGAAGAGATAATGGAGGACTGTGAGAGTATGGCAAGGGAGTGTTTGAAGGAAAATCAGGATCAGAGGTCACACCTGTGTGAAGCGATGGTTTGGAAATGACAAGTAAAAATAGAAATATGCTTCACTTGACGGTGATGAATGGGTTCTTTGACCTGAGGAGGAAGACTAGAGGTGGCTTTGCACTGTGGAGATGGTAATTTGATAGTGGCAGTTACAGGTGAAAAAATTTGCTGTTAAAAATATGGTGAAAAAAAATGACCGGTCTTAATTATGTATGGGTACTCATGGCCCTGGGCCCCGATTGCCAAGGTAGCTGTGCTTTTCTGCAGGCATGGCTGTGACACTTTCAGTTTGCCATTTTTCCATTCTTCCAGTGCAATTCTCCCATCCCTATTTTCTCCAGCTGTTCTCAGCATGCTTTTTACTTTGGGTTTGTGCTTCGCTTATCTTCAGCACTGGAGTATTCTGCACCACTCACCTGGCCCTTTCCTCTGGTACCACAAAACTCTTCGGTTGGCCTCGTAAAGTTGGTAAACTGATGAGCAAGGCTCAGAGGGTCAGTATTGCTATACCTGGGACTGTACGTGTAGTTTCCACGACATGGGAGGTGGGATCAGTCCTATCTTGCTTACACATCTCCTGTGTCCCAAGGGCAGGGAAACATTTGCCAACGGCCTAGAACTTTGCCTCTCTGCAAGCAATAAATGCCAAGAGTCTTGTCAGCTTTTTACATACTAAGACAAAAAGCACGTTATGGGCTGCTGGCAGCTTCTGTTCAAACATGAAGCATGGATTTTGAGGTTAGCACAGGTCTGTTTGCTTAAAAGAGGTTCTGATCAAGATGAATTATGAAAATGTCAATAAACACCACATTTTAAAAGGTAATAAACTGCCTATTTATGTTGAAGGCAGAGCTCCAGGCAAACATTAGCAGCAGCCTGAACCACCTACCTTTACGTACCTTCTTCCTCCACAGCACTCGGCATGAGGAGCCGAAGCAGCCCCGAGCCCCCAAAGGGAGTTCTTAAAGGCCCAAATAGTCGAAAGTGCTTCACGGGCACCATGTTGTGGGTATTGTTCCTTTGTGTGTGGGTTTCAGTCATAACTAGCCGTGCAAGTCCCTTATGTACATGTGACATCAATCCATTTCTCGGCTAAAAATACCTAGGACATTGCAGTTTAGTATGGTGCAATTAATCATATGTCTGGGCACCGCGATGCCAAGTTTTATTTTGTTTTGAAATGGCTGTGTATGGAAAATTGGAAAGAAATAAATAGTGAAATGCCACGTTGAACATAGTTCTTTTCTTTTGCAATTCTTTGTAAAAACGTACCAAAGATTTCTTCTAAAGACTTGAGTTTGAAATAAATAATCTTTTCATAGGTCAGGTCAAGGTGCAATTGCTTGCCCACCCAGTCAGGGGTTCCCCGCTACTTGCCAAGTTCCGATCTGTACGCTATTGTAGCACCGGTTTCGAGATTACCAACTCAAATGACCCCTCTGGGGAACGCTTGCATCCATAGGTCTCCCCCTTCCCCGGACTTGAAGTCTGATTAGTGTTCAGACATTGCTTTGAGATAATGATGATGTGCCTTTTAATTAGCATCAATATTTCTAATCTTTTGGGAAATAATAATGTGCTTCTTTTTTACTCCTTGACTGTTGACAGATGGCCACTTATTAAACATCGTTACATTCTGATATCAATCATTTTTGTGCTTTTTAAAATATGTTTGTCATTTAAATGAAATGACACATACGGGAAGAAGGTTTTTCACACCGGGTCATGTAGACGTTGTTGCAGTGCCGCAGCAGCGTTTGGTGGAGGCCTTGTTCTTGAAGACATTATAACTATAATCTCCGAGGCCTTGCTAACTTGTCGTTTCAGTGTATATGCGTATGTTAAAAGGGGCTCTTGTATGGAAGTAGCCCGAATGCTTATGAGACAAAGCCACTATTTAAACAGTTAGAAACTTGAACTTTTGAGAAACCTGTGCTTATATGCAGAAAAAATTTCATGCATTTACACAGGAATTCATATTGTATCTGTTTTTGTGAATGCCGTGAAACAGTGAAGATGAATCCCTGTATGTTATTTGCAGCAATGCTTTATTTGACTTGACGCATTCTTGGCTAGAACCTCTAATTTGTTATTTGTGAAACTTTGTTTAATGGGTACAATTACGATCTGCATTGTGTCCTTGCTCATCTTAATAGCAGTATTAATTTGCAGGAAGGGACAAAAATTATCTTGCGGAGTTATCAAGCGGTGTTTAGGCTTTCTGAATGCTAATTAATTCAGAGCTCAAATGCTGTACCTGCTGTTTAAAAGGCTGGCAGCTTGTATTCATCACCTGAGTGACAGCTGTTCCTAGCCTTTTTTTACTCTTAAAAAGAGTGGGGAGGATTAACTCCTTCCATGCTACTGACTGCCATTATGTTCAAAATTTAAATTTGCAAAATTTTGTCCTTAACAGATTTGCTGATTTTCACAGTATATTAGAGAAAGGATTGGCGATAGTATATTGTTAAGAGAAATTGCTAAACATTTCTCCACTACTATGTTAGTTTTTCTGGGCAGAAGAAGAAAAAGTCTGACATTTGATGTCAGAACCAGATCCTCCATGTAAGCTGGAAGAGAAAGAATTAAAATACAGCTAAGTCAGATTTGAACATTTATAGTGAATGTGGAATCTGAAGAATTCTTCTCTTTGAGTCAAATACTTTTTTTAATATTTACTGTCAAGGAAAATATTTATTAGTTGCAATTCAATTAAATGTTCACCTAAGCCATTTAAATGTCTCACAAAATAGTAAAACACAGTTTTATATTTTATACGCTGCATTCAAAGATCATCGAGTTGTTACTTGTTAAACTAAACTCCACCACACTAGGAAGAAATGGTGGTCTTTGGTAATAAAAAGGGGGCTCACAGGCATGCAGGTAATTTAATTTAATTTAATCTGAGAATGACTATCTTCTGGTATAATGCAGATGTTCATAGGCAGGTTTGAGAGGATTATGCAGTTTGCCTGAATATCGAGGAAGTGAGATACTGATATTGGATTATGGTCCTTCTTTTTTCACAGAGGAACAGATAGCTAAAGTATATGATAACTCCATCACACCATTCTCTCCTGCCCCCAGTCAAAACATTTCAATTGTACTACCTTTTGTTTTTGGAGGAAACGTGAGACAAATCAACAGGTGCCTCACATCAAAGGGTATTGCTGAACTACTGATACCAAACAAAAGTCCTCAAAAGCTTCCAGTTACTATTTTAGGATAAATTCAAGGGTTTTTTTCCTTCTACTTTAAAGACCTATAAAGTTTGGTATGTGTTTTGCTATATAAGTATTTCAGAAATACAGATGTACAGTAGACATGTCATAATAATTATAAAATTTTCCCTCTCGTTTTGGAGGCCCTGTATCTTCAGGGAAACTCAGGGTGGACTTGACTGATGCCTCTGGGCTTTGATTCTGCTCACAGTGGTTTTTACGCATTCTGATCTAGTAAATCTCGTTAGGCACATGTTTAGCTTCCAGTATTCACCAAAAGTTCTGTTGACTTCAATAGCAAATTAAGCACATGCTTAAATGTTGTTCAGAGCCTTAGGAAAGGTGATTAAACTAAAGAACAAAGCTATGCTATTCAAATATTTTAACTCATTAAAATCCAGGAGATTTACTGATACCAATCCACTAAATATTCTGTATTGAAAGTAAAAAAATTACGTTATAGTTGGCTGGCTCTCTTGCACGGCTTGGAACAGCAGCATCAGTATGTTAGCTGGGTATTTCTGCTATGACAATACATTTCCTTTTACTTTTGAGCTACTATTCTATTCTTATAAATTATTAGTGATTATAATGTGTGATTGAAAATATAGTGGGAAACAAAAAGGTTTCCAAGCTTGTTTACAAAGTGTTCTTGATAATGAAAATAATTTTTAAGAAATTGTTGTCTTGTTCCAATTTACTCAAACGTCTTTTGTTATTACACATTAACTTCAAAAGACATTTTTAGTTTCCATGCACAGGGATGATTTTTTGAGGCTTTAGCATTATTGTCTTAGTGTTCTTTGTGTGTGGACATTTTCTGTGTTAATTTATTGTGGAGTTTGATACAGAGTAATTAAAAACTAGGCTTTGGCAAGACTGAGATGTGGTCTTTGAATTAGCGTGTAAGATTCTCTAATGAGTCCAGCAAGCGTTAAGAAAATGCACTGCAGTATGTAGTTCTGTCCTTAGTATGTTACTTATTAAAAAGTTCCTCAATTTTTTAGAATTTTGTGAAATAGTTTTTGTAGAGGAGATGCGTTGCTCTCTAATCCATGGGGAGAAGGTTCTGAAATAACTCCATAATGATTCAGAAACTAGAAGATTGTTTAAGTGTTTGGGGCAGGGGGTAGGGGTGCAGCAGGAGGTTAGAGGGGAGGTTGTTGGGTGTTTTTTTCTTTTTATTTAGTTTACCATAGAGGAAATATTCAGACCAAGACTGGAATATTTTGGGAAGTTGGACATGTCATCGTTAGCTTTCCCAAGTTCCTGTCCTGGAACAGTTACTGTGTGTGCAAAATCATGAACTTGTTGAAATCCTGGAGTGAGTTATTTGGGGTATGTAGACTGTCTGCAGCTCCTTGAAATAAATCTGATTGATAAAACTGCATAATTGTTGTTATTGCAGTGTTAAAATCTTATGATGATTCAGTCTCAGTGTGCTCACTGAGTTAGACCAAGAAACCATCGAGTCTGCTGACTTATGTTTGCTTCTTGACCTTTTGGCAAAGATCAAGTGTAGCATATGTTTTTATCAGTTTAATATCTGTTATGTCCTCAACTTGAGGATTTTACATTAAATGAGTTTGGGGACTGGGAAATGTACCAGGAGCTTACACCATCCTCTACATGCATGAAGCTAGCTACTGCTGTGTTTCTAGAATGGTGTGAAAAGAAAAAGAAGGAAAAAAGAAGCAACACATCCCCTAATGACTATAAATGAGTGTGGGAACAGAGCGAGCATAGATTATGCTTTTCTAAAGTGTTCTCTTAATCTCCACCTATTTTCAGCTCAGGGGTTTTCCTGAGCCTCAATAAAACCCCTGTAAAAAAAAAAAAAAAAAACATAAATAACACTTCTGATTGCATTTTAATCTTGTTTTCACTGTCTTCTGAATCCATATTAATATCTGTTTTGTAATGTCCCATATTGTAACATCAGATTATCACTTTCAGGATTGGATATTACTTTGTACTTACCGGATACAGTGAGCCTACACTCAGTCTCATCCTTGCTGAAGAGCAAGTTATTGCATCACTGTTGCTGTTGATTTTCACTGGCCAGTCTTACAGGTGCTGTTTTTCTGAAAAATGAGATAAAAGAGCAAGCAGAAATAGCCACAAAATCCAAAAGAGAAGAACCATGCTGCATCATGGTGAAACGGTACATGCAGGATTTGGTTTGGTTTGATTAAAGACTATTGGAAAGAAATAGATTGAGTGTCAATAGATTGACACTGCTGTCACAAGTGTTTAAAATTTATTCATAAATAGGCCAAAAACTATGGAGAGCTGGTGTTCACTCAGACATTTTTGATTGATTAAATACCAGTTTATGCCATTTTATAAACTGGAGGTCCAGAACTGTTCATACGTGTGGCAATCAGTGAGTGGCTAACAAAAGCTGGTTTTGTTTGGCCTGTGACATAGTTCCCGCTGAGGTCTATGTAATGCAGCAGGTGATGACAAGCATGGTTTATGACATCTTTTGAAACAGAATCAAGTCGCTAAATGCCAAGTCGATGTGACAGGGTGAAAACTGGAAGTTGTATTAGAAGCAAAATGAATACAGTTCAGATAGAGGGTGATCAGAATAATTTCTAGATGACATAAGAATTTGACCCTTCAAGGATTTCTTACTAAGTATGTGAGGTAATACAGAAGGGAGGAACCTGTGTCATTGTAAATTAGTGTCCTTGAGTTAAGTCTCATTACCCAGACACCTTCAGTTTTTTTAATTATTTGACCTGCCATGGTTAATAAAAAGAAAGTTAATTTGGTGTGACATTTTTGGTGGTAGCTTGGTGCACCACAAAATTAATTGCAATAAAATAAAATAATAGTTTCAAAAAAACCCCCCAAACTTCCTGTTCCTTGCATTTTGAATCAGTTGATGATTTCTTAGTCATTATTTATGGCCTCAGTATTTAAACTGAGACATGTTAAAGCTGATGTTTGGGTGGGGGAAATTAAGTGTTTGTTAATTGTAACTATTTTAATGTTGCTATTTAATGGAAAACACACTACTTTAATTCTTTAAAATTTCTGTTTAGAACCAAAAAATAGGATGTACAAGATAGAAATCCGCTGCAGCAAAATACCATCTTATTCCTATGCGTACTATGATGCTTACAGGTTATTGTCAATATACGGCGTCTACTGGCAAGGAAGCTTTTGTTTGTCATGGGAACAAAATGATTGCTCCTCATTTTTCTTCACTGCTGAGTTCTTTAAGCGAAAAGCATTTTGATCCTGGAATAAATATTGATTCTCTCTTTTCTCTCTCTGAGAAAATTAATTTAGTGTGAGTTATATTCACCCAGGTGAGGTAAGGGCAGCCCAGGACCCCACAGGCTACTTAAACCTGTGTCACAGGCCGGCATTCAAGAAGTGTCTTCATTGCCCTTAGGTCAGCACATAGATGCTAGTTCTTTTGAAGAGTGTCTCCCGGGGCAGAGCAAGGGAGGATTTGTGGGCCACTTGTCTATAGCAATAGGACTGCAGGCCTTCTTTTTTTCAAGCCAAAAAGTAGTAGAATCTATCTGCCTTCATTCCTGTCCACCTCCCCATCTTCAGAGTGGTTCTGTAGCCTAAACACAGGCAGTCTAAGTGAAACCAGGGGCACTAATGCGTTGTGCCTTCCAGAGACAGTCTTTGGAGAAATGTAAAGATCTGCATTTTGCCGTGCTGATTTTTATCACACAGAAGTCCTTTTCACAGTGCATTGGGGGAAAAGTAGAGAAGTTGGCAATAACCAAGTCTTCCCTTTATAAATAAGCTGAAAACACAGAAGAGAGAATGCAGGGTGTTGAGATAATGCATGGAAATACGTCTACAAAACTGAGCATCCACTCTTCAGCTGATGGAGGACATGCTCATCCTTGGAGAGAGGCTCATTGGCATATTCTTGATACACAAATTGAAAGAATAGACAAGATCAATGGGAAGAGTTGGACAGATTTCTTTCAAGAATTGCACACTTGCACGTCCTTCTCTTTGCAGCTCTCTTAAGACAATGTGAAAACCATCTGAACCTTTGCAGATGATGACATGTGCCTGTTGCTATCATAATGTCCATAGTACCTGTGTCCATGTGCTTCCCTGTCAGATTCAAAGCATAAGCCTGTGTTACTGTAGAAGTTGTGCCATGCAAGTGTGAAATTTCTGCTACCCCGACTTAAAACTAACTTTCATTAGTCAAATAACAATTAGACCAGATTGCTGGGTTCCCATTAGAAAGCGATACTTATGGTATCTTGATTTTGCCATTATAAAAGCAACAATTAGCATTCTAAGAAATTAGTTTAGTAGAGTTCATTGCAACGTGATAAGCTTTGGTATTTGTAAAGTCTCTGTAAGCTTCTGACATGCTGAATCACTAGATATTATTGTGAAACTTGTTCTGACGTTTATGTGGCCATTTCCTTAGTAAAATGTTTTGAATAAAGAAAAATGATAAGGATTGTACATTTCTAGCACAACGTTAACTGTACATCTCCAGCACGATGTTATCATGCTTTTGTTTCAGAGTCAGTACTATTGATTTAATCTTGAATTCCCGTTTCATTTTTTATTTTTGACTCCTCATATTCTTTTTTTAAAAACCTCCACCACAATAAAAAGCAAACAAAAACGAGCTGACATACAAATATAACTCACTCACTTCTTCTGTGCCTCAGAGCATAATCCTGCCATTGACTTTCTGAAAACAATTAGGATTGTTTGAGAAGGTTTTAGACTCAAATAGGGACTTTCATATGGTCTGTATTATCTCTCCTCAAGGGAATGCATTTTGTTAAAGTGACAATTTATGACATTCAGTACTAATGTCAAACTTTGTTCTGCTGTATGAAGTAACATAATTAAAACACCAAAACAGCAGAACACAAACAGTGGAACGTTGTTGAATTTGTAGATATTTCCGCAAAGGTGATTTAAAATTTGTTGGAACAGTGATGTGAATGTTTGAGGCATGTTCATGTGAGATGTAAGAAAAACAAGCCTTAAGCAACCTAGCTATTTCCCTCAGAAGCATTTTATCTGGAGAGGAAGATGCAATATTTATGTGTAATAGCAGCTGGGTATTTTTAGAATTATTTTAAATTCCTTCATAGTAAGTCTCTGCATGATTAGAGAACAGATACAAATCAGATAAGGTAACAGTTTGTCCCATTTGTGTGACGTGGTCTTCCAGGATAAAATTACAATTTATTTCTTTCTAAATGCGGTATTCATTTGGGTGTAAATTAATTAAGGCTGAGCTGATAAGTATCTGCTGTTGTTCCACTGTCATGACATGGCAAGACACGAGGTATCTACACGCAAACTCATTCATGCATCAAAAAAAGAAATAAAGTGCCTGTGCCTATTGTTTCTAGAGCTGTTACGCGATACTTTAAATAAATGACTTAATTCCGTGTTCAGAATACTCAAAGGTGTAACATTTTATTGTTGTTATTATTAACTTAGATTGTATTAGTGTAGCAGCTCTTTCCTCATTTGAGAGCCTTTTCTCACAGTAGTGGAAGGTGGTCTCTGCGCACTGTGCCCTACCTGGTTTACTACTTTATCCATGCTATGGCTGGAACAAATAAAGAGGAACATAACGTAAATCAAGCATCCTAAAATGACTCTCAGTTCAGGTTCCCTCAGTGATCTTCACTGATGGGGAGGACAAATTTGGAGGGTTTATCAGTGCGATCGTGATATGAATTGCTTAGTTACTCTGTACATGCTGGAAAACTGGGTGGTTTCCTTGTTTCTCTTTGAGGGGAGATCAAAAATTCATGCAGCAGAAATGTTAAGACTGTCAGTGTTTGAAACAGTTCAGACAACAGAGAACCGCACACGAGCTTTCCATTGAGTTGTAGATCATTGACTTGATGTCTGCATGTGTTTAAACACAATTGCTTTCTAATCTTTCTTTATTTATTCTTCTTCTATTCTTTCTTTTCTTCCAGTCATCCTGTGTCATTTTCTGTTGAATTATTTTTCTGACTTAAAATTAAGCTGATTGCAAAATGATTTCATATAACAACATTGAATGTAAAGATATGTGTTTCTACATAAATGATCTTTTGTATGAATTCTCTGCAATGCTATCTCAATGAGGTAGATGGAAAACCAAGTGCCAAATCTTACAAAAATGCTTTTGAATGCTATCTTCAAGCAGATATTATGACGAATTAATATAGCCAGAACTTAAGTGTAAACTTTTCCCTTTGCTGACATTTACTTGTTTCTAGACAAATCAGAGCTAACGAGTTGTTTTGATCATTTATGATGTTAGCGAAGAACTAAGGCTCATATATTTTGACCCTACACCTCTGAATTAGCTGTAAAAGACTGAAAGTCTAAAAGCTGATGTTTTGCAAAGACTTACAAACTACTCTAAAAGTTACTTCATTCAGTAGGCTTCACCCTGGGGTAACAAACCGCTGGTGAGCCATGGATGACTGCATATGGAGGGAGTCTGTGAGGCAATCCATCATCCAGTGGACATTTGCTGGCACATAGCACTGGAAGCTGAATATTTTGTAACACTCTTTTTTTTTTTTTTTTTTTCACGTGAAGCTTTACCTGTGGCTCTTACTGTGAGTGAAATTGAGCGGTAGCCCGTGATCCCAGCGAGTCCATTTCACAGCAAGCTTTTTAGTTAGAGGGTTTCACAGCACTATGTTTGCACTTCTTACTGTCTGCTCGATTGTCCAAATAGCCTCCATTAGCGTAAGAAAAGGAAATGTGAGTATGTGAAAGAGGGAGAGGATTTAACGGGGAGGTGCTAAATATAGAAAATAAAAAGGGAAACCTTAACCAGATTGAGGCTAAGAACGCTTACCTGTTCCAGTTTTAGTATCCCTATAGTTTTGTATGAAGAGCAATGTAAAGGACTATGGTGTTTCAAAGAGTGAGGATTTGCACGTGCAACATGTTGTTGGATACTGGAATTAGATTTTGGTTCTGAAGGTGGCTTCCAATAGACAGTTTAGGAAGTATGATATTAAATATTTCTCTGGGGACCAGTATTAGACTGCATGAAATTCAGCTAAGGAGGCAAATTTAGTCCTTGAACCTTCATGTTTCTGTGATTTTAAAAATATTTTGCTGTACATAGGGCTTTTTTTAAAAAGTGCATATCTTACCCAAAGGCCATGTACAAGCCTTCACGTTTAACCTTTTCATTTTGCTTGACACTCTAGAAGAAGATAAGGAGGGAATGCTGTCAGAGAGTTTACACAGAGGATGGAGAGTGGTGGTGAAGGGGATAACGACTTCAGCTCTGATTTTCTTCCTCCCACTGCAACAAGGCATCTGTATTCTCTGCTGGGTGCAACCAGCCTGCAGGAAGCTTTTGCTCCTGCAAACCACAAGTAAGTCAGTAGATCATCTGGGAAATTAAAGAGACATCAGAGCTGGACTTGTGATGACCTGTTCTTAAAAAAAAAATAAATAAAAAAGTGTGGACAGATGGTGAAGGGGAATGATGGGAAGAACCTAAGAAAGGACTTGGGTGTACTTCCATCTGTGGTATTGTAAAGATAAATACTGCTGTGGTATCAAGTGCCACGAGCTGCCAGCCAGCCGTAGCAACAGATCTTTGTCTTCCATTTCACATACACAGGGGAGAGCTCATTCAAAAATCAACTTGCAGCTGGCTGGCACTTCAGGGGGATCGCTGACAGTAGTGAAGGAATAAGACTGACTGGTTTTGGGCTGCGATTAGCTGAGGTCTTCTCTTATCATATAATGGCTTATTATACGATAGTATTCAGGCAAATGTGTATAGTGTAACAATATGTCAGTTATTTTGTCTAGCAATCAGACTCTTCATTTTGTGCTGCAGAAACAAATGCCTTTTTCAATTACTTTAATATGCTAGATTCTTTAAATTAGATGGTCTATAGGCAGCGTATAAACAGCACTCTCCAATATTATTTCAGAAAATGAATAGCACGTGTGATGCCCATGCTCATCTACAAGAGAAACTGCAGAGTGACATAGGTTCTTGTTATTTGCTTCCATGTAAACAGCTCTGAGTAAGTGTCCGTTCTCAAGAAAGACACATTTACTGCATTTGGCTCGGGGAAGGCTGTGTGTCTATTTGACATGCTCTGAGTGGAGAATTGCTTATCCATGCCTGATCCTGACTGGTTTCACCTTCCAAAAGAAACTAGCGTAGGTCAAAAGTTGGCAAGATGGATGGAAAAGTGTTTCCAGCTGATGGAAATGCTTTTGGTAACCAAGTCAGGGAATTTGAAATCTAATCTATTCTCAACGGAAAAACAGCAAATAGTCTATGTTTCAACATGAACAAGCTATTCCAGTATCTAAAGTGCTGACATACACGAGTTTTTTTAAATAACAGAGACCGTGGATCAACTACTTTTGCATGAAAGGTACAAATACAAAACATCTTCTTTAATGGACTGCGGTATGCCAAAAGAACTTTCTTGTTTACTGGTTCACTGCAGTGCTAATGGCCACACCTTTATGTGAATGTCTCCAGACTCCCCTTTCCTCTTCCAGTTCTTAAATTCAATGATTTTGGGATTCCTAATTTCTCATTCCTTTCTAAGTTCTTAATATCTTCCCTTCTGTAGCTGAATCTTTCTCTCCCTTATTTGAATATTCATGGTTTCCTTTTTTCCTTTTTTCTCATCTCAATTTCTTTTTCCTGTTTGCTTTTTTCACTCTTGCCGGTTTGCCTTGTTTATGTTCTTACATATGCCATTTCTTCACAAGTAGTTCCCATATTGTCCAACACTTGGAGGGAAACACACGTTCTCAGTTGTTACCTGTTCCTCTGCATGGAAGAGTGCGTGCTGTGAGCTTAGGAGGAGAAGAGCTTTGCCTTGTTGGGTGAAGATTATTTTATTCCTCCTTGATTTTCTTAGCTGCTTTTCTTTGCCCTCCATTCCCTCCATCTGTCTCTGACTGTAATCAGAGCATAAGGCAAAGTAAGGGCCAAGTGTTTGTTAGGTTTCCTGGTGAAATACAGAATAACGATGAGGATGTGAGTCAGAGACTGAGTAACACTGGGCACAACAGTATAGAAGTAATTTACATATGTTTCTTTATTACAATTTCCCCCTTTATTCCATCGTTTGTCCTTCTTTTTTTTTTTTCTCTTTGTACCTCTCCTAGCTCATTTATACAACTAATTGATGTATTATAGGAGATCTTTAATCAAACATGGTTACCTTCTCATTTGCCTGGAACAGGGAGCTGCTTAGGTATAGGAATTGTACCAGGAGTGCTAAGCTGCCCGTCGTGGCTTTGCAGGGCTAATGAAACCTCTTGTTACACCCATACCTGCCTTTGCACATTGCAGATTTCTTAGTCAAACTGGTGTGTGCAAATTTCTAGGGTAAATTCAGAAGTAAGCAAGGCAAGATGCCCTTACAGTTGTTTTGGTAAAATCTTCAAAAACAGTTTCAAAATCTGATTTCGCCTGACAAGGGCAATCAGCAAAGACAGCTTTCTATAGTACAGGAGCCATCTTGTTTGACTGTCTTGAGCAAATTCTCCCACTACTGACTGACTACTGAGATGAAGTGGAATTTCTAACAAATCCTGTTACAATGGGTCAAGCACTGTCTCTCTAGTTGTACTTACTTGCTGAGGGCCTCAGTAGAAGTTTATTTTAACGCAGCCATTTTATGGTGCTTGGAATATCTTTATACTCTGCATTGCTGCTGCTATAGATAATGAATGACCACTTGGTTAATGTTTGATGGCAGTTACAATGCACATCGCCCAAAGTTAAGTGTCCTTATGTCTTTATACAAGAACTGACCTTCAGGGACAGTAAACATATTGTTTGGCAACAAGTTAATTACAGACTTTATCTTCCAAAAACATTCATGTCACGGGTGGGATAATTAAGATGTCCTTGCAAGTGAAAAAAGTTCTTGAGTTATAGTAATGTTCCAAAGTAGGTGTTAGAAACCGAGGTCACAACAGTATTACAAGAGCTGTGTACTCATGTTGTTTTGACTAAATAATTCTCCTCTTTGGGCTATAAAAATGAAAGATGGACTTAACTGATATGTATGGCAATATATTCCGTAAATCTGTGGAAAAAAACCAAAGGGATTTGGGGTATGACAGGCAAGCAGAACTGATTGTGGTTGATTTACTGGGGGATTGATTGCTAGGGTTTGTTTTGGTTTTCTCCCCTTTCCTCCTTTTAAGGCCTGTATCTTTTGTTAAATGGTTAGGATCATGTCGGCCGCTTCTGATTTTACAATGTGAACTTCATGGTGATAAATAGCTAATTATTTGCAATTGAATTAGGCTATGAATTTAAATATGACAGAAACAGATGTACCGGTGATTACCTTCAATGCATTGCTCGGGGGATCTAAGTTTAACATAGTATAAATACCTTCCAGAAATGTTACTTCTGAAATGGAGCAGTGCAACTATTGAAGAATATCATAGAGATGTTAATGAGTTCTGTGCTACATGAATATCCTCCAGACTGATGTATCTCAGAAATGACATGTGTTTTGTTTTCCTGGAAGAATTCGGGGAGGGAGGAGAGGAGTGTCCACTGGTGAGATCTGAAGCTCCAGTTCTGGAGTGTTGAATCTCTAAGCTGGAAGCACGTCCTTTGGGGGAGGTTATGAAGTAATTTTTTCACTATGTACATGCCAAATAGGACACTGAGCATTTTCCAAAGATGGAGCCCCTAGAGGGGCACACCGCAGTGCTGTTTCGTGGGTGCCACTTAAATGCAAGTCTTTCTTGGTTGGTTCAATTACAGCATGATGCGGCAGGTTAACTACCCCAGCATGCCTTTGTGTCAACACGAAACTAAGAATGAATACACCCACTAATGTAATTTAAAGATTTGAATTGTAATATCTGAAAAGAGTGTGGACACTGCACATGTTCTCTTTCTCAAAACTTGATTCAGGAGATTGATAGGTCTACTAATCAGATAATTCTGAGCCACTGTTTACAGTTTCAGTTTTTCTATTTGGAAACCTATGTTCCAGCAGAAATAAGTCATTCCTTTTTTAATGGACAGTATAATTTTGGACAATCAAATAACTTTAGAATGAGTTTTATTTACTTCAGTAGAAGAGAAGTCATTTAAAATCAGCAAAACGTTCCCCAAGCGTTGCCGTGGTACATGGCAGCTGATAAGTCATACCTTGCACAAAGGTAGCAGGAGTATGAAAGAGTGAAACATACACTTGAGACCTCTTTCCATGTATCTGTTTGTGGTGGAAGTGATACTATTTAAGCATCCCAACATTAGAGAATAGTAGAAAAATAGGATCTAAACACAAAGACTTAGATTGACAGAACTATGTCATTCATGTCTAATGCAGCACTGGTAACACGATTAAATCCCTGTATCTTTGCACTTACAAAAATGTTGTCCACAGATATAATTGGGCATGGTATGCTCAAGAAAAGTCAGATAATCTCTTCCAGTTTTCGTCATTGTTAAATGGCACTGGAATGTGATTTTTCTGTGCAAATCAGTTCAGGGGTTCCATATTGTGAAATTCATCTCCAGCCCTAACCCGAAAGCCGGTTCATATTTGTTTTACCTTCTGCAGTACATGAGAGTTGAGTAAGTCAGGATGTGGTAAATCTTAAAATGAAGTTATCAATGAACATTGCGGGCACAATGTAACGTTTTTATTTTCATGTAAACTAGATAGTTTTTGGTGAGCCAGCTTTCCAGTTTTGCATGTTTTTATTTTTTAAATATGCGGTTTCCTCTTTGATTTCTTCTTTTTGGAAACTTCATAGGTTATTTTCAAGTTGTTTCTGTTGTTTACCAGGTTTACTTGTGTATTCTGCTCAACGTAATATGGCTCTGTTGAATTTCATCTGAGGTGATTTTTTTCTGCATAACTGTGTGCAAATAAGTGTTCTGATAATCCCTTTCTTTTTACATCAACCAGTTTAATACTTGCTTCTGTCACTGTTACATGGAGATGAGAGACTTGACCTATTTTTTAAAATGAGCTTTTTAGCTTTGTTAGCTACAGGAACACAGAATTTTAGAATTTTTAGAATTTATTTTTTCATTAGACAGTTGCCATTAGGATTTGCTGGGGCACACGTGGATGATATTTTCCTTTTAATTGTTATTTTTTGCAATGGAACTTAGTGGAATGTTTTTCTTCTTGTAACCCCCATGTGCTTCCTAACCTTGTTAGCGCTCTTCAGCGTTTGACTTTGACCTGCTGTATAGGCTTCAGCTTTGTTGCATAAAAATTGCTTGGCTTCTGCTAGAATGTATAGATTATTCCATTTCATGTGCATTCAAGCAATAGGCATGAAAGTTGATTCATGTACAATTACAGTTATTTCTAATGTGACATTTACCCCAGAACTATATGAAGTTGTTAGCCCTGGGGGGAAAAAAAAAAAAAAAAAAGTATTTTGTTAATGCTATTCTGTATTCAGTGGCTTTGATGGTACTTGTTGCAGATGTTTCAGATTACTGTCAAAACTTCATTATCAGTGATAATATACTAATGCAGTAAGTTGACATAGGGGTTGACTGAATGACTATTGCAATATATAATTAGGTTGGTGTAATATGATACATTTCCACTGATCCTGCACAGCCTTTAAATGAAATCTGTTTGAGACTGAATTCCCTTGCTGCATTGTTACCATTCCCAGAGTGACTGCTACCATTTTTTGTAGGATTCTTGCGGGAGGGTGCACACATGTTAAAGCAACTCCATGTTACACAGCTGCAAATATGTTTTCTTTCACAATTTCTTTTAATATTGATGTCACTGGAAATAATAATACCATTACAGAGTTAGCAGAACTGGTATCTCTGTCTCAGTCTAATAAACGAGATCAAAATATATTGTCTTTATATTATATATAATCCCTATACTATATGTTACTAGTATTTACAAGGATTAAGTCATCTGAGAGCTATTGCAGTTTCTAACCTGTATAAACAAAAAATTGTTTGCAGAGATGTTTGTCTGCAAAGTGAAAAACTGAAATTTTAATGGAATCCTTCCAATAGCTGTCAGTTTCTTCCTCAGAGTTTGATAATTGAAAGGTTTGTTATTTTTTTTAGAAAAGGAAGATGGTTTCAATTATCCAAAGCTAGTGGAATGTTTAACTACCCTTCTGCTATCAGTGGACTTGTTTACATTGGGATTTTGACTAAATTGAGATTGCACATATCCAGATGTTATCTGCCCGGGTGACTTTTTCATTTACTTTGGCAAAGGAATTGATGGCATATTGCTACCATCTCTGTGTCAGTTTTCACATTATATATTGCAGGCGACATTTAGACTTGTCTTTTATAAACTTCTTCCACTAAATCGTTTACTCTTAAACTTTTGCTCTTCTTTTCTAAGGGTGATTCCTCATTTTATGATAGGCTCATCTGAATAATTATTATAGGATAGGGAAAGTTGTATGTTGTATCCTTTGCATGGCTGTACGCACAGCTGAGCAAATGCTAAGTTCTATTTTTCAGTTTTTATAGTTCATTTCTTTTGGTCTTTTACACCTGGGGAATGTCATTGCTGTAAGTCTAGACTGCAGCCTTGGATTTTGCCTCATGTGGAAAGCCTGGTGTTATTAGGCTGCCCAAGGGGCGGTGCGGGAACCATACCGAAACCTAGAGATGGGATCTTGATCCTACTGCACGTTTCCTCATTGGTTAGCATGAAAAAAAGCCAAAGTCCCAGACAAACAAACCCCCCCCAAAAAACCCCAACCCTTTTCTTGTTCTTGATTTTCATCTCTGCTTCGCCGTGCTAAGGGGCAGAGATGTATCTGAAATGCATCCACTCTGCAACGTCCTTCAGCGAGATAGGAAAGGCAACGCTGTCCACCAAGAGCTGCTTTCTTTCCCGCATCCAGTGACCTATTGTGCCAATGGCTTGCGCAGAGGAGCAAAGGCTCCTTGTACAAGTAGCTTACAGCAGGATAACATTCCACAGAGTATCAGCGGGGAATTGTAGAAAACATTAGCCAGGACTACGTAGAACTATAGAACTGAAAAATAGGAACAGTTGAACAAGAGTATCATTTAATTAATTGCTGTCATGTCATTTTTCAGCACTGATGGTGCTCGGGAGTGGGTGAGGAGAGAGAAATATCCTAGCCCTGAAACCTGCTGCTTAGGACATGCTAGGCTGAGAGGCAGCTTGAATAAAGTATTCCATTTTTTATATCTTTAGAGTGCTCAAAACGTAAAGTGGACGAGAGCTCAAGCTCAGCAGTGATCAGACAGAGCTGCAGCCAACAGAAACAGAGGTTTGAAAGTGTAAGATCCTAATCTATGTCCCAGTGAACCTTTCTGTGGAGTTTTTTTACCTCTTTCAACCTCCAGACCTTCTGGTTGCAAAGTAAAGCGGGTTCATGCCGGTGCTCACGTGACTCACAGATGCATACATCTTACATTAGATCTGAATGGAGCTCCACTTATTAATGTTTATACAGACTGCGTAGATCTAATCCTATTTGCAGGCCTTTAAAATGCCAACTTTTTATTTTAAGCCTGGCTTACTTTAACTGCAGTATTTGACCTCAGAAATGTGTGGGGTTTTTTCCTCAATGGTATTTTTAAAAGTGTAAGGCTTTAAATCAATAAAAGTAATGAAAATTTATATGCTTTTTCGCATGTCTGATTTAAGCAAATCTATGGTAACCATATGTAGTGGGATTCAGATCAAGCAGATTTAATTGTTGCTAATACTGTTGATTTGGGTAATGCCTAAAACCCAACTTGGTTTGGTAATGTAGAAGCACATGGGGATGGGTCGATAATCTCCTATAGTAGCCAGGGGGGAGTGATGTCTGTAGAAGTTTGTGGTAAACTCCATGAACAGTTGATATCTGCAAATATCAGACTAGTTCCAGTTTGAATATAGGAGAGAGAAGAGAAAGGGAGAAGGAAAATTGATTACGAAGATGCAAGATAGTTGAATGGAAATGTGACACTGAAAAGAGAGAAATGAATAAACAGTGAAACTGAATTGAAGGGTGGAGGCAGAGAGGGAAAGTAAAGATGATCTGCTAAGCAAAAGAGCAGTCAGCACAGGAAAACACATCAAAACTTCAGAAATTTATGAATCACCAGAAATGTCTCTTTTTGGCAGCTTTTGCAGCTGCTTTTACTAGTTGGAGAGTGCTAGAATTCTCTCTGCGAACTTTTCCCCAGGCCAAATGATGGAGAGAGATTGCGCATCTGCAGTTAACTCTCTGCTGTTAATAAATTATTACCAATAATTAGATGTTTTTTAGGTATGTGCCTACAGTATACACAGGGCTGCACAAGAAGTAAATGCAAAACTATGTCCTGTCCAATGACTTCACAGCCTCCATGACAGGTACAGAGAAAACAGATTGGGCGTAACGGTGGTGGTGGTGGTAGCTTGTAGTGTACCTCTTTTTCTTCTCATTTTGAATTTTGTAAGACAGCAGGGGTTTGCTCAATATTGTGAGTGAATCATATTTTCAATAGGCCGTTGACTCACTGTGTCATGACCTGATATCTCTGTAAGATTTGTGAGACTTAAGAGAATTATTTTTAAAAGGTGGATATGAAAAACATAACACGAATATAAGTCTTAGGTGTATCTTACAGCATCTGCTGGGTGGGGAGCTAGCCTACGGTGTTAGCTTTTGTATAAATTTGAACCATATCACCTTTAGGGACAGGAGCAATAGCAGAGTATCATGAAAATCTGAAAGAATTAATTGTCCCATGGTGCCTACTTTTTTTCATTGGCCTCTTTCTATGCACATTTGTTTTTCATAGGTTTTTAAAATTTTTTGTAGAGAATGGTGTTTGAAATGTTGGCATTTTATTTTTATAGGATGATTTTACACAGAGAGAGTAGGCCTGCCACTTCTGGGCAAGTGAACATGTGGACAAGTGTTAGAAACCTGTATCTTCCCTCTTCCTTAGGGATTTGCAGAGGCACTGATCGGCCGCTTAGCATTTGGTTGCATTGCTGCATTGGCAGTTATGGCCTGGCCAGAAAGAAAGGGCAAGGACAGGGGAAAATTTACCAGTGCTGCTTTTCGGGTCAGCCAAGCTTCCTTCAGGAGCTCCCAGTAGATCATTCTCCTCATTGCTCCTTGCCTTGTATATAATTAATTTGGGCTGAATGACTGCTTTTTAACTGAGTTCAGTATTAGCTGCTCATTCGGAGAGCGGGGCCAAGCTGTCAGCCTCTGATCTGTTTAGTGTTATCAGATGTCTTCTCAATTGCTGGTAATAATTTACTTAGAACAAAAGAAAATGTGGGCCCTGCTTAAAACCTGAGATTCCCCTGTCCTCTTCCTCTGCAGAGCTGGGAGTCTTGAGAAGAAAGGTAATTTTGAGAGGAGCAGAGCAAAGAAACCAGGATTAGCGGTAGAATCAAAAGACTTCAGAAGTATTTGGAGAGATGGAGCTCTCTGGCTGGAGGACAGAGGGACAGCATTATGTAGAGGGAAAACCATGTGCCACAGGACATCACAGAGGGGTCTGCTAAATTCCAAAAGGCATTCAGGAGTGAAGAAAGTGAGGCTTTGGGATGGAGGGATGTTTGGTTTATTTTTTTCTAGATTCTGTTATCTCTTGGTATATCTAAAGTTGAGGTTCATAGGACCTCTTCACAACGCTGTATGTTACAGATGTCATCCAGACCTGTTTGCTGGAGAGAGAGAGGCACTGTAACCCCGGGTGCCCAGGAGGAAGGAGCTGTGAGAAAAGGGTAGATTTAAGCTATCGGGTTGTTAATATTTTATGAGAGGTGTTGCGAAGAACTAGGGAAGCTGGGGATTATGTCTCTCAGTAACTTGGCAGAAGAAAGAGACTGAGCTGGTACTAACTTACACCAAAGGAAACTTGAGAGCACCTGGGTGCATACCATGTCTAGTTATAACATAAGAACTGCAGCTGACACTATTTCCCTGAAAACTTGACAGGTTGAAATAACAGTGGGAGTCTTATGAAAAGAGTGGAAAAATATATTGTACATAGAAGTGCATGGCTGATTGCATCAGTGCCTTTATGTCAGTAAGTCTTCACCATGAGACATGCACGAAGGCTATGGAGCATGTATACACATATGGTGGCATATACATGTTTTTTCCTTGTGAGGTGTCATTAACAGTAACAGCTGTTTCTTCTAAAGATTTCTAGGAATTATATTTAAAGAAAATGATCGGTATCAAACTATGCCTGAAGCACGCGTAGATTTTCAAACTCTAATATTCAACTCACTGTGTTTCATTTCACATTTCATTCCTGTTAACAGGCAGACAGGTTTAGTTGGAAGCAAGAAGGCACAAACTGTTTTTATTTGAGGAAAGAAGGTAAATTATACAGTATGAGATGAGTGAAATTCAGAGAATTCAAGCCTTAGAATCTGAGTTATTAATTACTTTGCCTCTTGAGTCTCTGAATTGTAGCTCACAAAAGCAAAATGAAACAAAGCTCTGTTACCAAAACTTCAATTTCTCAATCCAAACAGGAAGTGCAGAGGTCAAGGAAGTGCCAGAAGACAGCACCCTTCACCCCATTGTAGATGAGTGAAGTCTACCAACTGTAGTTCACCAAGTCCCGCTCCGTTGACTTGACCGCTTCCCAGTGCCATGTCACAAAATGAGTTCCCTGGTCCCAGGTGGGCCTTGGTGTGGTTTTACAGAGCTGTCTCTGACATCTCCAAGCCACTGACTAGAAGCTGCAAAAAAAGAGTGTGCTCCCAGGTGACTTTCTAGTGTCCCCATTTCCCTCTCTCTCATATGCCTTTAATCTGGGCTTTTTATCAAAATGCTCTTAATCCACTTTCTCTCAACTAGATTCTATAATTCTTCCACTATTTCATAATTGCACTTACCTGTATTTAATATTCTTTCCTGAAGTAAATTTGAACTCTGAACAGTGTAATGCAAATGCAACAAGGACAAAATAACGTGTGTAAGTTCACCAGCTGACATTTGCTCTTATGTCTAAAACAAGAACATAATTTCTTTACCCTTTAATCCTTCTTATTTTAAGTTTCACGCACAAACTTTTAGCTTTTGTAGAAACTACAAAATCAGTGCATACATTTTGAGTGCTTTAGAACCAGGAGGTGTTCATATTTTTCTCTAGAGTTCAGATCCTTCCTAAAAGTGTGTCTTTAGTTCAAATTTGCTATGCTTGTCTCAAGCATGTGAATGTTGCCTTGGATCATTTGCAATGAACAGCTGCAAGGAGATCTCAGAAAGAGAGAATATGCTAAGTAAATTAGCAGTTTTAACTGCACAGCAGTCAGCAGTCTTTCATCTGCGATATTGTGTGCTTGTCTCTGAATTTAGGAGTAAGTTTCCATAGTTCCAGAAAGCTCCTGGTTTTGATGTGCGGAATTCCAATGAGCAGGAACTTCTGACAGCAGCTTTTCCCAATATTTAACCTTCACAATGTCAGTGAAAGCAAGCTCAGATTCTTTCTCCCCCTCCGTGTCACCCCAAAATACTTTTTTCTGCCCAGTTAACAGTCACCATTAAGAAACTCGCTGCCCGAAGATAGGCTTTACTGATGAACAGAACACCTCTGCTCATCCAGAACACCTCAGTATGAAAGCACCATCCCTTGACCCTTTTTACATCAAGAGGGTAGGTGTTACAGAAACCATATTTTCTCCATACAAGCTGTTGTCTTGGCTATCACTCATGATTTAACACCACCCTTTGATGTTGGAGAATTTTGGGGTAAAGTGACAGTCATAAATCTTCATATTGGTAAAATTCCTGAAATGTAATCGCTACATGCACTTTACTATATATTCTGTACTTCAGCGTGTTAGCGGCTGATGAAATTGCAGGCATTTGAGAGGGGAAGTGGGGGGTTTTGGGTGGATCTTTTATGTTTTGGAAGTTAAAAGACACTTAATACATCAGTGTCATTATAGTATATGCCATCATTTCACAGTAATTTATGTAAGGTAGTAAAATATGTTTGTTCCCAACTGCTTCTTCATCGTGCAGTAGCATGAACTGTTAGGATAGCTATGTGAAACAGGTTTGAAAAAATTCATACCATCATAAACTGGGTTTAAATTGTGTAGAAAGCACAGCATATTTTCAGATTGAGTTCTATGCAAAATTTCATTGTTCCCCCTTTAAAACACTGAGAGCAGAGAAGTTCTTAATTCATTTGGCAGATGATGAAAAAAGTCTGAACTGAGCAAAACTTGTCCTATTACCTACCTTGCATGTTTTATGTCAGGTTAGAGCAAAATTAGTCCTTTATGAATAAGATGCTGGTAATAAAGATTATAGAAGATGCATTAATTTGTGCCAACTTTCAGAAACTTCTAAAGTATGCTGAGATTTTGAGAATACATAGTAGTTGCCTCGCCATCCTAAGAAACACCACTTTCTTCTGCTGAATAAATCTGCTTGTTTAAGTACATGCTGGGCTATAATTTATCATCCCAAGGTTTATCTGTCATTTTACATAGGAACAGCGGCATGCTTCCCCCCAGTATTTTATCTGTAACCATCAGAAAACAAGCTGATTTTCATTGTCAAAAGCAGTATTTTCACTGTGTTGGTAACTAAAGGGTACAATATTTTCAGTTGTTAGGTCAGAGACATACATTGTTTTAAATACACTTTATACATATTGAAAAGTTTTGGCTTTAAGAGAGAAATGTGTTTTGGACACTTCTCCTATCAGAGTAGCGGATGGGGTGGTTCTACATTAGCACTTCTGGGATTTATGCTGTATTTTGCACTACAAGTGTTAAAAATTACTCACACAAGCACCTGCATCTGCGGAAGAAGAATTATCCTAGACCAGTAATAGTTCCAAAATCTGTCATTTTTCTGCTAGGAACCAGGATTTGAATGCAGCATTCCAGCTGCTAATGGATATTCAGGGTCCTTCCGGATGGGGTCTTGATTAGTAGATGACAGATTAACAGAAGAGCTGTGTTTTATGGTTGGGGAGGTTAAACAAAACTCAGGTTGCCTTTTGGATGGAGGGGAAGCAGGATCATTCAGAGACTTTGCAGGAAGTCACGGGAGGGGAATGCCATAGTGAATGATGAACGTGGTCCATTATCAAACACTTTGTGAAAACTTTTATTTCCTCTAAGTAAATCACATAGCTTGTACAGGGCACAAGTAGAGAATTAATTTTGTTGGATTTTGCTGGAAATATGTCAAACAGTATTCAAGCCAAAATTTAGGAAGGGAAATTGCATAGTGTATTTAAGCCAATCATGTAGTTGATGTTCCCTTTGAATTTAGCAGCTTTTCTTGTTTGGTGAAAAATGTTTTGTTGGAAATTAACTTCTTATGTCAAGGTCTTCTGGTTTTGTATATCCAGGCACATGAAATAGAGCCACATAAGTTACAAGCTTTTTCTGTAACATAAATATGTAAATAGGTTGATTATTTTCATCTAACGTAGAATATTGCAATGTTCTTTTATTCTTACCAAAACAGTATTTAAGCATTATTTAAGGAAATTGCATTTTCTCACTTGCTATTAGCATTTGAGGCAGTGTGTATCCCCTAGGTAAGGAAATCCAAGCTTGGGGAATAATAATTTTGTACGTGCCACGTATTGTTAAAGTGTTCTTTCGGATAGGAAAGCTGCAAAGGTGTTCAGGCTCAAAAAAAATCATTTGACAAATCCTTCCGAACAAGAATGGTACGTGCAGTCATCCATGGGCTTTACAGACTGCACAGTCCTCAAGGAGTGCAGCAGCCTGGCATGTAGAAAGGGATATATTATCCCTGATTGATAGAGGTAGGACTTGGTCTGCTGAAGGGCCCTGGAGATCAGGATTGAGGTTTTCAGATTGAATAGATGTGGGCTGGGATCTACTAGGAACATAAGATAATATCCGTGGGGGACTGTGAAACAAACTAATTCCTTCTAGTTGCAGAAATGCTAATGAATGTTTCTGAGCCGCCATGTTTTGCACAAGCTAGTTGCACAAGCTTAAATCTTTGTACGACTTCTAGGTATGCCTAGAAGATGCCTCTATATGGCAGGAGAATCAATAGGGTGCATGTCTGAATCACCATGGAGGGGACCCTGTCTGTGAGTAGATTGAGTTTTAAGCCACATGCCGGCTGGACAATAGCTTTCTGTAGGCAATTATTTTAGTCGATCTTCTTAATTATGATTTAAGTGTGATTCTAAGCTTCCCATCACACTGGAAGGAAGGGTGGGGAAGCCACTTGCTGGAAAGGGAAGCCATTCCCCAGGAAGCCCTCTGAAAAATATTCACATCAGACTTACTCAGGTTTATTTTGTGCCAGGTGTTCCTTTGTGCAAGAAACTGATACTCCTGGCAGTCCTGAATAATCAGGATTTACACATCTTCTTTTAGACTCTGGAATAGCTTGTAATCTGTGAGACAAAAGAGAGATCAGGCTTAGCTCCTTTTATCTGACACTGTGTTTCTGTGACCTACATGTCTTGTGGCAGATAGCTTGAATATCCTAATGCAGCGAGCCTCTCTATAAACTGAAGTGTGCTATCAACTGAAGTATGCTAAGCGAAATGTTGGTTACGTGGGTGACCTGTGTAAGGATCTGAAGTAAGCCAGAATCCAGGGATTAAAAAGTGCCATTGCTCCCTTAAAGCATGCCAACCGACCAAAAGCTGCCAAAATTCAGTTAATATTGATCTGCACTGTTCCACTGTGCCTCTACACAAAAGTTCCCTGCGTGGCTTCCTCACTCATGTAACGCAAATTGTGCTATGCAATCTGAAGTGTCATAAAACTCCTTTAAAATTTCAGTCGAATAAAAATTAATAACATGAAAGAATCTAATGTTCAGGGACCTCATATATTTCCTTGCCTAGATAGGTGCTTGAAGATAATCTTGGAATAGATGACAGTTGTTTGTCAAAAAATCCACACAGAAAATCTGTGGTGGTTAAAGAATTAAATATATCTCATATTTCCTTGTAAGAGAGTCAGAAAAGATACAGGAAGGTAGGCCATTCTTTCCAGTCTCAGTACAAAGTTCTCTTTTTTGATTACTTCCTTAAATATGAACATTTAATGTTTTGCTCCAAAATTTTTAGGAAAGAGACTCTACCGACCCATTAACAGCCTGTTAACTGACTTGGGTTTAATAGCTGTGCTTCTGCCTCAGAGAGAGATGTGTGCTAGAAAAATCTCAAAATCACAAGATTTGCCTTTCCTGCTTTTAACTTTAGGCTGGATGTAAAGCCATTTCCTAACCTGGGTCAGGTGCAGCAAAAGTTTCCTAGGGAGAGCTTCTACCCTTGTATACGTAGACAGCATCATTCAGGCCGGAGAATTTCACTGCATTCCTGTATTATCCACATCTAGATTCAAGGTAAAAATCCCTGGGTTTCTGCCCCCAGGAAGTTCAGCAAAATGCAAGCGCATTTATACTTAATTCTGTTTGCAACATGGTTTTCTTAGTTATAGTTTTCTCTCCATTATATTTTTTTCTCCAGTTCACTAATACAATTTATCCTTTTCCTTGCCTTAATTTACTTTTTCCTCCTATCTTTCCTATTCTCCATTTTATCACTACTTTGAAAAGTAACTGCATCTCTCCTGATGCTATTCTTCTGCTTGCCTCTGTACTCGCCTGCACACTCTGTGTCTTTTGCCTTTTGTCTAAGCATTTTTGTGGTTTATTTGCTCAGCCTTCTCTAGGGCCTTTGCTCTGCCAGCTTTAAACTACGTGGTCAAAATGATTCCTTTTTTAATGAGTCAGTTAATCTGTTCTCCGCATATTCAGCTGTACTCTGTTGTCTTTCTCTTTCAAAAGGCCTATACTTACCTCTAGTAACACTTAAATGGCACTATAATGCATTAATTGTTAAAGCATCATTAAAGATGCTTAAGCAACTAGCAGTATTCTTGTCTTCTGGATGGAGAAGCACAGATAAAGGGAGAGACTGTTCATGACACAGGATTTTTAGGTGATAATTTCCTGTGGTTTTCCCTCAAAGATTCCTCCCTGCATCTGTTGCGCCTTTGAAAATTTTGCTTGAAACGCTTTGCCTAGAGCAGGGTGTAAATAATGCAGTGAGGAGGTGCCGTGTGCTTGCTCGATAAACTGTTCTGGGTTTCCTCATCACAGATGAGCAGCTCTGCTGGTGGTCTCCTCTGGTGGGTCGTTGGGAGAGGTAGGAAGATGCAGGAACTTCCCTGACATGGTGTGGGTGGCACTGGGTACTAACAGCAGCAGAATTGCTTTTCCCTTGCTAGAGTTGTAAAGACCTTTGTAAAAATCAAAGGGACAATAGGTGGTTTTCAAGAGACTGGCATGGGCTTATGCGGCGTAACAGAGAGTTTCACATGTTATTAATGTGTATATTTTTAAGGTGCTTTTAATACTTTGAAGGAGAGATGCGAAAATCTGCAACAGACATCCCAAAATCAAAGTGGGCCACGGGACTCCCCTGTCCTTGGCTGCTCGCTAGGAATCCCTAGAAGGTTGGCTGTGTTTGTTTATTTTCAGTTTCAAGACCCACACTCAGGCTGCCTTGCACACGTGCAAGTGCTTGGAGTGTGTTAGGGTCATCCTTCATGTGGAGTGAAGACATGGAAGGAGGCGATTGCAAAGTAGCCTTTTTTTCAGTGCAGTCCCTGGTTCCAGTCTCTTCTAGCAGTACGAAGTGCAATAAATCAATTTAAAAGAAGCTTTTGAAGAGGGCTCCATTGCAGGGTGATGGTTGAGTCTTTGCTATTGTGTTTGACCCTCTTTGACATCTAACATTTATTGGGGCTTTTTAACTCTTAATACTTTCTCCCAATTAACATGTCCAGACCTTGAACTTAAATATCTTCTCTCAGCTTATGCCAGTTGATGGTCCTCTGGGTAACTCTCCTGACTAAATTTCCACAAAGGCTTTTGGAGGGGGTGGTAAAGAAAGTTGTTTCAGTTCTTTTAAAACTGACCTCCTTGTAGAGCTCTCTTTAATTTCAGGAGGCACGTGGCATAAATCCTATGTGTTTTATTGCTTGATGTAGTGGAATTTCTAATGCGCATAGGTTTTCTTTGCCTTTGAGAGAAAGTGTAACAGTAAAACAAGGAGCCTGTTGTTATATTATCACTCTGTATCAATGCGTTACTAAAGATTCCAACTGACTCAGGCCATTAGGACTCTAAAATTACCTGATAACAGACAACACAGGCCTGAAATCTGTGATAAGAAAATGACAGAAGGTTTTCTACACAGAAGTATTCAGGACTTCAGAAGTCTTTTTAAACTCCAGTTTTTCTATCCAAATGGATTCAGTCTACAACTTACAGGGTCTGCAAAATTATGCTGCTCCTTCCCTTAATGACAAGTCTGCGTGCCCATACCCAGCCTAACTTCCTCAGGCAGCGTAGTCATTTCTTCACATTTCTCCTGTGCCCACCATATTCCCCACCACTGCCGCTTTCAAACTTCACTCAAACACCCATACTCTCTTCTATCTCCCACAACTTCTTTGCAATTCTTATAATTTTGGTTGGGTAGAAAAAGACGCCCGGGGGTAAGGCTGTAAACAGATTTTCCACAGTGGTTTCCTTGTCCTGCTTCCCCACATCATCCTCAAAAAAGAGCCTTCCAAGTCGAATGATTTTTTAGTAGCAAAATCCATGTTTGGTTAGATTAGATTCAAACTGGGTTCCTGATCTTTCAAACTCCATATATAAAAGATTTTGAACATTTTTCCCCCATTTTGCTATATTAGTAAGAAACTTTCACAAACGGTAATGAAGTAATAAAAAGTCTTGTATTAAAAATGTTGTCTAAAATAGAAATACAGATTTTTATTAGTTACTGTTTCTAGCAGAAAGTAGCTGATTTGTTTCTGGTGTGAGGAATTGTCAGTGTAACTTGGTTGTAGAATGATAATGTGCACCTGAGGAAGATCCAACCGTTAGTGCTTCAAATTGCCACCTGTTGGTATTGCACATTGAAGGTACTACTTGGGGTATAGCAAAATCCTTAGTAGATTGCAAATAAAATCTTATGTAGATGACAACTCTGTGAATGACAAAAGATGATCTCGATGTTCATGTGAAACATCATCGTCCTGGCTCGTGATTTGAATTTTGTTATGTTCAGAAATGCAAAAACTGATTTTGCAAATCAGGGACTGTTTAGATTTATTTACATGTGACATATTTGTTTCCTTTGTTTTGACAGCTAGCCCTACACATTTGCTCATAAATAATTTAAAAAATCAGGTCCATATGACTTCTTTCAGACAACTTCTTTAGAATCTGCTTAACGATAAGCATAAGGAAGGTTCAGATGGTTCGCATATAAGTTCACTTCTGAATAATCATGTATTTAATTGCTTTGCTAAATTGAGCAATGGCTTCCAGTCAGCAATAGCGTGTAAGCCTGTCTCCGCTTAGCTTCATGTTCAGCTGTTTTTTGAGTCAGGATATTTTGTTGACTGTGGGCCCCACCATCCCCAAAGGATGTGATTGATCCGAAAGAAGGAGATGGTATGAAGGACTGCTTTTCAGAAAAGAACTGTGGACTGGTTTGCAACATTACTGTGGCAGAATGCAGTATCTGCACTGGGCACCGTGGCTTTGTGCTCTCTCTGTGGGCTGCTTTCTGGGGTCCACAGGTACGGTCTGCTCCATGTCCAAACCAGCACCCTCCTGAGCGGTAGCCCGGGTCTCTTTTTGCTTTGTTTGTGGCCCTAACATTGTTATTTTGGGGGCTGGTTTTGGCTTACCCCAGGAATGCATCTGACTGGGACATTGTTCTGAGACTAGAGATACACCATAGTTGAACACGTTACATTCATGATGATAGAAGTCCGTTCTGAGCTTGTGCATTTTTCACTTTGGCTGATTTAGAGGAAGCTGGTTTAACTACTAGCACGTACAGAAGTTTGATCCCTTCATTGCGTGAGTGTTCATTTAGCGCAGTCTCTGCCATTCTTATGAGGGAAGAACAGTTGTGAACAATTTTAAGACTTTGGTGCAAGTCCCACTTTTTAAGGTAATTAGATGGTCTCACTCTCAGTGTTTCTTTAAAAACAGATCTTAAAAAATCAGCAGCAAGTTTTTTTCCTGATGTGCAATGATGAAAAGAATGGCAGCTGAGGTCCCTGGGAGATGGGGAAGGTGTGTGCAGGAGCCTGGGAGTGTCATGAGTTACACGAGACAAGTTCAATATGGGGGTGACTGGGCAAAATCTGGTATGGAGCTCTGCAGTTGTGCCAGTAAGGAGAGATGGGTGTGTGTGTGTGAGAGGGAAACATGTCTTTTGTGGAATAGGGAATAATAAAAGCTGCTGCCATTTTGTGGGGAGTGGCCTACTTGGAAAGGGTGGTGGGGAGAAAGGACCCAGGTGTGCTAGATTCACAGGTGATTAGCTGAGGAGAAGATGGAAGCTGATACCATGCAGCTGTGAAAAAAGATAAGAGCAGGCTGCAGTGCCTCAGAGAGCAAAAGGACGGTGCTAGGGAAGGTGAGCTCCTGGAGCGTCGTGTGGGAGTTGGATCCTCTGCCTTCAAGAGCGGCCTCTCTGGGATAGGCCGAGAGTTGTTGGAGGAGAGCGAGCTATCCCTCGGGATGGGCATCCATCAGGTAGGGAGAAGGAAGAGAAATGGTAATGTGAACTGGCCCTGTTTGAGCTTGGAAAAGACTAAAAAAAATAGGTTTAGTGTTGACTTGGGGTGCTGGGGAGGGAACTTAAATGTTTATGAAAGGGTTTATGTGGTACTGTCCTTGAACTAACAGATTTTGAGGCCTCTCTTTATGTTTCCATGTACTGACTGGATATTAGTACGTACTACTACTAGTACCAGTTACTATGCTGTGAAGGGAAAACTACTTTTCAGGAAAGTTATGTGAGAAGCCTTTTGTACATGCTACAAAATATTTCATGAGTGTGCTCTTCAGGTATGTTTTTCTGCTGTTGCTTTTGCTGAGGAAACTTAAGCTTGTATCTGTTTGGATACTGTAGTAAGATGGCTTCAGTTCAGTGAGCAAAAGATAAGGTGAAGAAAATATGCTAACAATAATGAATTGTGATTTATGTATTTATTTTTGGTAGGTACCGCTTATTGTTTTCTGGTATTGTGGTGGAAGCAAATTATATGTATTCTAGTTCAATGCAGTTATGCAGATTCATCTGCTTTTTCATACTGTACTTAGAGTTCTCAGCAAATCATGGAATATAACAAGTGTTGATTTAAAAAGCAAAACAAACCAAAAAGCAACAAGGCAAACCACTCCAGCAGAGTTAAGTGTGTTGTTATGCCCTTAATTCTGTATTTTTCTTTCTGCATGCAATCATTTCTATTATTTGGCAATCATTATGTGGTGTAGCAGAAGTGAGCTGAAACACTCTAAGCACAGAGTTGACTTTATAAAGAGATTTTTAGAAAGAAATGGGTTGTGGCAGGGGATTATTATCTGAAATACATCGGCATACACAGAGTATCTTTCATATTTAGTGGCACTGCAAAAAATATTCATAATTAAACATATGATGCATGGAGTAATTCTCATGGGAGCCATTTTATATAATTAATTTCCAATAAATGCATTGCAATGTAATATCATATCACCCAAGAAGATAAATACTCTGAATGGTAGTTGGAAAATATAAATGGCTAATTCCTTAGCTCTTTAGAGAGGAATGGATCTGTACAGAAATGGTTTCTTGCAGAGGGAATAATGCAGATGAAACGTTGCAGACTCTGAGGAAGCAGTGCGGGGCTTCTGCCAGCAGGTCTTTATTAGACGTGCCAAAGAGCTCATGCTTTGGGTTGAGGTATACTTTTGTTTATGGTTTTGGAGCTTACTGGGTCAAGTCACAAAAGAATTTGGCTTTTTATTATTTTCACCTCACTTTGAAATCACAGTACATGAGACTTCTTTGAAGTAAGTTTACTTATGTAAGCTGCTGAATATAACATTTTTTTCATTAAAACGTAAGTCTTCTGGCTTACAGTATATTCAAGTTCCTTATATGTTCTGTAATAGCTAATAGGAGGCCTGATTAAAAATGCAGAGGGCTTGTCAGAGTGTGAGAGGTGATTTACATAGCTTTTGGGCAGCTTTCTACACTGAAAACTGAGACCTTCCTTTCATGGTGTTTTTTAAATCTTCCATTGCTCCCCACCCACTTTTCCATTATCTTGTATAGTGCTAGTAATAACAATGAATATATTGTGAATGTCAGTTAAAAGCCAAGTCTCTGTCTATTATAACTAATGAAAATATATTGAATTTAATGTACTTGGTTGGAGATATTACTTTCTGACAGTAAATGATTGCTCACGCTAATTATGGTCATTATCATGCAAGCACAGTGCATTCTTTAAGCCTGACGTATTACTGGTATTTGAAGCCCCAAAAAAATGTTTGGGTGTTTTTTAAGTTAAACAAAAAAAAAGATGTAAAGTTTATTTTTGGTGTTAATTTTTGGCCACTTTTAAGAGAACTGAGTCCATCGCATCTCAGTAGGCTGGTAAGGAGGTTCTGATGCATTCAGAATTACCTGGCTTGCATGGGAAGGAGGAGGAAAGGTGGCATATTGACTTAGTGGGTCTTTTTCCAAATCTTTCCCTTTTATCTCTTAATTTCCACCATCTCCGTTCCATATGTGTAGGGATGTGCTGGTTTTGGGTGGGACGGAGTTAACCTTCTTCATAATAGCTAGTACGGGGCTATGGTTTGGGTTTGTGCTGAAAACAGTGTTGATAACACAGGGATGTTTTTGTTACTGCTGAGCAGTGCTTCTGCAGAGTCAAGGTCACTTTGCTTCTTGCACCACCCCACCAGTGAGTGGGCTGGGGGTGCACAAGGAGTTGGGAGGGGACACAATCTGGACAGCTGACCCCAACTGGCCAAAGGGATATATCATATGATATGATGTCATGCTCAGCGTATAAAGCTGGGGGAAGTGAGTGAGCGGCTGTGTGGTGCTTAGCTGCTGGCTGGAGTTAAACCATGATAGTCCTTTATTTTTTTGAGCTTGAAGTTCTATTTCCAGTATAGTAATAGATGAAACAGTTCTCTTTGTAAGTCAACTTAGAAACTATGTGCTTTTCAGTGATAGTATGTTTAGGTTTCAACTTCACATGCTGCTGTCTTCCTAAAAATACCAAAACAGAAAGGAAAACTAAAAATGCTTTAAAGCTTAGACTTTTTTTATCGTAAAGTAATGGAAATAAGAAATGTGTATGTTGTGAAATACAGCTGGTTTCTACAAAACTGTAGGAGAGTAGAAGCACAAGAGCATGGCTTTAGCTTAACGCAGTTTTTGGTCGTTGTTGTTTGTTACCTAAGCAGGAGTAATCAGCTGGCATCACCTGTAACTTCTGACATATTTACAAAAGAAGAATTGGTGGGGTCATATCTTAAAAAATCCTCAGAATGTATCTCAGTTACCAAGACCTGTGGTCCCAGGCTACTCATAGTTGCTGAAGAGGAATACCTGAATAGGAATGTCTTTCTAAATTGGGGCTTTTCATATAATCTTTTTCTGATTTTTCTCCTTTTTTTAATCAGTTCATGATAGCTGTAATTCACATACAGTAATGTACAACTCATAAACTGTCAGAATAATTACATTCTACAGCCTTCTAAAAATTTAAAAGGATGGAAATATTTAACAAGCATAGAGAATATTTTCAGGATACTATCATGCCTTTGTCAAAGCTCCCCAATTTTACAAAATATCTGTGTGACTAATGGAATAGATTGCTGTTAGAATGTGAAAAAAGAAATTCTATTAGAGTATGTTTCACTTGTATATGATAATAAAATGCTGAATTCTGTAGTAAAATGTATTGGATTATAACATATTTGCTTGAGAAAATCTGTTTGTCAGCTGCATCCAATTGTTCAATGTAACTGCAATTATTATATGGTAAATGGGACGTGTTTTGGAGATGAAGTCATAAGAATATTTTTTTCCTTGCCCCTTTCCTCAAGGCCATGGAAATTCAGAAGAATTTAATTTGTGAAGTGCAATGGGTGCATGTGTATGCCTGTTTTAGGTGCTCAGACTTTAAATAAATGCAGAATGCAAGATGAAACTGTAGGCCATGCATTTTTAGGTATGCATCATTGGGTGTGTTTTTGCAGTTTTATTGCTCTGAAAGAATGGTTGCCTTGATTATACGTAAGTAATGAGAGCTGAATGATTCTGGCAAGTTAAAAATGTAAAAGTGACACTTTCACTGTTAAAAAATGCAGGAGTGTAGCCACTGATACATTAAATTAAGGTAACGGCATGTAAGTGCCCAGTGTGTATTCATTTAGCATGTTGCTTGGACTAGCTGTTGGATGACTACTGGGTTGCTTCGTATTAGTGAGCAGATACAGATGTGAAGAACAGAAAGCATGTAGAAGCAGTTAATTCATCTGTTCATCCAGCCTGAGCAGCTCTTAAAACCTCTACAAGGCTTAGCTGCCTCTCCAATTTTCATAATGTGAATAAAATGTAGTATCTACATTAATTAGTATTTTTGGTAAGAGGCGAAAAGGAGGAATGCATTTATTTCTTCATAGGAAAATAATTATTGTATCATTTCCTTTGACTACATCAGCGTTTTGCAGTTGTTTTCTTACTAGCTATGATAGTATCTTGCAGAAGGATAATCTTTCTCTTTTTGGTGGGGAAAAAAACACGATGAGCTGATGTTTGTAATGTCGGTAGCACCAACTACTGCTCAGAACGTACATACTCATTTATATTTTTCCATGCTTCTTAGGAATTCTGTGTTGGCTATTTACATGAGTAGGTAATGGACCAGGTTTTTTATTCTGAATGGGAATGGCCCTTCTTGATGTGCTAGAAGGTGATCTTCTAATCAGTAAAGTGCATAATTCTAAGAAAATTACTACATTTGCTGTATCCAACTTAAAAACTTTATCATTTTTGTTTAAATATATTAAACTCTGCCATTTTCCAGCCACTACTCCTCCTTATGTAATAGAAACCTGACAGTCTGAAGGTGATAATGAATGTTTAATTACCTTTTTTCCTGTAGGTAGTCACAATGCTGTCCGAACCCGTTAGATGTTAGATTACTGCTCTTTCTCCCCACTGCTCACCTTCCCATTATTTGTGAACAAATCATTTAGCAAATGAATATCTAACCCCTGGCTCTAAGAAAAACTGGTAGCCAGGAAAGACTATCTAGATGCAGAGGAATTAAGTGCTTGATACTATCAATAATGGTCTGGCCATCACAGGGCTGACATTTCAGTTGACAAGAAGATGAAAAGAAAAGCAAGCATTTAGACCATCTGTATGTTGTTAAAGTGATTTGGGATCCAAGAAGACATCTGATTTCACTAAAGAAACTAAACATTCCTAAGAAGATAGTAGTAATATTGGGAGCTAAAAGGTGATCCTATTTTAATTTTCCCAAGGATAATGGGAAACAGCTCATCTGAGGTAGCTTCTGTTTTCTCTAAGAATAAGCACAATTTACTGAAACTGTAAGACTTAACTGCACCATTCTCTGGGCCTAAAATATTGTAATTTTCTTTAATGAATTTTCCCTTCTCTTTTCCCCTATGCACTCATATACTTTGGCTTGGAATGGATCCCAGTGCAGTGTTGCTTTTTTTGTACAGTTAGCCTTACTGCACCTATGTATTTCTCTCACGTGCATGCTATAAAGATTAAAATGGCATTGTTTGGAATAACAACAGGGAAATGATGCTCTAAATAAAAAAAAAAAAAAGCTGTGGCCAGTAAGGATAACTATCCCTTGTAAAAACTACTGCAGTGCTCTCTTCAGGTCAGAATGAGCTCAAACATTGAATGTATTTTTCACACTTGCTGAAGAGAATTTTGTGGTTGCCTAATGTCATTATTTTGCACTGATTGCAGTGAGATGTTTGGACTCTTACTGTTTGTTTGCAGATTGTAGACAGCTGATGGCTTGGTGTTCAGAAAGGCTCAAGTTTTGTGAGGGGTGAAGTTTGCTTTGACTCAATTTCTGCTTACAACACGTGTATGAGCAGAAAAGTCTCTCTATGTATTTTTTGAGTAGGAGTAACGTGCAGGATTATACATTGATTGTGCTGCTCAGATCATCTAGGTGCTAGATGAGTTTGTTCTACAAGACTCACAGTAGTGCCTTTTCCAGCAGCACCCAGCAAACAGGAATGATCTCCCTCCTGTCACGTTACATCAGAGAAGTCATCTCTTCCAGTAGAGCACTATGCAAGGTAGAAGCTACCAGTGGCTCCTCACTGCTGCTTAAACAGTCCAGCTTAAAGGACCAAAGTGTGATCTGACTAGAAATCTAAGACACTTCCCACCACTGTCTGTTTTCCTTTGGGTGTTTCTAGTTTGACCCAACATTGGAAGATGTGGGCTTCTGGCAGTCTGTACATGCAGCCTTTGTGAGGTGTGTATACATCAACTCAGAGCTGCACATGTATCCAGTTGCAGAAATTAAAAATCCTTACCTAGCGATGCATGCTGCATCAATTTAGGATGTTTTGAGTTTCATGTAGGTGGATAATAGTTTGTGGCTGATTAACAAATAAGCATGTGATTTGTTGCTGTTGCCAGTGCTGGCACCTGGAGATGGGGCAAATGCTCTGGAGAGGTCTTGTCTCAAAGGTGATGAGCGCAAGTAACTTTTCCTGTTACTCCTAAACTGGTAGAAGCATCTTTCTATAGAAGCATCTTTCTATTGGGATGCAAAGAAGTAGGTCCAAATTTGGCAATCCTAATAATATGATCTGGTTAATAAAAAAAGGAAATTGAACTAGTGGTTTTTTGAATATCTGCATATATAGGTCTGTAGGTCCCTTTGAAAAGGTATCATCAATGGGAAAAGACTAGATTTTTTTTTTAATAAAGAAAGCTTTATTCAGAGTAAATGAGATACTTTCTCTACTGTTTAAAAAAAATACTGTTGGATAAATGCAATAGTTCCTGGCAAGCAAGTTTTACCCAGTGTTTCAATACATCATCTGGCTGCAAAGCGTCTTGGGATGATGCTCCAACTTGTCACGAATGTCACTGTTGAATGAAAGCTGGTTGGTTTGGGTTTCTTGTTCTAAAGACAAATACTTTTTGTCACTAGCAAAATGATCATGGTCTTCAACTGGATTATGGTTGTGCCTTGGAAAGGAGAACTAATGTTATCAAACTTAATTTTTCATTGTGAAGGAGTAATGAAAATTTATTGTATTTAAAGGTCACAAGTAGCACAAGGATGTACTTCTGATGGTGGGTTGTTTTGATTTTTTTTTTGATTTGAAGTGCTGCTTCATAGGCTAACCTTGTAGTAGTCAAGTATAAAAGCTTCTTCATCAGAGTAAGATAATGATAAGTTATGTAAGATAAATGATAACTAAAAAAAACTACCTTGGGCTGAGGTACAATCTCAGAGTGCAGCCTGTCCGGAGATGCCATTTTAAGACACTGTTTGGTTTGATCCAATTTTCTCAATTTTTGACCCAACATTTCAAATAATGGACCAGCTATACCGGCAACTTGTCAAGGGCTTGTTTATGTGTTGCTTGTTTTTATCTAGGTTAGATCATTTTGTGTTATCTGTAGTTGATACTTAAAACAGTTTACCTTATTATAATGTAAGAAGAAAAAGCAACCATGACATTAGATGACATTTTAAAACATTTGTCTCCTTATTTTCAAAGGTGTAAATGCATTGAAAGAGGAGAACTACATTTTAGTGAGCTTAATGGTATTGATAGAACTTCTCTAGCCTTAATCAGTCCCTGGAGCAACTTAAATCTATTTATAATGAGCATTCTGGAAACAGTGTGTCTACCTCTACTGTTCGGAACCAGAGCTTACAGTTTTTTGCTTTTGTAATTGGTGTGATGTTCAACTTGAGTAAATTTCATTCACATTAACCTTGAAGTAAGGAGCTTCAAGTTGATTATTATTTTTTTAAGTCTTGGGTGTTTTGTTTCTCATTTCTTTGTGCTTTTTATTGTAGGAAAATGAAATGGAGTTAATAAATTTTATTTCTAACATCTTTTATATTCTTGGATTACAAGGAGGACTTTTGTTTCAGTTGCTTGCATAAGGAAAGCAAATTAAAACCAGGTGACATCAGCTCTATTGCTTCCAAATGCACTTTTAAACAGACGCTAACAAGGCTGCTGGGTTTTATAGGCTTATTGACAGACAACAAATGAATTTCATCCCTTTTCTTCTATTCACTGCTTCTTCCTCCTTTTTCATCTTACTTGCGCTTTTCTGGGCAGGCATAATAATTGAAGCATCCAGCATATGAATGTTCCTGACGGGCAGTGTGGCAATGTGATACAGGCTGCACCTGGCTCCTGGCTTCCTTGCATACGAATTTGAGTCAATTGTTTTACAGCTTCCCTGAGAAAGGATTTTAAAAGGCAATAATTGAGGAAAAGTAGATTATATTTTACTGTGTTACAAGATCTTGTTTCAGGAGTAAGATACTTGAACTTCTTTTAAGACTCTGAAAAATACAGAAAATATGTTAAAATAGAATATAACAAATTGCTATATAACTTTTTTAACTAATGTTATCCAATGGTCTTCATGAATTGTTTCTTACGTCTCCCTCTGAGCAATAACTCAAGATCAGGTCCTTTTCTGACGTTTTTTCTGCAGATTTTTTTTGTCAGCTAGCCCTGATGTACAGATTGTGGAGGATATCAAGAATGTCGGTTCTGTGGTAGAGAGTAATCTGACTTCACCTGCTGCCATGTATGTTTGTTTTCTTACCTAAGAGAATTCTGTTTCCTCCTTCATTGACTTGTTTTCCACTTTCCCTTCTCAGGGTTCATTTTCTATGCCTTGATATGTTGGTCTTCCCTTTAGAGGAAGATCTTGTTTTTTCTCTTTCACATCAAGGTGGTGCTTCACATTTCTTCATCTTTTTAGTTTGCGGTGGTGTTTTTTTTAAGGACAGTGTTTCAACAATGAAAGTGTATGTGGATATACATAAAAACGATGAGCTGTGTCTGGGTAGTTATTTCTACATAGTGAAAACAACAAGATGCTGTGCTGCAAGGAGAGTACGTTGCTGTTTCCCAAGAAGATTGTATGTGTGTATTGCCATAGTTCTGTACTTTCAGGCCCTTTCCTATGGATGTGATATTAAGCCAAGGAAGAAAACAAATAGCTGAAAATGAGGAAGAAAATGTGCTCAATTTTTTGTATCATCTGCTAAACAAGGTCTCATTCTGTTGCAGACATTCCTTGTCATTTGAGCAGAGACTCATGTAATATATTTTGTCCTGCATACATTCCCTTCACATCTATCATTGAGCTAGCCTTTTTCATCACTGCTTCTGTGATTGAAATGGAAGAGGTTCTTGCACTTGTCCTGTTGCAAAATGCATGTGCAGATGCTCTTTATTGCAGGTATCACTTACACAACAGGAATGATCCCATTGGATTGGCTTATTACCTTGTCATATAGGATATCCTGCGTTCTGGTTTGGTTTTGATGTTTAGTGACAACAGTACGTGGAAGTATGCAAGATCTCTAGTATATATGTCCTTTGCAATAGATGCATAATGTTTTTTTCTGGGTTTCTCTTGATTTTTTTTTTTGTCAGTTTTTGTGTACTTTCTTCCAAATCGGTGATTGTATTTAAAGAATAGCATTAGGTGGGAAAATTTCATGGTTATGAGTTAAAATATTGCAAACGATAATGCTTCTATTAGAAAAATTTGTTCTGAAACACCCAGATTTTTAGTACGCAAACTTATTTTATAGATGAGCAATACTTGCAAAATGTACATTTGCTTAATTTTTAATGCTGTATCGTGACATATTAACAAGTTGATATCCTTAACAGGTGAAGTCAAATGCTTTTACTGATTCATACATCATATGAAACTTTTAGTGATAGTATCATGAGTGAAATTTGCATATTACTTCATAAAACATTATAGGAAGCTGCAATTTAAGGGTGTTTACAGCAATCTGAAAGAAGCAGAATTTTTTTTGGTGGTGTCATGCCATACTGAAGAGCATTTGAGCATACAATTATGCCATTAAATGTCACACCAGCTTTAAGGAGTTAAATAAAACAGAGTTGAAATTGTACTGAAATCTGTTTAGTTGTAGAGGTTGGAAAATTACAAATCAGGTTTGCTAAGTGGCTGGGTTTTTTCAGTTTTACACTTAGTCACTTTTATTCCCTGTTCAGCCACATTATTTGCTGGTTAAATGCACAGGAGAATAATAATACGCTTCTAATAGCTTATGCACACATAGATACTAAAGAAAATTAGCATTGCTAACAGAAAGACATTTTAGATCAACTGTTGTTTAAAATGTATAGATATGAATGTCAGTTGCTTGATGTATACTATAGAAATGTCTCCTGTAGCAGATCTGTGAACTGTTAAGGTCCCCTGATCCAGAGTGTGTTGAATTGGATGAGAGATTTACCATCTGTTTTGGGTCTGGTTTGCAAAGGCAAGTGGGATTATTTAATGCATTATCATATTTTCTGGTGCAGTTCACACAATATACAAACCTTATGAATGTTTTGTATAATGCCAGATCTGGACAAGAACCCTTGGTCATCTTGCTGGCATTCCTCCTAATTAACTCTCTGATTATGGAAAATAGCAGTTGTGTGACCTTCAGAAGAAATACCTGTGGGTGAGTGTGATGCCTCTCCTAAACATGAGAATACCGCTGAGGTGGCCTGTCCGTTTCCGCACTGTGGGCTGCAGTGCCATTAAGCAGCTCCCACATGAATCTGTGATGCAAAACAGAAGATAAGTTGGATGGATGACTATAGCAACAACTTGTTATTAAAACAGAAGAGAAAAACAAACAAAAAACCTCACCCAGATGTTTCCTACAAAAATCCATTCTTTCATCTTGGGACTCCTTGTCCCCTCTCAGCTCATAGAAAGCCTGCCTTATTCCACTGTAATTCTCGTTTTTATTTGTTGTGTTTAAGGAACATCCCAATGACATTTCTGTGTAGTTACTCAACTGTCTTTTTAACTATCAGTTAATGGAGTAGGTACATGACTATGTCTAGCCAGAAAATGCATTTCAGGAAGACAATGCAAAGTTTCTGGAATGTTAAACCTCAATTCCTTAAATTATATTTTTCAAACATACATGGTTTGAAATAGTAAAAAAACCTAATTAAGAAACAGGTGAAGTAATGCTCATAAAACTCTTTAGAGGTGTAGGGTGCTGTTTCCAGTAGTAGTCACTTAATCCTTTTTTTTTGGGGGGGGGGGGACGACACGGGACACAACACGACAACACACATGGGGGAACATAAGAATACAGGTTTGTGCCTTTATTATTCAGAATAAACTGTTGCAATCTGGGAGGAGATGTGCTGGCCCCTGTGGTAGCTGAGTGCTGATTAACATACACTTGCGTGTACCAAAGGTGCTCGGCTTCACCTGGGCGCCTTGCTGCCCAACTGGGGATGTACGTTATCAGCACTACGCTGTCTGGCTGCTTAATTATCTTTGTGTGCAAAGCTGGAAGAAGAACACAGGAAAGAAAAATGTCTTTGCACAGCAATAATCAATAAGACCAGCAGTATTTTAGGCCTCTGGTGATCACAATTTAGTTGTTTTGAAAACAATTGCAAGAAAGACTAATGATGTAGAACTTGTCGTTTGCTGATTGTTCCTGACAACTCAGAAGAAATTGTGTTAGGAATGGGATTAATTAAATATTCTGTTTATCTGATTGCAGTAGTGAAGGTTTGAAATATTAAGTGTAAATTATACTACACGGTTTTAAATCAATGGCAAGCTTTACTTCCCTTCCAGATAACACCTCTTGAAGAGGTTGGGGGACTCCACGCACCCTGCTAGGTCCAGCTCCACTGTAAACTAATGGGCGTCGAAGCAGCTCTGCAGTACGTGCTGCTGGGACAGTACTGCAGTGTGTGGCTGAAGAGAGAAAGGACCTATGTTTCAAAAGTTACTTTTTTGTGATGAAAGTGGGTGAGGCTAAAGTGCCAGTTGTTTTTTTTTTATACTTATGTGTCAGGTTGAAGGGGAAATGCTAGATAATTTTCTGTTAGGTTTCTGCTAGACAGATTGATTGGACTATTGGAAAGTACTCCAGTTTTAAATGAACTCATACAGTTTTGGAGTTCAAATGCATATATATTTCTACTAGAATAATTTTGCTTTATTGGCTTTCGAAGGTAGGTGAGCCAGATAAGTGATGCTGGGTCTTAGTTGCCCTCTACGGTAGTAGCAAGTTACGAGGTTTACTTTTGGGAATAAAATTTCTAGATTGGTGGAATTGTCTATCAGTTTGCATACATCTTGTCCAGCAAGTAATACACAATGTTCATACCATTTTATATGAAGAGCTACGGGTAAATAAGTTAAAACTTGGAAAACATCAAAGCTGCTTCCTTTGAGACCCCAAGTAATATGTCTGAGGACAGACTTGGGAGCAGAATGTGATCTCCTTTGTGAATTTGTTGTAAATATAAAATCAAATTTTATTAAGAAGTAATTTTGGCTGAACTGCATAGCAGCTGCTGTGAGGGCTAAAGCAACGAGGATGTAAAGCTTAAAAACATCCAGGTAACTCACTTAACTGGTCACTGTGGTATGAAGTCATCGTGATTGCCCGTGGTCAGGGAGTTAGTGTGTAAAGGCTTCTAAAATGAACGATATACTTGGAATTAAGTTTTGGTGACCACCACTGTGTCATCAGTATGATGAAGATGCAAAAAAGTGCACAAGTGACCATATTACTAGGAATCTCATGCCTGAATTTGGGGTGGGGGTGGGGGTGTGACAGTTCTGTTTCAGTGCTTCTGAGGCTACTCACTTAGACCTATGCTGCTTATTCCAAAGAAGAAATGAGTGTGTGAGAGGAGGTGTGGAAAGCATGACTTGAGAGGGAAAAAGTAGGTTTCTATTTAAAAATGTAATTGTTCATTTTTCATGTCTTGTGGGGGAGGCTCAAGAAGCAATTGGTTTAGTTTGAAGCAAAGATGCTTTTCCTTAGATGTCAGAAAACCTTTTCTAAGTTATTAACTCAAAATCATTTAATGGAATTTCCTTTCTAGAAAAGAATTCATATATAGTTATCTGTCTATCTAAACCGGCCTTGTAGATATGCAAATGTGTTTCTATAGAAGTTATGGAAATGTATTTCCATAGAAGGCTTGGGACTACATACTGTCTTCCAGCTCCATATTTCTCTGATCCTCTGGTGTTTTCTATTTTTCTTGCTTTGACCAAGATTGCTATTTGAAATGTACATTAGTAGTTATTTCATGTGGTAGGTTCTTGAGAAAATGCACTGAAATTCATTTTCAAGCTGCAGGTGCTACAATCTGCAATTTGAAAGTCTATTGTAATTTTTGCTGTGTCCTAATAAAGAACCAGTTAAACAGATGGTTTGAAAAGACAAAATTATAATGAAGCAAACCAATCTTCTTCCCAGAAATTTACTCCTGAACTCCCTTTCCTAGTCTTTAGATTGACTGAGATTACCTGAGTAAATAACAAAACTGTAAAAGTAGTCCTTAATAATAGAAAAATTGACAGTGTCCTGGCTACTGTGTCAGCAAGCAGTGCTGTAAGTGTTTATGATGTGCATTTACTTTGGCTCCTGTGCACAGAATTTTCTATTCAAGTGTGATTTTCCTGGCTGTTTTCAGTTTTCTCCTTCTCTGGTAAGCCATTATCTTCCAGTTACGTGATTCTTCTGTCCCTCTAATAAATCTGGGATGGAGACAGAAGGTGAATAACATAGCATTAAATGTTTCTTCTGCCNAACCAGTTAAACAGATGGTTTGAAAAGACAAAATTATAATGAAGCAAACCAATCTTCTTCCCAGAAATTTACTCCTGAACTCCCTTTCCTAGTCTTTAGATTGACTGAGATTACCTGAGTAAATAACAAAACTGTAAAAGTAGTCCTTAATAATAGAAAAATTGACAGTGTCCTGGCTACTGTGTCAGCAAGCAGTGCTGTAAGTGTTTATGATGTGCATTTACTTTGGCTCCTGTGCACAGAATTTTCTATTCAAGTGTGATTTTCCTGGCTGTTTTCAGTTTTCTCCTTCTCTGGTAAGCCATTATCTTCCAGTTACGTGATTCTTCTGTCCCTCTAATAAATCTGGGATGGAGACAGAAGGTGAATAACATAGCGTTAAATGTTTCTTCTGCCTAAAATATTAGGAAGATCCTGATATTTCATTGAGAACTTTGGCAACTGTTAATATAATAGGAATTAAATATATTTGTTTGGATCATTCTGGGCTGAGCTGCACTCGCCTATTTTGCACATGGAATTGGGCTACAGATGTTTTCTGCAGATTTTCTGAGTGCTGCCATCAGGACAGAGTGACCTAAAGTCTGTATTATTGAGGATATGTCTTCACGGTCATTTGCAAGCAAAGTTGAGCAAGCTCGGAGCTGGCTAGCAGCATTCTGACAGTGCTAGTTTGCTGCCAGGGCCTGATCCGACATCCTTTTCGTCTTTGACGAAGAGACCGATCATGGCTTGGCATGAACAGTGAGCTTGTGTGCGGGGGAAAAAAAGGGTTTTTTACTCTAGTTTAGAGCCCTATATTTTATTTGCAAGAAGTTCTTCATCTTCCTGATTGGAAAGAACATTTTCAGAATGTAAATCCTAAAGGCTGCAGGGTTAGAACACTGTTAAATGAGTTTTTTTTAACAGTTCTTATTTGTTGACTGAATTGTGAATTGTTTTTAATTCTGAAAACTTAATAGGAGATCTTGGAGCTGTAATTTTTGCTTCTTGACATGTTAAAATTTACAGGACCTGGCAACTTGGGGATTGAAGTAGTGCAGAAGGTTGTGCATGGAAATGAAAGCCTAAGGCTATGCCCTGCCGTTTTCCTAGGCTGGTACTCATGACGTGGGGTGGAGGGAAGAAGGCTAGGTTTTACTGGTTTATAGACTGGGCTTAGTGATCAAAACATAACATGTTACTGCATTTCAAAACACATTTGTGTACTTGGGGAGGGGGGGGGGAATAGTGGAAGGAAAATTAATGTACAGCAACCCAATTGAGTTTACAGGTGCAGTTTCTTGTGCAGCTCCGATATCCTTATTCTCTCTTCAGAGTGAGTCTGACTTTTATAGGAGCTCTCTGAAAAAGAGGCTTTTTTCTGTCTGGTTTTCAGACAGTGGTTTTAAATTGTCATTCAAATCAGTCAGTATCCACTTCAGCAGGACTTCCCAGGATGTGGCTCAATCACTTGTTTGGCTAGAAGTGTGTGTAGCACTCAGCGCTCCTTGCAAACCAGTCAGAAACAAATTTTCCCTATACTTGCTACAGAGCAAATCATTCTAAACAATGATGCTTTTGCTGCTCCTTAGGAGTTTTATGGGCCTAGAAGTCATTTTACGTAGTATATAATCACACATTTGGCCTTTCTTTACTCCTCCCTGACATAGATCAAGGAGAACCAATAGAAAGTTTTTCTTACTAAAATGTGTAAATATCCTGGGTCAGCTTTGTTTATCACTAAAAGGTTCAATTTCAACGCAGTGTGTGGAAAAAGTGTTGTATTTGGGCTTTTTCTGCAGCTGTACATGGCATCAAATGCAAATTTGCAATATGTGGTGCACAGAGTGCTCAGGGATAAGGACTGGCCCGTGCTCATCTATCAGCTGGGTCAAGAGGCTTGTTCTCTGGAAGCCTCTGTCTCGAACAAAAATGTTTTCCATTTTTCTCTTTACTGGTACTGTTCTAGATAAGAGATAGTGTTTCCTTTTACCAGAACATGTTTTATACAATGCTTTTGAAAAAAGAAAAGAGCAGAGGCCCTGGTAATTATTTTCCAATCATCTGCCTTCAGTGTTTTGAGATTTATTCAGAGACAAAGGAAGTTAACTTTGAGAGGCAACATAAGCTATTGAACAATACTTAAAAATTTAAAATGTTCCATTTTTAAACATCTTAGAGTTATTAAAAGTAAGACTTGTAGAAATTACATACTGCTGTACATCAGAACTTCTTGTAACTTATCGAACTCAATTATTAATGTTTTAAATAAGTGGAAAGAGTCACTGTCAATTCAGTGGGAATATAAATGGGCCCCGTGGCTTACCCTGAAACTTTTGGACTTTTAAAAATTTTAAGTGTTTTTAAACTGCTGCTCCTGTCTCCTGTTTCTTGAATGGGACTTTAGGAGGGTAGTGATGTATATGGTGACAGTATCTCTGTAGTAAGGAAGATAAACACAGGGTGGAAGAAAGGGCTCAAACATGCAAACAAAGTGATGGTTTACAGTTACTATATGTTTTTCTCTTCATGTGGGAGAGGAAAATTTTAACTTTCCAAATGAAAAGGAAGATGAAAGGCAGGGATGGAATTTCACTGATGGAGAACAACAGGGAGGGAGCCCACTGTTCTGGAAAACCAAGGAAGAAAATCTCCAGAGAGCGAACGTTGGGAAGCAATTGAAGCCTTGCACCAGTGGTAATGCTCGAGAGTGTCAGTGCTTCTGTCTTGATTCTCTGATGACTGATCTAAGGGTGAGTTCCCTCTCTGGTGTGTTCATTTCACCCCAGTCCACAGACTTTGAGGACCAAAAGGAGAAATGCAATGCTTTTGAGATTCCTCCTCATGCAGGGTTTATTCCTGCAGGGTTTGGATGCCAGAGAATGAAGCAGGGCAGTGTTTGGGCCAAGTAAGTCCATTTTCAGCTCTTCTGTGCCGCTTCAGTGCCCTGGGAGGTGGTTTCTGAGCCTAGTTGGCTTGTAGGAGAACCATCTGCATTATCAGTAATCTTGTAATTTAACAATTATTTTTCTATTTACTATTGTAAACTTTAACCTAAAGTTTTAGTGAACATTTTAGTTGGGAATTGTGTAGGGTGAAATTAATTTCACTTGGTGAAATTAGAGACATTGTTCTGGGCACCTCACTTCTGAAACTCCAACTTGAATATAAAATACATTTTCCAAGCAATGTGCTGTTGGGTCTGCATGCAAATACTGCCTTTGCAAATTTTTTTAAAACTTTAATTATTGGAAAGGTGTTTTTCTGGATTTACTGTTGTGGTTCAGTTAAGACCAGCCTGCTACCAGTATGAAAAAAAAAGATACATTTACATAAGCCTCAAGTGTTTGCTTCTGTGCTTTGACATCCAGTGTGTGCAATATCGTTTATTGAGACAATTAGTTGATGGCTTGTTGGTTTGGGAAGGCTCATTTTGAATATTAAGAAAATATTTTAGGAAAACTCATTTCAGCTAAAATATTTAACCAGTTACATCTTATGATGCTCTTTTGTGGTATTCTGTTTTTCCTGGTGCACAGGAAGAAAAAAACAAACACCCTACTTCTTATTTCTGAAAGTTTTCTTGAAGTGTTCTGCTTCTAAACCATGCTTTTCAGAATAAAGACGACAGACACAGAACTAACTAGTTTCCTGGAAAGCTTGCATGGATTTTAATTCAGCAATGTGACTAAATCAGGTAAATTTATTCAAAGGATTTATTGTTATTTGCTTAAAAAAAGAAAAAGCTATTGAATCTTGGTGTGCATTTTAAAATCCAGTAATAAAATAAGTAATATGGCTGAAAAATGCACATTGGAATTAGCTTTGACACTCTATTTGCTTTATGTCTAGCTTTATCTTATGATGCATTATTCACTGGTAATATACAGTCTACTTTATTAAGTCTTAATAAAATGCATTTTATCATAAGTGTCAATTAAATATTTTGCTATTGTATTTCTGTTTTAAAATACCGAGCTGTTTGTAGGGGAATGATAAACGTATAGCAGTTTGGTCAGGAAGGGACAGTTTATATTGGCATTTTGTAAAATTATCTATAAACTGTACTTCTACATTCCGTTCTAAAATGACTGTGGATTCAGTCTGCTTTATTTGCTTTATATGAAATTGCAAAATGGCTGATACATGTTTATCACATTTAGATGCGTTGGAAAGAGTATTAGGAAGTGTATCTGAATGTGAATTAAGCCTTTTTGGTCACTGCAGATTGCGTTTGCATTAGAACTAATAGGGGTTACGTGTGTGTGTGGCATTTGTGGTGGGTGTGCAATGTCTGATTTTTGTATGTAACAATGGGGAACAGGTAACTGTGTACAGTAACACACACCACTGTGCAATGCCATAGCTAGAGATGTATGTGGCTTGCGTATGTGCACCTGCTTTTTGGAGTCTTTATCTGTTCGGCTTTGCATAGATTATACTTACAAAGATAATTTTGTCTGCCTTGACTGGATAATGTACAGCAACAATTAGTAGCTGGTTTAAATCAGAATCTCGGGACTTTTTTCTGCTTTCCTAGCACAACCTAGTTGTGCTCTAAAAACTTAAGAGTTGAACGATTAGCCCCATGTAGAGCTGTAAGGAGCCTGTAGTTTTGCGGGCAGGTTAAAATAAAAGGTGATCATTTTGAATTTTCATCATCTCTGCTGAAGGCTTGCAGTAGCTTCCTTACAAAATACAAACAGGTTAAATAGTTGCTCAACTGTCTCCCATATGGGAAGCAAGAATTAAGTGGTTTCCATGTCACTAATCAATTTGTTTTGTTACTCTCATAAATTTGCATTTCTCTGCAGCAACAAAGACTTGTCTAACTACAAAGTATGCTTAAAAGCAACTGCTATTTTTCATTAAGAGGGACCAAAAGATGAAGCAACCCATTTACTTGGGCTAATACAAACCCTTCATTTTTCTCCATAAATTCTATGTTAAGCTTCACTAATGCTGATGGGAATTCAGCATGTGTATAGTAAAAAACAGACCTTTAAGGCTGTAACAAACTCTTTCACAAACAAAATAGATAATGTTTGCTGCTGATACTTCCCCCCACACACACACCCCTAGGCTGACTGAGCTGTTTGGTCGGAACACACATCATGACAAACAAAGCAGTATTTATAGGAGCATTAGGAGGTTTATAAGCTCGGAATCAGTGCAGCAGTTGCAGTGTTACAAGTTCTGGCTCTTTCATCTCAATTTTATGGCCCTGAAGATGTGGCATCTAGAAAAAATTAGGACATTTGTTCTCAAAGAAGGGTTGGGAAGTGTATAAGTATTTATTTTTTATTTCGTTTGGCTATAGAGTAGAAGTTAAGGTAGAGGATAACTGACTTTCCTAGGGTGTGATGCAGTTATGTTGCAGAACTGTGAAATCTAATCACGTATCCGAGTGCTTCTCTTGTGTCTGTGTTGGGCTGTGCTTTGCTGCTGTTCGTATGTGTGTTTAATGACCAAAAAAAATAAAAGCTTACATAAAGTACTACTGTACTGATCAGATTCAGTCCTGCCACTCTCAGATATTTAAGTCTGTTTAAACAAAGTGATGCCTGTGTGCAGAAGCCAGGCTTTTAACTTGTAATAAAAGGCAGTTTAAATATGCGGCCTGCTATAGCGTCTATGCTATCAAACACTGTTTTTCCATGCGTGCTTGAATGAATGAAATTAGGCCTATATAAAAAATACAAGAATCTTGCTTTGAGCTATGAATAGCAGATGGAACAGTGTTAGAGTTGACACGCTTGACTTTCAGCCTCATACACGATAGTCATTCTTAGTTGATCACTTTGCGATATAAATTGCACAGGTGTGTGGGGTTGTTAAGACAATATAAGCTGTAAGAAACTTGGATGGCTGTAGCTTGAGAGAAGTGAGAAAATACTCGTGTGCTGAGAGCACTGAAGATATGCTGAAGTTCAGTTTCAAAATTTTAAGGGGTAATTAAATGGTAGAAATGGTGAACTTTCACTTTGCACTTCATAGCATTTTCTCATTGAACATATTAAAATGCATGCCAAAATGTGTTCTGGCTCAGGTTGTAATGGCTCTGACTCCATCCTTTTTGGAAAAACGCACCTGTGATGGAATAGGAGGCTTTCCTAAATTCCTGCTTGAGCTGCTTGGGTTTAGTAGATATAAAATTTTGCATTGTTGGCAGTGCTATGGTTGGAGTTGTGACGAAATTCTAATACTTATCCTTTGTGAAAACGAGATGAGATTTCCCCAAGGCTCAATCTCGCTCAGAAGCTGCCGGGTTCCTGGCCTGAACACCAGGGATGTACCCTGAGGTGCTTGGTGCACCTCTCTTCGTTCAGCACCGTGATGCTGAATTTGAATGCCGGGATATGTTGATATCTAGTTTGATTTCCTTAAATGCTTCGTTATTGTAGCAAAGCTTTTAGTGTTTTGCCAGTGGGTTTCTCTTAGGCTTTTCTTCCTTCACTTGTAGAAAAAGATGTTTTCAGCTCTAACTATTTTTGGACTTGAAGGTGCTTCTGGCATTGCCAAATGATTTTTTTTTTTCCTTTTCTGTATTGAAGTAAAAAGTAGTATGAAGCTAGAGAAGTGATTGACTGAAAATTTGCTAACATGTCATATTTCTGCTTTGGGTTTAGACAACAGATCTTTCTAGCTTGAATAAGAGAAAACAGTTTGTAGTTGCGTGTGTGTATATAGATGTTAAATACTGTATTCGTTTAAAAAACCCCACATTATTTTGTTTCTCTATTCTTTATTTTGAATTCATTTTGAAGAACTGAGAATACTACTTGAGCTGTCTTGCAGAGAAATGAATGGTTCTCTTTTGAAAAATGCATACAATTCCCCATGGTAAATATTAAGCGTCAGATCTATGCCACAGTTGCTCTGGAGGTCTGGGAGGAGAGCGAGCTTATCATCACTCTTTACGTGGCTCTGCCACCATCTGAAGTAGGAGTGGTGTCTAGGAATTTCACCCATTATTTCAGTATGTTTGTACCCTTATCTTCCCTTTCTGACCACTATCGGTGTTCCTCTTCTCCACCGTTAGTCTCTCTGTGGGAACTGCTCGTGCTGCTGCTGTGTACCCAGTTGTGTGAATTGCATCTGTACACACGGATACGTGCATTTCTGAACCCCCTATTTCTGCTTCCCAGTATTATTCATTATCGGTATAAACACAAATATAAAAGATATAAATATCAAGACTGTGGCACTTCAAATAAACCCTGTAGAAAATATCCTTCCTGGGAAGGTAGGTAGCCTTTCAGAGGAAAGAATCCTGGTCTTATTTCCAAGTATGTCCTGGTCTTGGGGATCTATTTCAGGTCTTCAGAACATGAGCCCTCAGATCCCAGAAACATAATCTATTACAAACTATGACAGTACTGCCCTTTTAAATTGTGTTTTAAAAGTTACGTAAAAGTCTAGGAGTAATTTGCAACTTAAGTACGTTTTCCCTTTGGGATGTCATAATTATTTTGGAGATTTAATTTGTCATGTATGCCCTGCTGAGTTCTTGAAATATTAGTTTGTCTTCTTGAGGTTTCTGTGATGTGCAAGGGCAAATTCAGATATGTGATCCTCTGGCTATAGCTGCTATTGATATGACAAATAGGCCAATTTGTGTTTCTTATCATGCTGATAATGTAGTATTGATATTCTTGATGACACACACACACATATGTACATAGTGGAAGAAAATAAGTCTCTTCAAAAAAAAAAAAAGCAGGATGTTTATATGAAATTTTTCAGTCATTATACTTTGAAATGTAACATTTATCTTGGCATTCAGTTTCATTCTGTACTCTTGAAGGCCCCTCTCTCATTTATTACTGTTAGCATACCAGAACAAATATCTTTCAGATGTGAAAAATCAATCATCTCAAAAATGTCTCCAGTAGTTATTTGGGTGGATTAATGCAAGGTGTTGGGAGAGGAAGGTTGAAATGAAATGTCATAATTGAGCAGCGCAAGTCAGCAGAGAAATAATAGTCAATTGATCATGGTTCCAACTTGAGAAGCTTTTTAAAAAACGAAACAGGAAAAAAAAACAACAAACCTTTACCAAAAAAACCCACCCATAAGGAAGAAACTCAGATAGTGATGTACAAGACATTAGATGCTGGAATGAGCACGGGCTTTGTGAGTTAAGCTCATCGAATACAGCATGCAGTTCATTACTTTTCAGACTTTTGGTTGTTGGCCCTGAATCTGTTTTCAGAGCTACTTCATAGTTCTCTAGAAAATACAGGCTCATAGAGATTACATATTCTGTAATCTCTAATGCCTGGGTATCAAGTCTGAAGTCTTTCTCATCGAGTCCATGTAGCCTTGGCACCTGCAAGGGAGAAGATGAGTAGTGATGGCCTTTTCAAATGGGAGTTAGAGAAATAATTTTTTTTACTAACAGGTTTAATCAGTTGTCTACAAATACTGAGTTTTAGCTGATTTGAGGTAGCGTAAATCCTGCCTGCGCAGCTGAGGGGAGGTTGTCCAGGTACCAAACAAATTGTAACACATCTTTTTCCCCTGTAAACTGGTGAAGAATAATTTCTATGAAGAAGAGATCACCCACACTTTGACTACTTTCTGCGTAGTCAACTGAAACTATGGAAAACACATTGCTGACTCCTGCCACGTTCTGAATACTGTCTTCAGTGACTGAAGCTTCTATGACAGGGAGGACGAGGGTCATTAATATATTATTAATGGAATAATGTATTATTAATAGAGCATATTTTGAAAGCAGAGGAACATTTTATTACACAAACATAACCTCTTCCCCCACTATTCTGATGGTCTTAATTTAGTATGTAAATGATTTTCCCTTTGCAGCATAAAAATAAACTTGGAGAAATGAGAGATGTGTACCTGTGTGAGGGTTTCTGGTGCACTTTCAGTGAAGGAATGTCTGTATTTTCTACTGTGTATGGATCAAACACTGAAGCTGGTTTAGGGAGAAGAAATATTTTTGAAAGCCAGATGGATTTGCTTGGGGGGTGGTGGAAATAGATTAAATTCTGGTAATGCTTGGAAACTTAGATTTTTAGGGCCAGAAAAAACCTTATGGCCTTGTTACATATAGGACTCCACTGTAATATGTCCACTGCAGTGAATCTTAAGAGACCCATGAGGATGTTATGGGTTTGTTTGGGACTTTTTATTATTTATAATTTATAAAAGCTCATGACATGGGTTAGTTTAATTTGCATCGTAATGAGCCATTCCTTTTCCAGAAAGTGTCAGTGAGGCTAAAGTGTCTGTATGCAAACTACCCACAGGTCATATTCTCTGAAATCTGAGTGCTTTTGTGGAAATTGGGAAACTAATTATTAAATGCCAGTTGTCACTGCTGCAAACTGACTGCAAGAGAAACAAGATTCTAATATAAAACACAAAGCAGGACGTGACAGATGTTTCAAAGTTAACCCTGAGTTGAAAGGGAGGGGGGGTGGAAGGGAGGGAGCATTGTTTGATAGTATTTTGACATTAAATTAATTCATGGATTTGAGTTATGCCCTGTGGTGTTTTCAGTGCAGATACAAAAGAGGGTATTGAGAGGAAAGAGTGGTGCGAGGTGAGGGAGCATAGAAAGGTTGGTTTGGGAACTCAGTATTATAGACCTCTTCTTACCACAAGTTTTACAGACCTCTAAAGAACCGGTCTGGGGATGGACTTTCAGGTCAAAATATGATGTTTGCCCAAGCCAATAAGACCGTGTTTTGTTAGTGACTATGTTGCGAATGTTCCGGTGATAATATTCACTGTATTAAGTTGAATGAGGAAAAACTTTGGAGTTTAGCAGTATATAAACTACTTAACGTCAGGGATATAATCTAAAATCTTTAAAGTTCATGGGCCACTTCCTTGTTTTACCAGGCATATTCAGGAGAAAAGCCTGGTCCCATTGAGTCAAATGGCAAAATTGGTGTCAAGTCAGAATTTCATCCTCATTTTTTTTGCTTTTTCATTCTTGTATCCTTCTAGAGCCATAGAAAACTGGGCAGTTGAACACAATGTGTCTTAAAAGCAAACCATTACAAAAGATGTTACTGTGCAGGCTTTCCTTGATGATGAATGATTAAATTAACTGAGAAAGTTGTGCTAAATGTTTGCTAAATGGTGATTTTCTCCTTCCTTGCCCTCAATTCACTTGTATGTGGATTGATCCTTTTAACTGTGATATCCCTGCTCTGAGATCTGCATTCATTTGGGAAAGTCCTCAAAAAGAGAGGATGGAGTGATCTGTATTTAAATTCTGTGTATTAATTTGGATTGTCCTGCCGCTGGTGTGCCTAAACACAACAGGCCTATGCGGCCGTACATCACACTTCTCCTTCAAGGTGAACTGTAGCTTCTGTTTATGAAAAGCATTTATAAATTAGCAAAGATGAAACAATAACATTCAAAAACGCTAACAAATTAAATAGTTTTGTTTAGATGGTAAGTAATTCAGCATGGATCATTAAAATTAATTAGAACTGTGTGCTTATTTTGAAGCCATAAGAATTCAAAGCAGATGGGATTTTGAAGGAAAGGGTAATCACCCTTTCTGTATCTTTCAGGAGTCTTAAAAATAACTAAGTGACTTTAATAACACCCAGTCCAGTAAGGCTCCTTCAGCTGGTGTGCTAATACTGCAGCGATGCCTTGCTCTTCTATATAGCATCCCTTTAGATGCTTCACTGAGTTTTCGAACTCGCAGTTAAAGTCCAAAGCTTTTGAAAATATTAACCTTCCAGTTAATGAACATGATATGTTTTAAGTTTATCAGGAGACTTAGTTAGAGAATGCTCACTGTTATGGATGAAACCATGGCCTGCGAGCAGGAGCAAGTGACTAAAGATGCAAGAATATTTTAAGATGCGTTTCTTTGCACCAAATCTGACCAAGACACAAACTTGTGCTTTCAGTATGCCATTGCCAAGCCTGGCTCAAGAAGTTGAAGTTGTAAGGTTGAATGAAGGCCACTATGCAGATTGCACAGGTGCTTAGTCAGTGAAGAGCAGCAACAAAGAGAATCGTTTAGGATACCCGTGTTACTGTTTTACATTTTATCATTGATATTGCTCCCACTTCTAAACAGCCATTCTGTAATTTTCAGCTATTACTTTGTCCTGGTAACTACTCTGGCTAAAGAGAACCAAGATTTTGTTCCTGATAGAGTAGCAAAGCTTGGTATCTGAACTCTAGGAGGGCACAAGGGTCCAGACCAAGCACCTCTGGTCATCATACAGGCGGTCACTGGGAAGCAGCATGATCGTACTGGAGTACCTTCAGTGGACTGGATGTCTGAGGAAGCTTTTGGGTTGAGCCTGGGTCCGTTTTGAACCTAGTCCTCCGATTGTTCCATTTAGCGGTGTTTTAGTTTATTTGCAGAACATTCTTATACTTTCACTATTTTGAATTTGAACTATTGAGCCAATAGAAATAAATATTCCTGTTGCTTCAACATATGCCTCAGCAGGAGTGTCTCTGTATTCTCTGGCCTTTCTAAACAAATAGCCTATGGTCAAGTGGGTTTTAGGCAAGCCAAACCCCTGGTTAGAAACCCAGGTATTTGGAGCTCACATAGTATGTTCCTTGCCCTACTTAGTCTTCCTGCAGTGACTATAAAGGAAGCCTTTGCTGAAGGCATGAGCTGTCACTACACAGGTATCCACTCACTTCCCGGAGGACCAGAGATCATAAACTAGAACTTTAAAGGTAAATCAATGGCTCCTAAATTTATTAATTGATATCATGTAAGTTTAAAGGGAACATTCAGTGAGTCAGCTAGCCAAATGTTAGTGGGGAGCCCTGTGAAGAACAGAGTTTTAAAATGAAGCAGCAGGCTAGCCCAGACTATTTCTTTTTCAGTGTGCTTGTTCCTTACACAGGCATTATCTTTTTAGGGGGGGGAAAAAAAGACAAAACCTAAATTCTTCTGTTTTAAATACTGTATGCAGCTAGTACTCCTTTAGTATGTTGGGAAATGTCTGCCAAAACCAAGATCAACTTTAATACATTTTTTTCTAAAAATGGAATTAAGGTAATTCACACCAACTTTTTCACTTGCAGTACTCATAACCTCAGCTGTCAGTTCAACCTGTGGAAGTTTACAGGAACCTGGCCCTATTTACAGTTGGTATTTACTAATTCTGAAATGTTTTTAAGATTGGGGAAAAAGGATTTGAATTCCACGGGATTTTTGAGAGTCTGTGCTTTGCATAGCATCTTTTGAGGTGGACCGATATCATATTTCCTTACTGTTTTATGGTGCTGTGGGGTGTAAACATGAAAGGGTATTGGTTACAACACCTCAACTTCTCTTTCTGTGATGAAACTGTTGAAAGACGTAATACAGTTGAATTGTACAAACTGATGAGAGTCAAGAGTTGGGCATGGCTTGTTCCCTATTGATTTTTGGTGAATGTGTATCATCATGCGTAAACCTGTTCAGTATTTCCCTTATTGACCTGGATGATGGAACGGAGTCTGTGCTTGTTTAAATCTGCAAGTGTTTCAGGCTGGACTGTGAGCACGCTGAAAGGCAGGAGTAGAATTCTAAGTCATCTCAAATTAGAGAAACAAACCTAGAAAGTTGGATGACGTTCAGTGTGGATGGCTGATGTGCTATGAGTTTTAAATAGCAGAAATCACCCACCCAAACAGCAGGTAAGCAGGGATCTTGGGATTATGGCAGATCACAAGCTGATGAGAGGCATCAGTGACATCCTGTTACACAAATACACCTGACTTGAATGTAGAAGTGGGGTAATGGCCTGCCCGAGGTACAAAGTAGTTCTCCCAAACTCTGTTCAGCTTTGGCAAAGTCTCAGCTTGGCATGCTGTGCTAGTTTGGAAAGAGAATAACTGTTTGGAGAAAATCTGAAGGAGATTGATTGAAGGTCTGGAAAATGTGACTCCACTAGGTATGACCACAGGAGGAGGAGACGTTTAGCCTGAAGAATAAAGGAGATGTAAGAATTTTTTTAATACGTAGTTTTACAGTAAAGAAAAAGGGAATAATCTGGTTTGCCTTGATGAAGAACAAGATGAGCAGCAACAGGGTAAAAACTAGAAAGTGTTAAAGCCTGGGAAAAACTGCCTCTTCATTGAAATAGCAAAGTAGTAGAATAAAGCAACATAGGAAGGTAGTGGAGTTTCCATCTTTGGGAATCTTTAAGGACAGTTAGAAAAAACATCTTGTTTAGTTGATCATCTTTTAAAGCTGGGAAATAACTTCCCAAAATCCCCGGCATCCCTGCTCTCAGTCTGGATGCTATATTCTGCCTCTGTTTTGTGTGAATGGGGTTTGTGTGCTGGCAAATGCCCGGGGGTGTGAGCATATGACTTGGGTTTAGGCTTGCTGAGATCCTGTGTGTTCAGTCACTTTGCAGGTTAGAGGCAGAAGAAATGTGAGTGCTTACACCTTGTGTAAGTGGTAACAGCTTTTCTTGCAGTTAAAGGTGATCTCTTGTAGCTTTGTAGGAGAGTCTTCTGCTGCAGTGGACTACAACCCGCCATATGTGCATAGAAGTCCTGAGGAACTATAACATTGTCGCATGCAAATGCAGATTAAGTTATGAAAAACTGGCTTTTGAAGTATATCTTAACACCACAAGAGTGTAGTAACCTACAAGACTTGTGAAGAAGTGCTGACAGAGGATAAGTTTGATAGCCTTGCCCATAGGTGAGCTCCTGATGGGCTCCCCATAGTCAGTCAGATATTCTAAAGATAGCTTGAAATGGATTGTGCTTTTATTTCATTGAAGAATATGACATGAAGTTCATTACAAATACAGCAAGTAAGAAGGTCAGACACCTTGCTGCTTCACTGAAGAGTCAGATTAATCAACTGTTGATCTATAGTGAGAGAAACAATGTAATTAGAAAAATGGATTAACTGTAAGCTTAAATCACATGGTTTAAAAAATTGCATAGGAGGAAATCTCTCTACTTTTCCTTGAGAGATGAAGCCTTGTCTGTGTTAGAAACACCACCACAAAAAGAACCCCAACAACAAACCAACAAAAATGTGTATCTGTTAGCTAAGTGAGCGTGGTCACAACCGCATCACGCTTCTGGACTTGTGCAGTATGGATGGTCCTATGCTGGCAGGGTGAGTGCTGGTGAGAAGGGAAGTAAGCTATGTCAGTGTAATGTGTCTTTACAGGGCAACCACATCGATTATTCGGGCAATAAAGACAAAACCATTTCTGGTGGGGAAAAACTCAGAACCGAACAAACAAAAAAAACCCAAACTCCCAGCAATGAAATGTCTTCCAGCCCAAACCCAAGAACCGGCACCAAACAAAAATGCAGCGCTACCTCCTATCCAGCACGGTTTTGTGTGCCTGTAAGGGCTGTGTAGCTTGGGAGCAGGGGGGCTGGGGCCCAGGAAATGCGCGATGTGAGGTCACAGTTTCTTTGTGACTCCAAGTTGCTGTAAATGTAGAATGGAATGTAATTCAAATGGTGTGTGAATGCAACTTAGAAATGAGTCTTTTCTTACCTGTTCTCTACCTCACTCTAAACCACTGCATCTCCCTCTCCAGCAGAGAAAAGAAATGGCTCTTTCCTCAGCCTTCTCCTCATTTTCTTTTTTCTTTGCGCTGTTTAGCTTGAAGCTTGCTGGGTTTAGAAAGGCAGATGGGTGTCTCTTAACTGAACGAGAGAAAAGCTTTCATTTATCTGCCTCTTCTGAGCAGGAGCGCAGGGACCTAAATGCTCTCCTACCTGCCTGGGAAACACCCCTGTGTGTTCTCTCCTCGCCGACCCCGAGGTGATGTGGCAGGTTCTGTGCCGAGCCCCTCCGTGATGCAGACTGCCTTTATGTGGGGAGCAGCCCAGCTGTGGGAAATATAGAGTCACAGGTGCAGCAGTTAAAGCAGTCAGCGGGAACCCAAGCACTAATTTTGCTACATGAAAGACCTGAAGGAATAGCTTGCAAGCCGTTTAAGCTAAAAGCTGTAGGAGGCTCAATTGGCTGTTTCTGCCTCTCAGGACTTGACTTGTATTTTGGTGGTGCTCAGTATTTTTGGAAGCTTAGCCCCTCTTTGGTTCTGCTATCAATAAATGTCTAAATTTTATCCGTTTTGCATTTGATACACATCATCTCTTCTCAAACCTAACCTACTTAGCCAGTGACAAGGTCCAACCCTTTTAGTGTGGTGCTTTCTCAGCAACAGAAGTTACCAGCACAGAAGTAGCTGTGGACAGCAAAGCCTTTCTGGTTACTAATGTGTGACTGAGCTCTCTGTGTCTTGCAGAATTTATTTCTTTTTTTGTTTCTGTTGGTCACTTGTTCCCAACTATCTTCCAGCAGGAGCCTTGTTTTATGTGCTGATGGTGGGACATCATCTTCACAGCCTGTTTCCTCATATGCTTCACTTATCTCACCGCTTTCCCAGACTCTCTTGCCCTTTTCTTTCTTTGCCTTGCAATGACCTTCTCATCTTCCCCCTCTCACCCTTTTCTATTGTTCCTTTCTCTTTTTTTATTTTTTTCCCCTGTTTTGTTGCATCTCCCTTGGCTGTTCCTTACTCCCCAGCGGCTCCATGTGTTTATGATTGTTTGCCAAGTGCAGGACATCCAGTGGGGTTGGCCAATGTGTGTTTTTGCAGCTGCTGCGTGAATCCAGAAGGGACATTTTGGGTATAGAAGCTGCTGTTTGCTTGCCACTCTGTATGCATGAGTTACCATCTCAAGCGTAGGCCCCCTGCGAGAGCCGAGGGAGAATGGGAAAGGGTTTTTGAAGCGGTCAGCTCTTTATCCATAGTTTAGGGATTATGCCCACAGTGGGTGGGTTAGATACACAACTTCCCAGCTCTACAACTTTTATCTCCCCTGTATCTAACAGTGCGGAATTCCAGTAGGATTTCAAGCAGCGAACGCATTTTTGTACTGAAGTTTAAGTCAGTTATAGGTTAGATTAAGCCACTTTCTGTAGGGAGGGAAAGTATGCAAAGATCCTTAAAGGTCGCAGAGTGGGAGGTGATCAGAAGAACAGACCGTGCTTGCAGCTGTGTGTGAGCACCAGGGAAGATAGCTGTATATCCAGCATCAGGGCAGTGGGATTTCATGGATCCGTGTTTCTGTTTCCTTGTAGCTGTAGTGGTTGGTGGATTAATGGTGAGAGCTCACAATTTATTTGTTACAGTGGTTTTCAGCAGTTCACTGCCCTGGCATGTCTAAGCTCTTGGGAAGTATTGTGTGGTGGTAAGGTGACTGATTTCTGAGAACTCCTAACATAAGGAGAAGCCATCCAGTGTGATGGATCCAGTACGTAAGGTGGGTTTGGGGAAGGGAGTGAAATAAAATGAATGGCTTTGAGGTTGGAGCCAAGCGATGTTAAGGAGAGTTCTGTTACACCTATGAGCTGGCATTAAAAATAACACAGTTGGAAATCCTCAAACGCAGTGACTATAGATTGCTCTTAAGTCGCAAAAGTTTTTTGCGCTGGTCTGTTCTGCGGCTGAATAGTCCTTATTTGCAAGGGTTTGGTAGGAAACTATGGCAGTCGCTGCTTGGGGGTGGTGATAGTGTTCAGGTTCCCATTAGTCTTTTTCTGCCCAGCCCTACTGTGAATTGTACTCCTATTTTGATTCCAAAGTAAGGTACTGAATTTTCATAATAATCTACTGTCTGGAACACATGAAGTATAATTTCTCTCTAACTCAAATACAGTGTGAACAGCAAACCCAGGGGCTTTTGCTGTGAGGTTTGTTTTTTATCAGCCAGCATGAAAGGTTTCTAAAATATATTGAGAGATATGCAGCTGCTTAGAACTTAAAAATTTTGAGATACATTTTCTATGAAATGACATTTTTATCTTAGTATTTTCTGTAGCCACAAATATTATATGAAATGAAATCTGACTAAGTCTCCAGAGCTGTAGATATTTAATTTCTATTTTTGAGACATCCCACTAAAATTAAAGTTCAGTGTGATTTGTGATTGCTGAAGTGTGTAACATGCCTTATTCAGTCATGGTTCCTGTCATGTTTTTCAGCCAAGAATCCTGTTTATGGCAATAGGGATAAAGTAATATTGCATCCTAAGGGGCTATAGTAGTTTGGAGTTGATTAGCTTCTGGTTCTTCCTTCCTTTTTTATGTTTTTGCTTTCTTTTTAAATTTAAGGCGGATAGGCCAGAACAGCTATGTTGAGTCAGATTTTTCCTGCAAATTTTTTTAAATAGGAAAGTTTTTTTCTGTTTATCATTTTCCTGAAAATGTGATTCATTGTATAATTGACTCATTCAACTGTTTAGAGAAGGCTTTTCTGCAGTTTTGGTGAAACACATCACCTTGTCTTATGCTGATGAGTTAAAGGGGAGCTTTAACATCACAGTGTTTTGTGGTTGGTTGTTCTTTTTCCATTTCCCTACTCTGTTCTGTTTTTTGATCATTATTGAACTAGAATTGCTGGGGAAAGCGCAGAAATGTCACGTCTGCGCAATGTCCACCAAACCTGGCGTGCGTCAAAAAAGGTTGAAGTTCTGACATTCCAGTGAGTTAAATTGCTCAACGTATCTGCGCGATTATTGCTGCTGCGTTGAGGGGGAAGAGGGGAATGTTGGGCTGCTGACCTTGCAACTGCAAGGTTAAATCCTCCTCTGTGCTGACTCAGACGTGGGCTGGTGGCAGCTGATCAGTCAGTCGTGTGTGCCAGTCCACCTGTAGTGTTACAGCTAGCAAATTAAATCACACTGGGTAGAACTGACAAGGGCTTTGTATTTTAGGCCAGCAAACATCAGCTTTAATGGAAACTCATGGGAAAGAAGCCAGGGTGCTTTTTTGGAAGGGGGTGTGTGTATTTTTTTTCTCTCACTAATGTAGTCCTTTAAAAAAAAACAAAACAAAAAACACAAAAAAACCCCCACCAAACCTCAAAACCCTAAACCCATACATATCCAGGGCTAGAATTCAGTCTTGTTTGCTTTAAAAGAAAAAAATTAATCAGTGAGTATTCTAGGTAATAGAAGAGATAGCAGTTTTGAATGTGCAATGCTGTCTTCGATGTACTTTTGCTCACACACTAATGTACAAAGGTAAGGGAAGAAATCAATGCAAAACCATTCCTGTAACTAAGTGGATGCCTATTAGTTTTCAGGCAATTGATTTTTAGTAGGGATTTGTGTATGTTAGCTGTTCTCTTACGGTGAGTGGGGTGGTATTTCCAGTTAGATTTTTAACTGTCAATGATTTACCAAGCATGTTATATTATTGATTATGTTCCACACAAGGAATGAGGAGGAGGAGAAAGGAAAAGGTCTTTTTTCTGGTCCCAAGTGAAGGCTGAATTTTTCTGTTATGCTATTGTTACAGATGACTTTTCTAAACGTTGATTTTTTCCCAGTGCCATTGCTTTTCATGCTTAGGTTTGGGGTTCTTGAGAAGTTTATACTATAATCAGATGGGCTTCATGGAAAATTTTGCTATATCATTTTAGTGATGCAGAGAGAGACCCATATAAAGCGTAGAAGAATGGTTTCAAATTTTATATTTGAATTTTACTGCTTTTCAGGTAGTAGCATCAGTCCTAATGAGATTTGACCAAAATAAACTCAAGGCTACTGTGTTGGAGCTGTGATGCATAGTGTAATGCATGAGATTAATCCATTTTCCTACTGTAGGGCACAGCTACTAACTCTGCCCCTTTTAAGACTCGTATTCATAATATATCGTTAAAAAGAAAATACCACTCTGTATTCATATCTTACCTGCTAAGCCATTTGAGTTTCAGCAAATGAAACTGAATTTGAAGTTACTAAAGGTGACTAAAATGAGAGTGGCGATAGCAGGAAAGTCTTGCGTTGCAGTAAACTGAGTGTATTGATCTTGAAGTGAAAGTTCAGTAGAAAAGCTGATGGAAAAAGTAACAGAGCACAAAAAGACAAGCTGCACAACTGATTCAAATGAACTGGCTGGCTGTGAAGGTTCATGTGAAAGAAATGCTAATGCAAACAATGCAGGAGAAGAAACCATAATGGAGAAATACCACCAGTATTGTGACTTCTCAAGTATACATAAGACGCATTTTCTCATGGAAAAAGAAGTTGGTGGTTAGTCAAATACATGAAAGTGTTGTGGTATGGCTGTGAAAGCAGGAACTGAATACTGAAGGTTTCTCTGCAAAAGCCAGTCTTGACTATGAGATGACTGGAAGTCCAAAACTTCCAAACTATCAACGTGAACATGCCATACTTGATCATAATGTGTATTGAAAGGCAAATGCAATCAAAGGCCATTATAGTGTTTCACTGAGTACAGTAAAACAATGTCAACTCCAAAGAAATTTTGAAAATGGCTAAAAGGCAGCTGTGGAGAGGATGCAAACTGCTGTTGCTCGTTACACACCCGTCCACATGTGGCTTCCAGAATGTAAAGAATTTGACTATAGGAAGGATGCCCTTTAGAAATATACCTTACTTTCCTGGAGTGAAATCTAGGGAAAAACTGACATGGCATCTAACTATTTCAGGCAAGTCAGCTCTATTGAAGAGTGAATCACGCGTGCTTGCTCAGAGATGTACTTCTGGCCTTGTAGTCTCACCGTATATACAAACGGGCAGAGTAGTTTTCCTACAAACTTGACTAAACAATGGGGACCAGCCAAGAGTAGAATTCAGAGAACAGTGATTAAGGGTGATCAGGGCAGATGTCCATCATGTAAGAGGTGCTACATGGGAAACCTTATGGCAGCCTTTCAGAAAAAGGTGGCAAAATGCGAAGAACAGTCAGAGTGTTTTTGTTGTCCGCATAAAATGTCAAAAAATGACGTTTGTTTTCTCTCAAATTGATCATACAACATAGCTGGTCGCCCGTAACACTACTGAATTTTCTGTCTTCAATATCACAGATAAAAAAAATATAGAGATAAGAGGATAGGAAAGGTGATACCTGGCGTTAACAACAAAACACAATATTGTATCTCTCTCCGGTTACTAAAAGGATAGTGTAACACACACTCATAAAACTGTGTACGTATACAGTGTGTGATATAAATCAATTCTTCTGTAAACTTTTAAGTAAAGACATATTTCTATACCATATTTGTGATTTGGATTTACTGTTATACAGGTTTTAGGGGGGTTTATGACTGAAGGTTGAATTTTAAGGAGTAAACCTAATTGTGGTTGGGAAAGAAGTAATTGTTCTGAAGTGTTTCAATTCATCAGCCTTGTGACCACCACAAAAGCCTCCTGGGGCCCCAGGTTTTTTCGAGTGCTGATTTGCCGCTGTTTTTCATAAGTGCTTCTCGATCTTGTATGTATTCACAATGAACTTCGTTTGCGCCATACATAAACTAGACAGCCACAGATAGTGGAGAAATGTCAGGATTTATTTTTGAAAATGCTTTTTGGTTTTCATATAAACAGTCTGGGATGATCAAAATGAAAGACAAAGCATAACCCAGATGAAGGGTCAGCATCTGTGTAAACTTGAATGCCGAACACATGTGTGGTTGGATTGTATCCTCCACAGGAATATGTGTTAGTTATCATGTGGGTTTACAGCATTTAAAAAAAACCCAAACAAAAAACCCCAACCAAACAAAAAAAACCAAACCTTAATCCTGACTCTCTCATTTTATCTAGTATAAATACATTTGCAGAATGAAGAATTCAGAGTTGACATCAGATTAAATACAGTCAGAAATCCTGAAGCAGCCATCTATGTATCTGAGGTTGAATCACATAACTAGTTCCTGGCTCAAGACAACCAAATTGAGAGCAATAATGCGTCCTCTATCGTGTTATAGCTCTAGAGTATATATTTAACCCACACCATTCTGTAATTTCACTTTTCTGTAGGAATTTAACAGCTGAATAATTAACCTGTGTTTCAGCCTCTGTGTTGTGTATTAACGTAGTCGAGCCAACAGCTTTAAGCGGAGAAAATACATAAAACGTGTCAGGGAAACATTCTGAATAAATTCTGCTTTAATTGGAGAGGATTGTAGCATGAAAGCATGACAACAGAAAGTTCAATGCTTTAATATCTAAAATTAGCTATCACTATAAGTGTTAATTGAGTAGAAATATATTTTCAAAAAGCTGTTAGAAAGTGTATATTCATATGACTCCTCCTCTTAAACAGCTCTGCTTTTATCCTTGAAGGGTATTGCATCAGCACAGATCAAAGTCATCAGACATATGTTGCTTTACAAATAATGTATCTATTTTCTTTTTCTTCTAGAAGATATGCCAAATAAAGAGACTTATTAAGCTTTTCAAGACACTTTGAGTAAGATGAAACCTGTCAGTGGTGTTGAGCTGCAAAAAACAAATAATACAATGTCAGTGTGAGAAGAACAAACTATTCCCCAAACAGTCTGTTGGGCTCTCCTGCCAATCAGACTGCGCCGTGTTTCATCCTTGAATATGATCTGTAATTCCACGATAACTCCCCCAGACGGTGATAAAAAAACTTCAGGTAGATCTCAAGCACTTCAGCAACTCGAGTTGTGGAAGAATGAGGGGTCCGCGTTAGACCAGGATAGGTCAGCCAGCCAGCGTTGCCTTTCCCGTCGATGACAAGGACGTAGCCAGTCTGGCTTCTCTGTCAGCCCCGTGCGTCTGTCTTGCTGCTTCTGTAGGTGCAGATGGGCTGCAGGGGACTGACGCAGCTCGGCTAAGTGTCTGTTTAACCTCCAGGCCTATGAAGTATGGGTGGAAACGGATCATAGTAAGATTAAATTCCAGTGAGCTTGCCTTTTGTGTCTCTTGCCATGTACGTACAAGTAGCAGAAGAAAATCACAAGCCATCACCCTTCAAGGATTTATCTTCCTCCCCCTGCCCCCCGCTTTTTCCTCCTTGCGTTGCGTTCAGCTGCAGCGTTCAGAGGAAAACTAAGTACCCAGATTATGTGTTATTTACGTAGATCGACATAAAGGAAAATAAAGCCTTTGCTGTTGCTGCTGCGTTGCACTGCATTTGTGAGACTATGCAGTCACATTAAGACATCTTCTCTTCTTTAAAATACAAGACTGGAAGGGAAAAGACGAACTGCTGTCTCGAGCAGAACTGTGCTAACATGGTAAATGTGATATCTGTCCAGACAAATTTCACTTTAATTCTTTGCAGAGATTATAAGGAAGCATAAGGAATTTATAAACTTTGCTGAAGTAATACAGCTTGAGTTTACGATGGTACAAATTGGCAGTTGATGCTAATGAGAAGTATAGCTGGACAGATGAAAAGAAAGACTAGAGGGATGAGGGAAATGTGCGGCAGTACGGCAAGGCATGTGGTTCTGTGCGGAGATGCATTGGTTTTATTTCCAGCAGCAATCAGTTCAGAGAAGTAAAGTATTTCAATTACTTTATCACAGATGACCTTGGAAATGGTCTTTAAAAATTAAGAAAAAAAAAACTGATTGGTTTAGTCCAACTCTCTGGAAGCTTAAACAGTGAAATCTGTTACTCTACACAATTTTCCAACCTCTTTCCTGTATCCATAGTTTGTTATTGTAGGATTTCTGAAGAGATTTGGCTCGGTCACTTGGCTGTTTTGCAAAGTGAATGGCAGTGTGAAAACATCAGCTCTTCAAAAGAATTTCTAAACAAAATCAGATAGACTTCCAGAGAGAGGGGGAGAAGAAAAAAGGAGGGGAAAATGATAGCGTAGGCTTAATATCCTGAAGGCTGGAATGCTTGTTTGGCATTTGGTGTCTGTTTTTTCAGGACAGAAGGCAGAATGGGTTCAGAGAGGGTGGACCTGGTACTGGGAAATCTGACTGCTCTACTGTAAAGATAGTCTGATCCTTCTTCAGGATTACAGTTTTGAATCATAATTAAAAGTTTCTGATCTCCTAGAATTTGGAGATGTTCCCCAAACACATGAACTAGGAAGGGATAATAGTTTAAGTCCAAACTTTTTGTCGTGTGCATAGTCCAAAGCTCCCCTGCTGTGTTTTGCTGTTTATACAAGTTGGCGTTCTCATCCCAGATAACAAGTTCCTATTTTGCAGTAACATCAGAAAGCATCAAGTTACTTCTACCTTTTTGAAATTTCTGAGTGGCTTGGACAGCTTTATGAAACATTTGATTCTGAATCAATGACAGAAGAGTATAATATGAGAGGTGAATTGAGATGATGGGAAAGTCTAGAAATGTGACACAAATTCATTTGTTAAGGAAAATATTATGTATAGCTCAGGTTTAGTTCCCTTCTGAAGAGGTACAACATTTTGCAAACGATAATTGAACTCACATTTCTGTGTAGTTTGACTTATTTGGGCTCTGATAGTTGCATGCAGTAAAAAAATCCCGCAAAACCAGTTGACAGCAGTTACTCAAATTGTAGCTGCAGAGGAACTGATTGTACTTAGGTGTCATAACGTGAGGGCACATCCACATATATATTCCAGCAAAGTATGTTTGTGATTACTTTTTTTCCATCTCTTACTGTGGAAATGCTTTCTGGCTCTCCCAGCTCACATATATGTGATTGTATGTGACCATCGACACCACAGTAAGTTTGCATTTCTGTGCTTATGGGAACAGATAAAAGGTTTCCCCATAATTTTTTTTTCTCCCCTTTTATCAAGTGTAGGAGAAAGGGATCTGCACTTCTAGTAAAATAAATAGGTAGTGTGTCCCTGTTCATTGCAGTGATCCTCTTGCACGCAAGCTTGTTAGCTGAGGAGTAACTTTCCTGTGGTGAGGACCTGAGTCTTCTCACGTGATTGCATTGTAAAACCAAATTAGTGATTATATGGAAAGTTAAAACTAAAGAAGGGAATCGCTAGCCTCGTGCTCTTGCAAGAGCGGATGAGCTAGTTCAGGAGGGTCTCTCCATAAAGCTCATTGAATACTATGTTGACTTGCTATGCAAAATAGATGTAAATTTATGTAAATGTACATGTGGAATAGCTTTGACCCTCCGGCTGTTGGCAAGATGCCAACACGGCCCTGGGTACTACAGCACTTTGGATCTCTATATCCTGGCAATTTCCTGGGATTATATTACCATTTGATTTTTAATGCGACTTCCAGGCACTTAACAGTCAGATCGGTTTCCCTTTTACCACCGCCTTTGCTCGTGCAGAAGTAAACAAAGGTATTTATCACCCCTGGGATCAGTAAGTGCTAATAAAGTTGCTGTTGCTTGCGTTTTGGGTTTGGGTTTCACGACAGGCGTGGTGTAAATGAACCAGTAGCGTTGTACTCACGCCCCAGCTCAGCGGGAAAGGTGAGCCCGGCAGCAGCGCTGGGGCAAGAGCATCGCGATGGCGGTGCCGGCTGAGCCTGCGCGTGGTCCTTGTCCTGGGGCTTGGCCCTGCGAGGGGTTCCCTGCTGGCCTGGGGAGCTCCCGCAGCTCTCAGACACTAGCCAGCTTGGTGGCATTTCAAGACTTTGACGTTTCAGATGGCATCACTTTGTTTTGGTTCCGGTAACCCTGTGTTTACAGGGGAAGTGGAAAGGGGAGAGGCTGTAACAAGCTCTGACCACTATGGGGTTTTTGTTTGCTTTTTAAAAAGTTGGCTACAATGTGCCAAAGCTGGCTTCCTTTTTGGAAGGAATGCTGTCTGTCTTGTTACATGTGCAAGTTCTGTAATTACACTTCTGAAAGCCTACCTAGATGTGTTGTGTGTTCTGCCAGGAATCCATAATAATACTTCATTAAAAAAAATCACTCTGGCTGGTTATGTCATCACAGTGCAGGACACTGTATCGTTCATGTTTGAACCTTTAGGTATTCTAATTCCTGGTTAAACTAATTAGTTGCTGTCCCTGGCAGAGATTTCCAGTGGATGTTCTGTGTTAAAAGTGTTAGGTTTGGGATTTTTGAAGCAATATTTACAGTTGTAATTAATTGCTGAAGATTATCAGGAAGTTACTTTTTGCAAAAGCAGCACTGACTGTGTGGCCCTGGAATTTCTTGCGGAGCGATATTTCTTTTGCAGTACAGATTGTTTTAAAATATAAAAGTAATTTCCACATTAATGTGTGATGTTTGATTTACAGAGGAAAATGTTATTGTCTACTTTGCCTGTGGAAACGATTTCAATTATAGGCTCCCACTCATATAATCAAATATGTAAAATAAATAAAAAGGGGACAAATGAAACATCTCTTTTTCTCTGCACTCCAGCCAGGAATTTTAATTCCTTTTAAATTAGCAAGTCCGCTTGTATCTTTTAATTTTGTAGTTTTCTTTGGCACTAATGTTATGGGGCTAACAACACTTTCTGAAGGCCGACTATTAGGTTTGTATATGGAATCATTCTTCTTGCATTTTCATTTCCCTGTTGTTACTAGTGAACTTGCTGTTCATCAGCTTATTACAGGCCTTGGAAATATGACCAAGCGTGTTCTCACATATGTCAGCCGACGTTGTTATTGAGGAACGTGTACACATGGTGCCTTTGTGAAGCAGAAAGATCACGCTGCCTTCACACGTGTGTTAAAACAATGTACTTAGTATCGAGTCACCCAGAAACTACTTAGAAAAACTTTCATGAAATAGTTGTGAGAGCAAAAAAGCTGTTACATCTCACGATCACGTTTTTCTCCTGAGAATACTTTATGGACGCCTTCTTTTCACGTTGGTCACTGGCTCCTGACCTTCCCCGTTTGCAACGATCCTCTAGCTGAGCAGCTCTGCTCAAAACCACTTGAAATGTAAAACATTGAACCTGATGACGTGGGTTCGCCTCTTCCCACAGGGCTGTTTCATCTGTAGTCCTCCCCGTGTACCTGGGGATCTAGAGCAGGAATAATACTGCACGGGACTGTCTAGAAAGGTTTGTCAGCCTCCACATTGGCCTCTGTTAAGCTTTGTCACAGCTGTGATTGGTATTTACAATATTGAGATGTCTCTTAGAAGGAAAAAAAAAGTCTCATGCGTACTCTTGCACTTTGCTTTTGTGTGTCTAGTAGCTCTGGAGTTTCTTGTTAGCCTTGAAGGTTGCTTTCTAAGTAAGCAGCAGCTTCCTTAATTATTGAATGGAAAAATCTATGGAAAATGAGAAACCATTCCAAAAAAAAAAAGTGAAAAGTATAAGGCAAGTAGCTTTGAGCTAAAGATTTTGAGGTGGTTTGAAAAGGATGACAGGATCTGTTAGTTTTTGAGCCTCCTGTTGGGCTTGTTATATTTTCCTAAATGTTTTCCAAATAATAATCCATGATGAAATTGAAAACAGTGCTTCTGTTGGTCTTTTAGACCGCTGATGCTAACAATGACATCATAGTGGCATTACATTTTAGACACAGACAACTCACAGAAGCACAGAACAAAGACTCTTTGCACAGAGAGAAACCCACTTTCACGGGTTTAAAAGGTGGTTTGGTGGGGTTTTTTACTGCCCTGATTTGGATTGCAGAGTCCTGTAGCATTCTGTGGGCGCTAAGTCCTCTGTCGTGCTAAAACATCCTTCATAATGAAGAATTTCAGTAATTTTTTTTAAATAAATAACTTTAGTTTCAAGTCTTGCTTTTTATATTAAATATTGAATTTTCATGTTGTGTTTAGAAGTTTGGTTTTAGTGATTCTTACAGGAAGAGGAAGATTATCTTTGTAGAGCTGTTGTCTTTCAAGTGAAAAGGCTTACAGAAGTAAGCACTTGATAAGTGAAAATGCCATCTTCATGTGTTAACTTTGGTATGATCTGTCTTTGGAGCAATGTTGAGCTGAACCAATGATTATGATGGAAAAGGGAGTATTTAGATTAAACAAAAATTGATTCAGTTGTGTTGTCAATCAAAGTTGTCATGGGATCTCAATTATAAAGTGATTAAAAAGCTGTTGCGCTAGTCTTTAGCCGCAATGTGTAATACCCCTCATTTGTAATGGTATTAATGTAGTCACTCACATTGGCATCAGTAACCACAGAGCCAAGTTGTCAGCCACTCTGCTGCTTTCTCAAAACAGTAAAAACCCCCAGGGCCTCAAACTACTGACAGATGGAGAAATTTTGCTTTTTCTGTAGGATTTTCTTTCATCGAGGCCTCCAGACACATTGAACATCAGTGATCTTGGTGCATGGTCTTGAATCCTGAGCTTTCCAAAAACTTGTTTCCACTAAGGATTTTCCCTCCTTCTTCCAGATGCTGCTTACCATTGCTTCTGTTCCTAGTGGCACAGCATGTGCAGTGCTTGGCTCTGGACTCTGTTATGATGAAACACCATAAATTGGCAGTGGTTTCTCTTTCTTTTTTTTCTATTGATTTGTTTTCATGTTACCCTCTCTTTCAGTAACGGGTTTTCTTTTAGACTTCACGTTAGGGGAACTGCAAAAGAAGAACAGAGAATGTACTCGTGGTGAAAACCATGCTTTGCTCTTAGTTGGACATTGTTAGGACCAAAAGTTTGGGGGGTGGGGGGAAGTTCGTTCTTTGCAGTAATGTCCTTGTGACAACAGCATTTTTCTGGAGTCCTCAGATTTTAATGACCTCAGTCAGAAGATGCACATAGGGCTCAGTACATTTACATGTTTTTCCTTGATTTGGTGGGTTGTTTTGTTGTGTGTGTGTGGTCTTTTTTGTTTGTTTTTGTAGAGGCTGGCCCTGGTTTCTAACTGCAGAGTTGACTTTGTCATGCGTGGAAGTGTGATCATTTCAGAGTTTACAGGGAACATTCATTCTTACTCACCTTCGCCATGTTGCAGTGTTTGGGCAGGAATGTGAGATTTGATCTTGGAGGATGGTGGACAGGATAGCCCAGAGCAGGCTCCGGTGAGAGAAAAACCTGGAGGGTAAAATGAGATGGTAAAACCTGTTATTCTTTTCAGAGCGGATTAAGTCATCTTTGACAGTAGTTTGATTTGTTTAATTTCTTCCTCGTTTATTGATTATTGATTATTGTTTATTTTATTGATTATTGTTTATTTTATTGACAATACCTCCACGTTAATGTGAGATGATGTGTATTGTAAAGAATAAAAATTTCAGCATTTGTTATAACGCCTCTGTTACACACCCAAGTTAACCACAGCCTGCTTGATTTTATTAAAAAAAAACTGAAATGAGGTATTCCTTGTGAACTGCTGGCAAGTTGGTAATTAGTCTCTCAGATGTACATGTCAGACGGCCTTGCAAGTAGAAATACTAACCTTCTGGATTTGTTCAGTTGCAGTACAGAAATCCTGTGTTCTTGAATTGTTCACTTCAGGATCACAGAAATGCGATCTCATCAATATGCACTTGAGGCTTAAGAGCTCCATGCTGTTACATCTGTGTAATTTAGGAAGTTTAAAATAGGCTTTGCAGATGTTGGGAGTAATGGAGTATGTTGTTTACTTTTTATTCATTTCCATCATATGTCATACTCTATACATGAATAGTCAATCATATTGGAGTATATCTTCTATAAGGATTTCCTGGGCTTTCAGTGTGCCTTGTTTATAAATATTTAACTTTTGTTTGTTAAATTTAGGTTAGGCAATATTTCACAAGGGTCTCTTCCGTAAGTGTGAAACACAAATTAATTTGCTTTATAGGTACCAAATCCTTGAGTTACTGGTGGTTTTACCCGTATGGATGTCTTGCAATAGTACCATAATGCTTCTGAAATAAGGCAGGTTTTTTAAAATACATATTGAAACAGCCAGATGTCAATACCAAAGATCATCCGTTGCGACTTGGCTTGTGTTGCTGCCATTCATGTTCGACATACTGCAACTTACAGCTATCATGATACCAACAAAGAAACCTTAACTGTAAACTGGTAACTTATCTCTTTTCTTAAAAAGATTCTCGCAATAGAAGATCAATGTGACATCAGTTTTGCTGGGCAGTAAGTCTTTTGTAATGCTTTGAATTTTGCTTCACTGTGGACCCCAATGTGCAAATTGATTATTATTCATTTTACACTAAGACAGGTCAGTGTGTGTTATGCCTGTTACATATGTGAGCTATTGGTGCTGCTTTCATTACTGCCTGAGTGCTCTTTTACTGCTACGATAATGTACTCTCCTTTTACACGAGTTGCTATTGCAGTAGTTTTCCACCTCTGATGTACACGTGTGTGTGCAGGACTAAAGAATAAAAGTGAAATCAAATTCGGTCACAGACTTGATCGCCAGGCTCGCTGTCGTCTTGGTCCAGCAGTAGTTTTCTGATAGGCAAATTGTCCCTATAGCCAAGGGAGGAATGCTGAAAGGATGCTGTTGAGCTGATAGGTTTGTGAGAGAGTTCCTTGCGTTACTTTAGGCTAGAGTAAAATACTAAACCAGCATTTGCTGTAGGTATGATCAAATTGTCTATTTTACTAGCAACTGCAGTTTGGGGGAGAAATGTTTCTATCTTAGCCAGCTGGAACTGCATTGGACTATAACTTAGCATTCATTCTGGATTTTTGGTGTCCATGTGTTCATAACCACAAATCTTGTTAAATTAGATCTAGCACTTGCATTTATGTGTGCGGTATGTTATCTTTAAAAGATAAGCTGGTGTGCATCTACATATTTTAGTAGACTTCAGCCTATAAATGGTCATCCTCGATGCCAAATTTTACTTATCGGTTGCGGTGTTAAACTCACTCTGAACCATAATTTTTTGATTACATGATATTATAGGTATTCAATATGCAAGCAAAGAAATGTTTGGGTTCAGTTTTCCTCCATATGTAGTGCTTTATTCACACACACAGAAACTAAAATTTGGGGGCTTTTAAATTTCTAAACAGCATGCTGCTAGCACTTAATATTTAAAATAGGCACAGAATGTAAGTAATTGTTTTATTGCCGTCAACATATGTCTCTCCATAATTGTTTTGGCTTGTGCCCTGGGTGGCAACTGTGACTTTTTTCATATTCTCATCCTTGTGCCCCTTTTTCTTTGCTTGTTTTCTTGTTCTTAGCTGTAAAGAAATGGGGCTTTTAAAAAAATTTTAGACTAAGCTCTTACTTGTGCCCTATTGTCTCCCAGGTTTTTTGGTTGTAATGTGGCCTGGTGAGGGAGGGGAAACAATATAAAATACAAGTTTTCTTGTCCACTGTGGAAAACAGCCCTTGAGAAATTAGTGGGTGACTGATGGTCTTTTTCCTTACGAAACCCAAAGAAAACCAGCAAGGATACCTCTCTAGTCAGGGACCTAAAAGTGGCAGGGGAGAGTATTACCTTGAGGTTTATACCATAAAGAAATGCTTACTTGAAAGGAGGAGCCCAGTTCCCTGGGCTCCCCAGGAGAGGAACGGTAGACTGACTGGCAATGGAAAAAATGAAAAAGAATTGCCAGCACTTTTAGAAATGAGAAGGGATCAGTTATTGCTTGAAGATTAATAGCACTGTGTTGCACAATCTTGTATTCTGCCATTCACAGACTTCCCAATGAAGTTCAAGGAGCAGATCTCAGCTTCTAACAAACAAGTAGCATTGCAACTTTCTTGTAATCCCTCCCGTTCCCTCAAAGAAGTATTGCATTTATTACTCGTGTTAGTCAGCAGAAGCGTGTCAGCTGGAGGGCGTTGGTGTTCTGGTTTGGGTTTTGTTCTGGGTGTGCGAGGGCCCTGCAGTGCATTGCTCTGTCAAGACCTCTGGTTATGGAGCTGGGTTCCCTATGTGGTCCTTCTGGATGTGCTTGAAAAAATCGCCTTTCTCTGAGGCTGGCGAGGGTTGGTTGGTCAAGTGAGGTTTTCTGGAGGGATGTGGGATTAGGATTAGGGGAACGGATGGTGTCGCAGTAAAGCTGATGGTCAAACTGTGCTCCAGCTGTGCAGCTTGCAACATGTGATTGTAAGCAGAAAGGATGAAATACATGGAATTGAAGCTCATGAAAACATTTGTTTGTCAGAAGCTATGTTACAGGGAGAGAAGAGGGACTGATGCTTTTGTTAAATTGACTTTTAAAGCCTCTTTGGCGTGGAGCGAAACCTGATGTTTCCATCATCGCTGCTGCTCAGGCGCTGGCTGAGAGTGCCCGGATCTCCTACAGTAAGACCAGATTGCTCTGGAGGCATCTGCGGAAGTATCCTCCGCCACAGGAGACAGAATGTCACCCTTAATACTTGCAATGACAAAGCGCAGTAGTGACATCCGCAGCCAGGAGGCATGGCAACAGTATGTTTGTGACCACTACCTTTGTGCCAAGATGCAATTCTGCCCCCAGAAGTAGGGAACAACATAATAATAGGCAACATCATCTTCAGCTTCCTTTTCTCCTCTTTCAAGATGGATGGCAAAATGAGCGTGCAGCGATGCTACTTATTTCCTAATTATATAAGACTAAAAGATTTGAATGAGGGATAGTAATTTCTGCTTGCTGTTTGAAACATGCTTCTGAAGATCAAATATTCTAATGTGTCTTCAAAAAAAGTTTATTGGTAGCTGGGGAAACAGTGCAAAAGCTCAACTATGCTTAAAATGTAATATAATAATATAAAATATGCACGTTGGCACTAATCATTTTGTGATATGTGGCGTGATTCCTTTAATCACCTATGAGAACTTTCAGGAATTGTTAACATTTTCTTTCATTTGTATAGCAATGTCATTCTCTGTTTTTTGAGGAAAGAATAACCCTCTGTTGGCTTATGCAAATAAATCATCTCTTAATGCACTTGAAACAGACTGGTTCCCAAAGGAAGATGAGTGGCAAATCAAACTGGCTGCAAATGAAAGTAACCTCTCAGACCAGAGTTACAAATGTTTTATTCAGATGAACAAAGCGTCTTTATTTTAGCACTTTAATCCATTTTCCTTTTGCTTTTTTCCAAATAGTACCGTCATGCTGAAATGACAAGGATTGATCGTTAAATTACCGTTGTGTAATTTGCCTCATCATTCCCCCATAGACAGCGTTTGATTGAAAGTTCAAGGATTTGATGGGTATTGCTAATGCAGAATTTTTAAAGTTTTGGGCAATATATTAGATTTTTGACAAAAACGCAAACAGCTTGCTACTTGGATGCTTAACATTTAATGAATAGCTTCGCAAAAGAATCAAATGTGTTGTTTCTAATTAGTTAAAAAATTGCATTCTTAGTGCATCCCAACATGATAGATTTTTTTCCCAGATTGCCTCTGTAGCTGCTCGCTTAAAATTCTGAATGTTGCCTTTAACGTGGATAGCTTTTGCAGTCAGTATTTTCCAAGTAACTTAAGTTTCGCTTCTCTATTAGTCTGCCGTGAATTATCTAGGAGATAATGTTCTGTAAATGTTTGTAGAGTATTGTCATATTTTTAATGCTGTAAGAATGTCGTTGTTACGGTTTGGAAAAAAAGGCACTTTTTTGGGCAAAAGTTTGAGATAAGCAGTATGTTTCTGCAAAAGTGCCCTCCACCAGCTGTCAGGGATTATATAACTGTATTTATACCTGCAGTGCTTCTGGTGAAAGTGTTCTTGGAAAGGAAAAACGCAGCAGGTAAATGTTGTATTGCTTTTGCCAGTTTGCAAAGCGGAGGGACGATTGGCTGCCTTTGACTGTATGCATAGAGGGTTGTGGTTTTTTTTTTTCCTTTTCCTTCCCTGGACCTTGCATGGAGTGTACTGGATCGCTGTCGCTCTGCCAGCGCTGCGTGCGTTTCCATGTTCAGGAGGATTTTTGATGATCCAGCTCTCGGCTGCCAGAAGCGTAGTCAATGAACGATGCTCCCAAGGTCACCCATAATGCGCGTGGGTGTATTTCCTCGCTGTAAACTGTGTTCACAGCCACCCCAGGAAATGGAACTGGCTTTGATTTTTGGCTTTGGCTGTAGCGTCAGACAAATCTGCCTCTTCACTTAAAGCCGGGGAGACAAAGCTGACAAATAACAGGGAAGAAAGAAGTAGGAACAACGCAGTTTATCGGGCTGGTGGCTTTAATTAAAATCCCAGTGCAAAGTTTACTGAATGTACACTGCATAGTTTATGCTAAAGTTTAGTAAAAGCACATTTAAGCACTCATTTGTTAAGCAGTTGGGGTTTTTTTTAGGCAAGGGATAGTTGATGCTGGCAATGTAAAAGATTCATTTGTATCTCTAGATTGTAGTCAGCAATGTTCTTACGCTGTTGGTTTTATTGGTTTTATACTATTTACTTCTGATGCAAAGGAAACACTAAATGTAATGAGAGATTTTAAAACATGTTTGAAAGCAACAGAAATTACTGTAAATTAAATTCAGTTCTCTGTAAGGCAGAAGATTAAGATCCTCATATATATAAAAGTATGTTTATGTGTGACTGTAATGTGTGTATATTTATTAAGAAAACCCGGCATTTTTTCTATGAATGCTCATGCAGATGGCCTTTTTCTTTTTTCTTTTTCTTTTTTCTTTTTCAAAGACAAGGTAGTTTTGTATTTGGACACATTGAGGGCAAGCTTTGCGCTTAGTTTTGCATGAATGGAAGCAGATACCAAGATCATTGTAGTCATCTGGTCTGACTTTTTATGCTGCTTCTGTGCAAGGAGGAAGTGTTTGGGCTGGATTTTCCCTGATGTATAAAATCATGTGGTGCAGGCACTGCTGTTGACATTAGCTGTTCCATAAAAGAGTGCGTCACATTTGTCTGTGTGTTCGCAGTGGGTTGCATATAATATACAAGGCACAGCCTCATCGGCAGGGCACCCAGACGCTGGCAAGTCACGTTTATCTTGGTGGTGCTTTGGCTACAACCCCTTGGAAAGCCCAGATAAAGCCTAATGTGTCATATACCCTCCTATGAACCTTTTGTCCAGAAAGTAAAATCTTAAGTCCCCCATGTGAGTCTGTAGGTAGCTGGAGAGAAGTAACCAGACAGCTGTAGGCTGGTTTTATTGATTTCTTTAAATTCAGGACCTATGACGGTGCTATCTCCCAGTCAGCAGCCCAGAAGGACCACGACCTTGTTCTTGATGAAGTCAATGGGAGTTTTGCTGTTGACTTAAACAAGAGCATGAGTCTAAGGTGACAGATCTGGCTGTAATTCTTTAATAGAAAAAGCCTAACATTGCTTATTTTTTTTTTTTTTTTGGGGGGGGGGGGGGCTAATATTTAACTGTGTAGGTTTCTGTCTTTGACATCTATGCAAAAAAGAGACTTCTTCCCCACGGGAGTTCATTGCAAGCTAAAGTTGAAGTTGCTTACTGTTGCGCAACGTCATCTGACGACTCTCATAAGGATTTTATTAAGTGGCATTATTTTACATGTTATAAATGAAGGATGTGGAAAAAATGTGAAATTTATTGAAAGCTTTTTTCCCCAACAACATAGTATTAGTTGTGGTTTTAAGGATGCTGAATGCTGATGGCTGCTTAGTGCTCTTGATAATCAGCCCCATCTCTATGGCAAAAAAGTGAAGTAGCTGGATGAATTAGAGGTAGGACACTGCTGTGTCTGTGCACTGGAGCTGTGCATAAACAACAGAAATTGTTTTCTGAAGGGGGTTTTAAAGATTTTTTTTTTTTTCCCTAGGTTATGAGGGCAGGCTTACTCCCAGTGATCTGTCCCTGTAAACCTGTGGAAACTTAGCTTTTTAACAGGAGGATTCTCTCATATGACCCTGCAAGGGCCTGTTTCGCAGCAAGAACCAAGGTTATTCCCCGCTTATAAACCACTGACAGAGATATAATCCATTGAGAGGAGTTGAGAGCTGGCTAGGTGTTTTAGTACTTCTCTAGCTACACTGGCAGTTGTTCATTAAGGCTCTAAATATGCTACCTGAGACCTGATAGAATTGAGAGCACAATAATTGTAACAAGGTCATGATTCATCCTAGGTCCTTATCCTGCTGCTGGAGTATGGGGCCATGTATGACTCATGGACTGAGGACCAGATATTGTTCATATCACAGGATTGGGGTTTTGTAAGGTGCAATTCATGTTTTCATATTTTGTCTTTACTTGGCTGCGTACAGACTTGCTTTCTGAGTTTGGGGTGATACAAAAAAGGTTTAATTTGTAGTCGTCTTTGTATCTCGCTTCACTTTTGTTTCATTTGGTTGCTTGGTACGCCCCTTCCTTGGCCTTCGCATCCAACAGAGGCAGCTCCTTAGCGAACGATCATCGGTGTGATCAGATACCTTTGTCTAGTGTGGACTTAGGAGCTTCTACAGTCTTTAAGGATAACCCTGCATTTGGAGAAAGAAAAACTAGGGAAAAGCCAACTCTGTGTCCCATGCAGTCTGTTCATTGGGTTTCTGTGTTGTCCCATATGTAGTCTGCTCCTTGGGTTGGTATTTTGAAGATACCTTGTCAGAAGGACTAGAATTTTATTTTAACAAAAAAGAGAGGGGTCACAGGACTGTGCTGTACCAAAGAATGCAATGTGGATCTTTCTTATTCAAAGTAGTTGGCTTTAATCACGTTTGTCATGGCTCAGAAGGACTATAGAAAGCACCAACAAGTGTGTTATCCTATTGCTGCTGTGACCTGATCCGTAGGACTTGATGCTGTGTAAAGCACTGCATTGGGTTTTTCTTTCTTTACTCTTGCGGGTATTTTAAAGGAGAAGGTAAATACCGTTAGAGTGTTTCATTTAATGGACAAATAAGCAGGTGCATGCTAAGTGACTTGGCCAAGGCACGCAACCTGCTGGTGCTAAAGACTAGAACAATAACGGGATTGTCTGGTATTCTTTATGTGTGCGCATATATATATGTGAAAAGTACTTCCTAAGCTGCTTGAAAATAAATGCAGGGGAGGGGTCTTACAGACTTGTTTATCCGTAATGATCCTTGTTGTTCGAAGACTAATTTTTTCCAGCTTTCATTAATCTCCTAGAAAGGAAGGAATAGAGTAACTCTTTAAAAACTGTTGTTTCTGTGTTTGGCGTTTGAAAAAAGTGGAAAGCGTCCTCTGAAAACCCTGGCTGTTCAGAAATCCAGTTCAGTTTCAGTAGCGGTATCTGATCCCCAGCTTTCCAGTTCTGCTTTAAGGATGTGAAGTTATTGACAACCCTACACATCTGTGAAATGGTAAATGAATTGTTATTAAGGAGTGGTGAAAGAAGTGATTGTCATTGAAGAGTTAGAAAAATGTTAATGTCAGGATTGACAAGGAGGTAATTATACTTCAGTAGCATTGTATTCAATTGATGTTTAGTAGCAGGAAATCTGGAGAGTGTTTCACAGGCCTATAGCCTGCCTCCTCTTTATTCACATTTTCTGCTTCTGTCTCTTCTGGCCTCATTTGTCCCTTTCATGTCTGCACCCTTGTGTGCATATTCTCTTTGGGGGTTAGGTTGAGAAAGCTGCAACCCTCTTTCTCCTTCCACTGGGTGTAAAAAGACTGTTTCATTCAGATTAGAACTGAATTCAGGTCACTGGAAGTCATTATCGATTATGAGAACATATATGGGCCCTGTGCTGACATTTCATGTGCTTTCTGTGCCTTGGGTTATCTGTGGGTTAAATGGCAGGGGCAGGAGGGAAGGTCTCAGTTTAAAGAAGGCAATGTTGGTGTCCTCTCTTCTCGACTTCCTGAGGGTTTATTAAGGCACTTGTCAGAAAACTGCAAGCGTTGGGCTTATTTCCCACAAGGAGGGCAAAATAACAGAGAAGGATGACTGGGGAATCAGCGTGATGGTTTTTGTTTTGTTGATTAAAATTTTTCAAGGCTGGAGTTTGCTGTGACTGGGAAGTTGCATGTTCCATCCGGTGCAAAGCTGTAGGTTCTGATACGCCAGAAATCTTCCCAGGTCCTGTCCCTGTGTGTCCAGGAACTCGTGCCATTTCCTTCACGCGCAGTAGGAAAGCCATCTTTATAAACCTGTGAATGAACGGGTTTTCCTCAGAGCCATCTACTTACTCATTTTTTGGAGCTCTTGAGGTCTTAATTAGGTGTACCTTGCAGCTGCAAGATGTGTATGGGCCAGCACCAGTAGCGAAGGAGCTCAGAGGATTTTTTAATATATTTGACACCAATATTTCCAGCCTATTTATGAAACAAATTACAGCACCTGAACGTTGCGATTAAACTGTCTGGGCAGAAGATAAGGGTAATTGTCTCGCTATTTAGCATACAAAAAATGATGCACTCGCTGTGGTATGACGACCACTTCTGGGAAGCTAAGGAGCACTGGGAATGCCCTGTGAGGAAGGGCCATGTCAGGTGAGGGACACTTCTCTCAGACACTTCTCCAAAGGACAGCAGCTTGGGCGGAAGAGATCCAAAAGGTCTGAAAAGCTTGAAAGCTGCAGAGCAATTTCTGACAGAGTCCCACCTTCCCCAGGCTGCAGCTGTTGCAGAGATGTTTCTGCTGGGCGGAGGGAAGAGCCGGTGCTGTTGCTGTGCTTCAGCCAGCCGGTCATTTGAGTGCTCCTGCCTGTGCAGGACCTGGCTTCCTCTTCAACACACAGAGCAGCCTCAGTTCCCTCCGTCTGTAGGAGGAGATCTTCTTTCGTCAGTGTGCCACAGTGGGTTTGGGTATTTATTTGGTACCAACGCTGCAGAGATCACGGAGATAAAGCCACCCCAGCCCTGAGCGGACTCTGTCCTATTTGTCATGCGTCTCCTGTGCCAGAGGTTGCTTCTTGCTGTATTAGATCAGGCCTAGCTAAACAGGAGACTGTGTCCTTTGCCTTTAGGAACTGGGGTATGAAAAACAAATGCTGGACCATGCTGAGCACCTGTAACTTCTGTCAGTGGGGAGACGGGTGTCAGCAGCTCTCTGTAACTGGCCTTACGAAACCCTTGGTGGTTGGCAATTTACAGACATAAATAGCTGCGGTGCTAATTTTTAGAGGTGCTCAGCACCATCTGCTCTCATAGGACTCACCTTACTGAAGAGAAGGTTAAGTGGCTATTTAATCATGGTCTGTAAGTACCCACTGAGGGATAAGATGTCTGGAGCAAAGGACTCTTTAAGCTAGCAGGCAAAAAAACACAAGATCCAGCCGCTGTTGAGTCGAAGTCAGCAAAGATCAAACAGGAAATGCAAGACACATTTTTAAGTGAGGGTAATTTAGTCCTTGGAACAACTTGGCGGTGGATGTGGTGAAACTGTCCATCATTGCAAGCATTTAAATCGCATCTTACGCTCTGTTGCAATCACAAGTAGTTGGGCTAGACAGAGAGGCTTGGCAGGGAGAAATGCTGTGACCTGCATCATGTGGGAGGTCACACGAGAGGGTAATGTAACCCTTCCGGCTGTAAAGCAATACACCTGCAGTCCGGGGCACTCCACAAAACCCAACGCGACAGGAGAATTTCTTACAGCACCTCTCCAACTTTCACAATTAGCTTTCATCCGCCGGTGAACTACAAAAGTCTCTTTGTGGGCAGAAGATGTGTAAGTCCTATAGACGGACAGTTACGTTACTGAGCTGAGAAATAAAAATTCAAGTCCCTCATCTGTGTCGAGCAGGGCAAGTTTTTTACATCACAAGCTGCAAAATTAGACAATGTATATAGAATTGAGTCCAGCCCTCCCATCTTCTTAGCTGCCGACCTGTTGACTCGAATACTTGAGGTCCACCCTTGAAAGCTAATTCAGAGGAAAAAAAAATAAAATCTGTCTATGAAATGATTCAGCTCCAATGAAACGTAGTATTTTCATTAAAATTTCCAATTAGATCATGTGCTCGAGAGCTGTGAAAATCAGCTTTGAGCGAACAGGAAATGAAACAATCACATCATGATTCGGGCTGGAAGAAATTTTGCTATTTCATTGAAGAGAGAATGCAGTTCTACAAGTGGAGGATTAACCATGACAATCTTTTGGGCGGGGGGAGAGGTGTTTTGTTGGGGATTCAAAAGAGAGAGGCCAGCTGGGGCAGGCAGTGAAAGGTCTTTCAGTTGCAGGGCATGCTGTGAATAAAGATGCAGAGGATCACGGGAGAGAAGAGCGGTGGAGGAGGGAGGGCGAGCCTTGCGCGCTCTGCCCGCCTGAGCTCACCAGCTGGGATTGCTGGACATGGCTTATCAGGCTGTGCCGCGGACGGGTTCGGATCAGTGCGTGCAGCACTCCTTTCCACCCAGGAAATGGAGCCAGAGGATGGGAACAGAAAGACCGAGATCGTACCCTCTTGCTCCTGATATATAGGATGCTTCACACTAAATTAATTAGGATACGTTATTGCTGGAGTCCATGTAAATGCTTAGATTTGTGTATGTTGTTCTGTAGGGCCCAGACTTCGTTTCTGTTTGGGGTTTGGATTGCTTTCCTGATGCTGAGAAAACGTCTGCAATTCAAACTCCCTGAATGTGTACTTTCACATACAGGATACTTTCTGCTTGCAGCATGAGTATTATTAGCTCTCTGGCTTTCTGCGTTGCTAGTGATCACCCCACAGATACACCTTTTCTGATGATGAACCACCACGTTTGTCCCCGTATCTAAAATCTTTGTATGCGTGGCTAGCACTTCAGCTGCCAAAAACCACTTCAAACCACCCAGCTGGTGGGTCAGCATTGCCTGGGATGTCCTAATACATCACTCACGCAGGACACCACCCATGACCTTCCCCCAAAAGTGACTTGAGGGTGGGGGAAGTAGTTAAAATTCAATCTCCGGACGGGTTGAAAAGAAAAAGAAAAGCCTATCTTGGAGTCCGCAGCATTTTGGGTCTGTCAGTCACTGCTAATTGCTGCCCGTGGAGGGCTTAGCTCCACAGGCAAGGTATTTTCCTTATCAATGTTGCCACAGAGCACAGGGGCTTTCTTTTAAAGCTTTAAAGAAACCGAGGGATTTTAGAGGAACGTAAGCTTCTCCTAGAATCAACTGTCACTTGTATGTTGCACTGTTAATACTAATAAGTTAATACCATATGTGCCTGGAAACAAATGCTTTTTCATTAATGCTGAGAAAGTCTGGAGGCTATTGGATTTCTATGCTTGTTTGATGAAATTACAATACATCAGTGGTCAAAAAGATGTTACACGGTAATTTACACGACACTTGGGGCAAATCGGAGAGCAGTTTTAGCTGACACGCGTGGTAAAATGTGCAGCGGTTACAATATTTTTGGTTCTTTAATTTGTCTCTGCAGTATTATGGGGTTTTCATTTTGCACAGGCAATTTATAACTCAAATATTTAGAATTTAGTCTTTTCAATGGTTTGATATGCCTTTTTTCTACATGTTTTAATCACATCTGAAACCACGTAGACTTTAGAAACTATACGTGCAAGGAAACACATAACCCTCAATAGTGGGTTGATTTTGGACAATAATCTTTGCATACAAGACTTGCCCTGTGATAGTCAGAGAGGAGTCACAGATGTCCACTCATCACAGGAGAACTCTGTTGTAGTCTTGATGTTCAGTCTGAGCCAAATTTGACCAAATCCTATGTTTTTAAGAGAGCAGCTGTATTATTTAGCAGGGCACTGCTTTGCCTCCCGGTTGAACACAATCTGACCTTACGGAATAAGATATGGCAAATGTAACAAGATATAACAGTAAGAGAAGATCCAAAATAGTATCTTCAAAGGCTTGCACTGGAAGCCTCCAAAAACATCTGCAGTCTTCTCCTTTCTGTCCCCCCTCCACACACAAATATTAGAATAAATTATTCAGATGAAGCGTGCCCAGGGGAAGGGGGCAGGGAAGGCTTCATTTCGAAGAAGAAGAATATACATGAACAAACTCAATTGCGGTCAGGTAACCACAAGTAATTTGGACTGGCATCTGGCATTTTGTATGTACGGGCTTCATCTGCAACTCTTATCATCAGGGGATTGGGGTGGGGAGGGAGGGAGAAAGGACTAGACTTGATGGGCTTCTGTATTTTGGCTAAGAAGATTGGAACTTTGTGGGAGACATCTGCTTTATTTCACAGAAACAAAAAGCAGCTGGGGGAAGAGAATATAAACCAGACAACAGTAAGGTGCAAGGTTAACGGGGATAGCTATGTCTGCTGTTGAGATACCTGTGTATTTCTTTGAATAAGATGATATACGATTTTAAAAAAAAAATCAGACTTGTATTCATTATCAATAACGCAGTTGTAATTGTTCTACTATTGCCGATGTACCACGTTTACAGGAAAAGATTTATTTTTGCTGACGTACATTGGAAAAAAAAAGCTGGATCAGCAGTAATAGGATAAACGGATCTGTTTTGAAATATATGAAAAAATATTATAATACTGCCAGTAGCATCATTTAAGTGGGTGTTTCCATTTTAAAGCTGACTGGGTGAGAGTTGCTTCTGCCAACAGATGCTCGAGCACTTAACCCATCCCCTTGCGAGCCTTGGAGCTGGACTTGCTTTGCCTGAGTGCCCCGCGCCTGCCACCAGCGCCATCAAAACCGCTCTTCTCTGTTGCAAAGTGAACAGTCCCGGTGAACTCGAGGGGCTATTGGCGAAAGCTTCGCTGACCTTGTTTCAGCAAAAATTTTCTCTTATTTGAGAGAGAGAAAGAAGAATGTATTTCTAATCCTTTCTACATTGCCAGGCCAAGCAGGCTGCCATTTGGTTGAATCTCTAAGTAGGTGAGTTTAAATGAGGAGCAAGCAGCTGTAGTCATGCTCTCTCCTGATGCCAGGCCAAATACAGTCTTGGAGTGACTCAAAGTAGTAAACAGCCAGGGCGGTGACAATTTGAGTTTGGATAATTTGCACGTTCATTGAGAAAGATCTCTCAAATCTCTGCTGTAAAGCCTTGGGTATTCTTGCAGCTTTAGACATAGTTTGAAGGAGCTCAGACTATCTGGATTTCATAAACATTGCAGTAACTAATGTGAGGTAGCTTCTGTAAACAATTTTTTTTTTCTGGATAGGTGAGGCATAAAGTTGTACACTTGCTTGTGTGTTGTTGGGTGGCAGCCCCCGCGTAGCTGTTCTCAGTCACTTGGGACCTCCCCTACAGCTCACCCGCTGCAGAGGCACAAATCGGGTGTTTCTGTACTATAGCTGTCTCCGGGGCCCGGCCTACCAGACATGTTGAGATGGTGCCCAAAGTCCCGTGTGAAAGAGAAGCTGCTCATGTCCATGTGAGAATCATGGGGAAGGGGGGGGGGGGGGGGGGGGGGGCGGGGTGTTT
>VXBL01008508.1:357591-411616 GCA_013400195.1 Aramus guarauna | reverse complement strand
GGCTGTGGGTTTTGAGATATTTGGATGTGGCATCCCTGGATTCTGTGTGGTCCCAGTTTGACTGGTAGCCCCCAACCATGCTGAGCACTCTGTCATGAAGCTTTTGTCTATCCCATCGAAAGTGCAGATTTATGGCCCAAAACACATCACAAGGGAAACTTAGCGGAGACTCAGACACCTCCGGCCAGGTATAACACTGTTGCCTCCCCGCAAAGCCCAGTGCAGGTCTTACCTGCAATGGTTAAATCCTTCCAGCGCCCTGGGCGGCTGAAGTCACTGCTCAGAAATTTTGGCAGCCTGATGTTTTATTACTGTTTCTGCGGAACTTTAATGGGAAACATTTAGTGTGAACGTCTTGCAGTATGTTTGCTCAGTCGTAAGCAACAAGGCTTTTAGGAAGAAAAGTTTTGTGTATCTTCATAATAAATGTGTTTGTGTGATGAAGAACGAAGGCACGTGTTGAGGCAAGCATCCAGGCACGTACTTCTATTCATAGATATCCTTTCCTTTATGTTCCGATACCATCATGATATGGTTTTGGATGAGAGAGACTCGCGTGGTTCTGGACTAAATACTTTTGTGATGTTGTTGTTACTATCCTAAGCTTATATATAAATGTAGTCATTGAAGTATGTTTTAAAATGATATCTAAGTATTTATTTGAGTGTATACTAGCTTGTTATATGCTAGACTATTTTAATGACAGTTTTCCAAATATATGTGCATGGCTATTGCTTTTCAAGAAAAATGAGTTAAATAAAATTTAAAAAAAAATAAATCTTGTGGCATTAGAAATGTGGGAGTTTTTCTAATGCTCCCACTGATTTCAGCTGACAATTTCTAATGAAATGCAAACATCCAATCCCCATGTTCTCTGTGAGAATTCAATAGGAATATGACATACTAGCATTTAATTCAGATACTATTTAAGCTCCTCTTGTCTTTGATAGTAATAGAATGAGCACGTTCCCATTGGTTTGCAATGCTTTGGAGCCATTTTTTTAAATGAGTGTAGGTTCTTGGTGTTTTTAATCTTAAAATATTTTTAAATATATTTGCTGCTACCAGAAATGCTGTAACAAAAATCTGAAACATTTCAAAGTGAAGCATTTCAGAACTGTGGGAGGCTTCGGAAAAAGCAACCAAGTTTCTACCCAGGCTTTGTAAACCTAACAGTGGTTAAATGCGTGATACGCTTTGATAGGATGTGTAACCTGTGTGCGTTTCCTTAGTCAAAGACTTTTTTAGTGCCGGGTGCTAATTTAATTTATATTGTAACAGCTAAATTATAAACCTGGAGCACAATTCATGTTAATTATGTCTCAGTTAAAACCCTAGTTCAGGTATGAATTGTCGGGATGACAATAACAAATAGAGCGTATGCTTTGTGCGTTAAATCTTTGGACTCTGGCAGTGCAGTGAACCTGGATGTTAACTCCTGCATCACCCCTTTGGAGTGCTAAAAATCGGTTCGGTACGTGAGGTTGCTTATACCCAAGAGCAACCTGCCCAGTGAAAAGTAAACTGAGAGCCTGCCAGAAAATCCCTCGAGTCTGGGGAGGGGGAAGGGGGTAAAATGTTGTTGAGAAACGGTGGGATGGGGTGATTTGAGATTTTAAATTTTTTTTTTTGTGTGTTTCCTACTTATTACGTGCAAGGCAGTGTGTTACTAGAGTCGGTAACTCAGAAAATGATCTTGCAGTAGAAAAAAGGGCCACAATTACTGAATATGGGTGAAAAGAACACATCAAATTAATCTAATTCTGCACAAGGCAGAGTTCGTTCCCTTTCAGGAGAATTCTGGAAACTGGCTGGATTTCAAGTTATGTTTTAATGCAGCTTTTTGGCTGCCTGCCTCCTCGGAAAGTCAAGGGTCACCGCTCAATAATTGAGTATAAATACAGTCAGTGCAGTAGGCCTTCATTTCAGTCATGCAGAACCAATTTTTAGTTTGATGGTATCGCTGTTGCATACTTTTAATTGAAACTGTTGTGAGAAACACTGACATAAATCTCATTATTATTCTGTTTTTCCAGTAAGCTTATGGTGCTGTCTGACTTTGTTGAATATTAGTGCTGGTGATCACAGCAATATCCAAACATAGAAGTATCCCCAATTTTGGGAATTGGGATAAGAGTTACCTTTTGATGATTAAAACCAGGGTACCTGAGAGTACCAGTGTATTCATTAGGCTGTTAATCAAATGCTTCTGCTAATGCCAGTTGTTATAAAGATTTAATAGGTTTAACGTGGGGCTGTGGCACAACCCCAGCAGCCCTCAGTGCTCTCACTGAATCTAAATGTTCATCCTGGCAAAGAGACCTAATGTTTATGCCCCAGTGATTGCGTACCCTTGTTCCCCAACAAAAAGTAGGGAACCTCTAGTGTGTGTTGAATATTTCCTTCAATATATTTAAAATAACAAGAGCTTTCCTTGAAAGTCTGATTTTCTACCTTGTTAAAATGAACAGTTCCCATGAATAAGTAATCTCTAGAAGCTAATTATATCTTTTTATAAAGAGATTCTTTTAATCAGTAACTTTTTGTTGTTAATGGCTCTTGTACAGTGACACTTAGATGCTGAAAAAGATGTTGTCGGTGTAGTTGATTTGTATGTCACAGAAAAAAGCGAAGTAACTTATACCATGTCCGTGACTTTTGCTGGGCCACGAGTCTGGAAATTTCTTCCTTCTGCCTCTAGCTGGTACCTCACTCCCAAGAGGAGGGTGAAAGTCCCAAATAGTGAATTCAGAAAACTAATGTGGTCAGAGACAAAAAGTTCTCTTTTTTTAGCAAGGGTCAGGTTTTGCAATTCATCCACCACTTTCTTGCAGCTTGTGATTTGAAATGGTTGTACAGGGTTTATCTCCCTGACCTCTTCCAGCCCCCTCAATCTTAAAGGTATCTCGGGAAGAATCTCAAACCCAGCTCTGCAATGCCATCACTATGCAGGGAAATGTGTGTTGGTTCGTTTATATTTTTTCCTCTCCAGTTTTTAAAGACTGATGCCGAAGCACAGGGGAGACAAAAGGACGCAAGCTGTGTGTCCCTATTTTGAGGAGATCTTTTCTGGTCTGTGTGTCTTCAGACAGCCCCTGCAAGGCTTGGGGGTAGAGATGTTCAGCGACCTGTCCCAGTAAGGAGCCCAGCATGGTGAAGACTCTGTTCTTTGCCCCTTTTCAGTTGGGATCTGACTCGATGGGTTAATTTTTCTTTGTGTATTTGTATGTATGAAAGTAACTATCTTCCTTGACTGATTTATTGTTCTTTTATGGACTATTGCAATCTGAGCTCTTTAATTTGTGAGATAAGGTGATGGAAATTAATAGCAATGTTGAGCTAAAGTCATGGCAGCTATAATGCTTTAGTATCAAAACATCTTGCTTCCTTTTGTCCTCTGTGCATATCCAAGTTTGTTATATTGTTCTACAGGACTTTCCCCTTTAACAAACCTGGAATTTCAGAACTGATGGAAGAATGTAAGTAGTTGCATTGTATGGACACCTTTGTGTCTCCTCCCTCTTTGAACCGATCTCACTGTGTCTGCTCAGGGCAGATCTGGTTATTCCCTTCCCTTTTTAATATTTCTGTGGTAGTTAACATTTTTGTAATCTCCTACTGCTTCTTCTTTACTCTGTAAATGTAACTTAAGATACTAAACCCCACCTGTAGCTTTTCACCATCCTATTCACTTCAACTGGGTGATGCTCCCTGTTGGAAAAAGTAAATTCCCAGGTTTCTTTCTGTGTGCTGAGTGTATTGTTAAATATTTGAATGTTGTCAATATTTAATCACTTAGTTCTTTTTTTAAAAGCACACAAAAAAGCTGGCAATCCTTTTGTTTATTTATAAGTAGTAGGCTCAGGTAGGGTGATTATATGTTGTGTCAGTGGCAGCAGGAAAGGAATGTTTGGGAAGACTCTGAAATGTAAATTTGGTGAACAGCCTACTAGGAGGGAACAAAGGCAGGGATTATAGGAAAGAATTTGCAAGCAAAAACAGATTAGAGGGACTTTGTTTTTCTCATTAGTTTCTGTTCCTTCAGGAGATCAGCTACAAATCACCCGAAAAACTCAAGAGTCCACTTGCAAGCTCTGTGCACTTGAAACTGTGCTGGGCTGCTTTCCCCCCTCCAGCCCTCCCTCTAATACCAGACTAATTGGAAAGAAAAAATATATCTGCTGTGTCCACGCTGATAGGTAGTATAGATCTGCACACTTTATATAACACTCCGATATTGTTAGCGTTCCTCTGTGGGGAAAACTTGGCCCAAACTCTGCTCTGGCCTGCGTGAACTCAGACGCTATCTGGGGAAGCATATTTCTCTGAAACTTGTGTAGTAAATAGCTAGGAAAATACATACTGATGTGAATTTCCTGGATAGACTCAGTTTCTTCGTAGGAAAAGCAGTGGCAGGACGTGGATAACCTGCAATGGTTGAGGTCTTGCTCTCTGAGTACCCCCAGGCTGGGGAACACCTTTACTTCTGTGGTCTCTGCGGGTACGTAGGCTTAAATTGGATCAAGCTTTACTCTTACAATTATCACTTTTTTCCCCACCGAAGCCTTCGGCAAAGATCTCCAACATTTGTAGGCAGAACAAGGCCTATTTTCTAGGAAGCGTTGTAAGCAGCTTAGTTAACGGCGTGAGGAAGGAATTTTGCTGCCAGCGTCAAGGAGCTGCAGAAATCTTGTCTTCTTGGCATGGAAAAGCCACCAGGCCAGAAATCTCCTTTCCGGCTCAGCATGGTGATCGGGCAAAGCCCCGTGTCGATCACTGAGGAACACCCAATTACAGCACACATTTCCTAATTCCGTCAAAAGTAATTTATCCAATGGCTTGGCCGGCAGTGTAATTGCAGCTTGAGATTCACATTAGATAATCTGAGCAGACAGGTAGAACAAATTAAAGAAATAACTTGGTGGAGTGGTGGACGTTGGCAGAGCGTAGCTTGCTGCTCCCTCATTTTGCCTCCAACTGCATGAACACCAATCTGAATTTCTCTGGACCCTTCGAGCCTCATGTTCTGCTTTGCACTATCCCTGCTTTCATCAGATGTCTCTTGCAAGTAGTTGTTGGGACTCCTCAAAACCTAATCTGCAGGGAGACAGGGGCTTCCTGTTTATTTCATTGGTGATTTTTTTTTTTTAAATGACTGATTCCTCTTGCCTATTGATGTCTGCTGGTGTGTGGCTTCCCCCTGCTCTGCCTCTCAGTTTCCAATTCTGTGCTGAGAGTATAATCTTCCATCACCGCAGAAATTGCAAATTCCACATTATGAGTTTACTGTAGGGTCTGCCAGAGTGAGAAGTTCCTTTTTGAAATTGTATGTTGGTAAACATTTTGTGGATTGTATTCTGCAACAATGTCTATTCTGATTTTTTTTTTTGCGCCCTTATTTTAACTCCGAGTGCAGTTTGTGTTGAGGAAGGCTTGCCGTTCTGTGCAATACACGCACTTGCAAAACCTCTCATGTCTTATTGACTTGAATGTTAGCAAGACAAACTCAAGTTTTGTTCACTAAAAAAGCACTTATTTTGAGCAAGTTTTGAAATTTTGGGTTTGCTTTCAATTTATAAGTCCTAATTAACTTTTTTGGTTCATGTGTTATCAAATTAGTGCAGCTGAATTTACTGTAAATGCAAATGAAGTTTCTGTTGTAAGATACGTAGCAATTGAACTTAGTATTTTGATTCTTTGCTTTGCGTTTGGCTATGTAACATAAAGGATAATGAATACAGGATAGAATGGGGTTGGTTTGGGGTTGGTTTGGCATAACGAGAGGTAATAGAAAGTATTGATTGCAGTATTTGTTAGTGGGAAACAATGTATTTTAATCTTTCCTTGAATGAAGAACACAGACCAGCATGATTTACATCTTATGGGACTGTAGTTCACTTTTCAGTGGTCATCAGACTATCCACAATTTTTTGCACAATATATCATCCATAAAGGACTTTGCTACTTTGCAGTATGCAAATTGAGATTGGTAAACATACTATTTTTCTTGTTAGAGAAACAAATCTTAATACATAGCGAAGTCTTCGTACAGAGTGACAAATGAGTATTGAAAATAGTTTAGCATTCCAATCCTGGCATGCTTACCTTTTGATGACTTTTGTTCACCTATTAAAAACAAACAAAACCTACTTTTTTTCTTTCCCCTCTCCAGTTTATAACAAGGCTGCCTTTTTGGCTGCTTGTGCTTCAAATAAAATCCATCTTTATTCAAAATATATAAGGTTGGTTGTTCAAAATAAAAAAAAAATAAATGCTCTGAAGATACTAGCTGGTGAGAAAGACAATAAACATGTCATTAGGTATTCAAAAACATTAACCATACTTTGCCTCAAGCATTGTAATTGTTGTTCACATTCTCTTCTATTGAAAAGATTTTACTCATCTTTTGTATTGACTTTATGCCTGCAAGTTACACTTTTTGCTGATAATATACATGAATTTGTGAAACTTGCAAGTAAGAGACATATTTGCAGGCAACAGTTTAATGCAATACTTCAGTATTCCATTTAAAAATAAAAATCAAATAATTGCAGATTATGATAGCATAGAAATTTATATTTGTATAAATTTGGTGTTCTTTGACTGTTAAATCCTGATTTTTGGATCTAGATAGTTCACCATGTGATGTTTGCCAGCCGGCTGTCATGTGGCATGGAGTTTGTAAGAGAAGCCTAGGATGGGGTCCGGACTTAGATGCAGAGCTCATAAATATAACAATTCTATTTGGTTTCTAATTGTGTTGGGACTTACTGGAATTTCCACTAAATCTACACCGTGGCCAGAATGCTGTTGTGCATTGAGCTTGCAAGGACACAGTCTTCTCCGTGATATCTGGATTGAAGCGGGTCTCTTCTGGCTTTAGGGACTCTTGACACTATACTCTATATGAGCGCATTGTTACGGTTGTGTTCGCAAACTCTCCTCGGGGTTTCGGTTTACCCTGTGCTTCAGGACAGCGAGTAACTGGCAAACTTTTTCAAAACAGCTTTTGCCGTTTTGAAGTATGGAGCAACCCTCTTCTCTGCATGTGGAGATCTTTCAGAGTGAAACAGCATTATGATCAAAGATCATGATCATCCCTCTAAGCTCCAGTGACAAGGTTTGGGGGATCTTAACATCTGTGGTCCAACTCTTCCCAAAAATTTTGGCATTGAGCAGGGCTCTCTACTGAGTAGAAGCACAGGGTAAGACATGAATAATCTGTAATTGTGAGCCATCCAGAGAGTCTTGCATGTAGTTCATGGCAGAGCTGTCAGGGACTTCCTATAGTCATTATTTGTTCCACTTACAAAATAAATTGTCTTAGTGTCAATCTATCTGTGCTGGAAATGTCCACAAAACTTACTCCAATGTGGACAGAACAAGCTCTGCATTTGCACCAAGGCAGCTGGTCCTCTAAATTTGCCTTTCGTTGCTGTGTTTTGAGTTTTGAAATGAAAATAAAAAGTCTGCTCCTGACAGCAGGCGGGTATATTGTCTGGTAACGGCTCGAAAAATTCTGGAGTCCGTGGATGTGGCTGGACAAGGTGTGCGGGTGTCTTTAAACGGGTCTGCTAAAAACGGTGCTGCTGGTGCACAGTGGTTCACTTAAGTAATATAATATAAAAACTGGTCAATATTTACCAATCCAAGAAATCTTGTACTGAAAAACTGTTTGGATTATTTTGTAGTAGGAAATATTATTTCTTTGACCAAAATACTGGTCAGGTTCTTTCAAAGGCATGGCCAAATGATAGGGAAAAAAATAATGAATGGAGGATATCTTCAAAGACTCGATAGCATAAATACCTGTTTCTGACTGAAAGTCAACAGATGTTTGTTTCTTCCCCAATACCAGATGTTTTGCAGATGCCTAACTGAACTCAGAGAGGGATGAATCCAGCTCCGTTTCCAAGTGGCACATGTTCACAACATGTGAACACGTGAACTCGTGCAGGGAGCCCTCAAAGCCAGCGACATCTGGCAAAACTGCTGCCAGAAAGCCAAGGAGTGATTGGTACAGAACTGAGCTGAGACTCGGGTGCTTCAAGTGATCCCAGCTGGGACATGGGCATGGTAATAAAGCAAAACATCTTCTGTCACTGGTCATTGTCAGTGATTCAGCAAAATGCCTCAGTCCTTTTGCGAGCACCGAAGTTCACGACTGCAAATCTTCCCTAAAGATAAGGGGATAGAAATTCTTCTCTTTCTTTGGGCATATCATCATTTTATATGGTGATATTCTTAAAGGCTTTGTGCGTTCACTGCACTGGCAACCTTTCATGTGTTACACGGTCAATTCCTGATGTCTGAACCCTATAATTAAGCATCTGTCTACCCTATAACAATGTCATTGTGTCTAGGATGGCATTCTTTGAAAAATGCTTGAAAATGTTTTATCTTTAAACCTCGTTCTTCTAAATGTGTAGTTCTGTTTCTCATGATGAAGTTGCCATGTAATTATTTATAATAATAGTATTTTTCAATATCATTTTGAAGTGAGCATAAATGCAAAAGAGTTATAAAGAAAGAGTTTTAATAAACATCCTCAGTACATGTTGTCTAATAAATCAGATGGTGGGTATCAAGTTGATCTCAGTTCTTTCAGCTGAATATTGAGGGTCTGATTCTTGGTAAGTGGTGGGAATGCTGTAATACTAGTTAGTGCCTGAGAAAAGGAAAACTGTATTGTTCATCACTGGATTTAATAATGGCAATTTGCATTCTGTCAGGGGCGCTGGTCCAGTGTTGTTAATCCCGTCAAGGTTCTCTGATTTACGTTCAGTGTAGTGCTTTTTTGATGCAAGGCTTGTTAACTATTTAAAAAGACCATGGCTCAAGAGGTGGGTATTAAACTACCAGATGGTTTTGAATGATTTTGCTACTGTTGAATTGATCAAAAACGGATACAAAAATGTGGCTCTCCAGAATCTTGTTTTTGTTATATATGTAAAACGCTTGGGGTGTGGTTTATTTTCTTTTCAAAATTGTATGAAACTGGTCAGTATTAACTGGATTTTTTAACATCAAATTTCATTTTGACATCAATGTCACTGGCAGATACTTGTACTTGCATTTGATTGGCTCTAGTGGAATTGAACTGAAAAGTCAGGGTTATGTGCTGTGCTCTGGCCTTACGTGTGTCCTTACAGTTGAGCATCTATTGCTGATGAAATCTGCAGAACTGACTGATTTCCGTGTTGCTTGCAGTGTCTAATTTTGGATTTTTTTCCACATATAAACAAAAAAAAAACCAAAGGATCTTGTCCTGTTGGTTGTTTTAGTATACAGATGCTCTTTGATTTGATTTACGTTTTGAATACTAGATCTACACAAACAAACAAGGTTTTAAAAAGCATAACCCTGCTGGCTTCAAAGCATCAAAGCAAAGCAGTATCATGCCTCATTCCCTGGAACACTGCCCTGCTTTTACCCTAGCGTAGTTAGCTTTATTTTCTCCACAACAGCTTTTTGGGCTGATGTGGGTAAGAGAACTGGTGAAATGCAGCAGAACATTGGACCCAGATCTGAACACGGTGGTGGCTGCCAGAGGATCGGTCGTGCCCGGGGTCACTGCTGAGTCCCTGTGGCCTGGGCTGTGCCATGCAGTGAGCAATTTTATTTATTTTTTTATTTTTTTTGTGTGTGTTTGTGTGCCTCTTGATGCACCAGCCAGGGAATTATTCTGTGGAGATATTAACTCAGTGAAGAGAATTGACCTCCTGCTCTTTAGCAGGAATATCAAGTCACTGGATAATGGTATTGTGTGCTTCCACTAACAAGGAGGTTGATTTAAAGTCTTATCAGCTGATGTTCCCACGTGGACCTATGCCAAGGAGCTTTTGTTGAGAAAACTACCGAGCTAAAATGGAAATGATATGTGCTGGGGGGAATAGCAGCCATATAAAAATATTCATAATGGTTTGTGTTTAAATAAGACACTGCAGTATCTTTAGACGGATGCATATTGTGGGTAATGCAATAAACACGTTAGGTTAACTGTTGTAGATAGAGGTTATATGGCAATGAAGCAAACCCTTCTGTCCTTTGTGTAACTTACTTACATGGCAGTGCCTCATGGACGTGGTCTTGCTGTGTTACTTCACACGATGCTATTTACCCCTCGGGACCTGAGATTCATCTTTGCAGTTAAAAGGGAAGAAAAAAGCCGCTGTGCCTGTGCAGTCCCTCTCGTAGGTCACAGAACGATTGCGGTAGGGCTGTAATGATGGAAACGGGGCGGTTTGCTGGGCGAGTCCTTCAGAGGAGCCAGAATGGTCTTTGTCAGACTTGTCTGTGTATAACAGCATACCACGTTTGAGAGAGCACGTGGATCTTGGCTTGTACTCCGCGCCTTCTGGTGCATCGAAGGCTGCGTTGTTTGCTCAGCTGGTATCCCCGAGTGCATCGGCACAGGACCCAGTGGCACAAACCTTGTAATCAGCTTTGAAAGATCAGGGCCTACAGGTTAATTGTGGCCACAGAAGAATAAATTTCTTTACTCTTACAGTCACTTCTGACTTGCTCAGATAGGTGGTGACTATTTTGATGGCCAAGCACTTTTTCAGCATGCTGTTTACTTTCTGAATTGTTTGCTTGTAATAACTTACTTCAAGCCAACAAGCAGTTCAACAAAGATGTTAATGTTTAGTTTCAATTTTTCTACTTTTCCTTAGTCTCCCACTTCCCTTGTTCTCTCGCTTTCCTGTGGCTTTGTTAAAGTTGCATGTGTGTATAACCATCTAGCACAGTATGTCATTATTTCCCACCATTTACTGTAGGGTTAGCAAGGATAGACAGCAAATCATGGCTTGTTGATGGCAGTCGTCCTCTGTGTGCACGTGTGCAGAGGGGCGTAAGTAGATGTCTGGATCCGTGCGGGTGTTCAAATCCCAGACAAGAACAATTGCTTTAATTGCTCACTCTCCTTCGCTCATCTTCCTTAAGATACCGATACAAAATCCCATTCTTCTGCTGAACTCCTTCCACGCCCTGTATTACATCTTTGTAACCGCTCGGTAACTTTTACAAGAACTAACAGATCATCAGACACTTGAAATCAAAGTGCTGCTTCTTTCCGGCTGGCTACGCGGCGCAGCCATACGGCATGAGTATCGTAAAGCTTTTAACAGGCTAGTGGAAGAGAAAAGGGAGCAGCAAGAAAACGTGCCGAAAATGCACCGAGTGCAACAGAAGTACACCTAAGTCCAGTGCTGCGAGGGGTAAAATACTGCGCCTTTCGGCTAATAATCTGGAATCCCATTATCACTGAGCCGTAAACTGAATTATTGGTGACGTACAGGCTGGATTATTCTATCTACTTTTTGTCCCGTATATCCAAAAGTTGACACTTAATTATGTTGTCCCACAGTAGATCAAGTTTTACAACAGCAACAAAAGATTAAAACGGTTTTATATTGGGGACATTCAGAGGATAAACAGCGCTGTATTATAGGAGGGAACGGCAGTCGGCTGTGTTGCCATCTGGGAGAGAAGCATTGAAGTGCTATTAATATTTAAACCTTTTAGATTTTTTTAGAGTTGGTAGCATTCCTGAAAAACTCTTTATAACTCTGTAGTAAATTTTGGTGTCAAAGGATGCTGCAAATAGTGTTACAGCAGCAATTAACATGGGCAGAACTGTAATCGCATTTGCTTTTAAGGTATCTTCTCCAAACACTAGTACAGCGAGAGTAACAGATGAGATGAGGTTGCGTGTATGGCAATAAATCTACTGTGTTGCATAAACGCTCTCCATTTGACGCAGACGAGGACAGTGCAGGCTCTCTCTTCTCAATCTCAGCAGAGCTTATCCATGTTTATTTCAGCTAATCTTTTGATTCAATGTGGTAATCGCTTAAATATCCTAATTGGCTAATTTTATTATTACATTCACTGCTAATGTGCTAATTGTTTTATTTCTGGGAAAGATGTAAAAAATGCTACTCAATATTGATTTGTTTCTTTTGCTCCATTTATTTTCATTAAAATACTGTTTGATTTAATTCTGCACTTCAGAAGATCATTATTATACGTAAGCATGTCAGTGAAGAAGGGTAGGGGCAGAGTGAGAAGGGAGAGGTGCCATTGTACAGAAGAGAGATGAATGCGAGGTAGAAATTTTGGGTTTAAACAAATGTGTTGTACGGTCAAAACACGTCTGGCTGCATTTCATCCATCTAGTTTCCTTGCACTGCTAATCAAAAATAAAAAGCAAAAATAAAAAGCCAATCAGTAAAACAAACTCTCCGGGGTTTTACTGTCCCGGTTTCTGGTCAACAAGGCCCAATTGCCTCTTTACTCTCTTGTGAAAGTGTCATCCCTTTGAAAAGGCTGGTACAGCAGTGCCTAATTGCTGGGAGGGTCTTTCTGCGCAGCCCTCAGCTATGGCAGGGAATTCGCTCCCCGGAGCGAGGATGCTTTCCTTTGGGGGAAAGCAGGGGAGGAACAGCTTCTCATCACGATGATAGCGGCTGAAGGTACAGAAACTTCTAAGTCCCATCTGGGAATGGCTCCCTCCGTTACAGGCAGAAAATTCACATAACGCTGTTTCATCAGTTTGTTTGCTGTCTTTTTGCTGTGCTAATTACTGCCATGGCTGTGTTAGTTACTCCATAGGCCAGTGCTGACACTTTCAGGGGTCGAAAGCAAGGAAATGCTAAGGATATGCTGCAGTTGTCATTTTGCGTTCTAGCTTATTCCCATGGAAGTCGCAGAAGCACTGCGCAAAAAAAGATAATGCTTATGCTTAAAGTTGAGCCCGTGCTGAACATAAGCCTGTGCCATTTTACACCTTTTGTGTTTCCTGGGTCAAAACTGGGAGTAAACCCCATGGCTTTTGAGACTCCTCTGGTGTAGCTACTTCTGGAAACTTTATCCAAACGTTCAGCTCAGAGTATTTGCAGAAGATGCTCGTGGATCTGATGCCTCTGTAGATAGGTTTCTCTTGGTTCAGAGCTATTAGTGACTATCAATATGATTAGTGGTTTATTCTTTACTCTTTCTGATGGGGGGGAGGAAAAAAACTTCTGACTTCCATAATTTCTCTTGTTTTGTTGCAACACAATTTAGACTCTATGCACGCTTAACTTATAAGTAATCCAAATCTCTTTGGGTTTTGAACTTACCTTTTAGTCATGGAAATAAGGGAGGAATTTCGATTCACTGAAACCACAGAAACCATTAAAGAATCAAATAAAGCATTTAGAAGGGTCAGCTGTATAAAGACTAGACTTGAATATCCAAATAGCACTGAACGCCCTTCTCAAACACTCTGTTCTTTAAGAAGTTACCAAAATGGCAAAGCAGCCTCCTTTAATGAGAAGTCATTTTTGGCAATTTTATTACTTTGTTGGTTAAATGATAAGTTTTTTAAGCATGCTACCTGTTTTCTCATCATTTAGCACAGCTGATGCATCCCCTTTACGTGACCTTAGGGATGCCTCATTGACTTCCTTGCAATCTGTGGCCTTTCCGTGTCATCTCCAATGAATCCCTAAAAATCCTAAGGCTTTTTGTGCTCTTTTTAAGGGGTGTTGGGTTCATTCTCTGAAGGAGATATCCTTCCTCTCTCAAAGTCCTTTTCAGCATTACAACATAGTGTTGTGGGGTTTTTTTCCTAGAAATCAAGGAGGTTTTAGGTGAGAAGTTTTCAGGATAAAATGAATTGGACTCTTGTCTTCATGAGTATATTAAGCACACTTCTATCCATTGTTTTTCTTTATCCTTCTGCCTTTTAATGAAATAAGTAGTGTCTAAATTCTCAGATTCTTGACAGAACAAAGGGTAATGGGTTTAAACTGAAAGAGGGTCAATTTAGACTAGATGTTAGAAAGAAATTCTTCACTGTTAGAGTGAGGCACTGGAACAGGTTGCCCAGAGAGGTTGTGGAGGCTCCATCCCTGGAAGTGTTTAAGACCAGGTTGGATGGGGCTTTGGGCAACCTGGTCTAGTGGAGGGTGTCCCTGCCCATGGCAGGGGGGTTGGAACTAGATGATCTTTGAGGTCCTTTCCAACCCAAACCATTCTATGATAAAACAATTTGGACGGGGGTGAACAGAAGATCACTCTGAAGGCTATTGAATCTCCTTGTATACATTTTTGTGGCTTTTAGCAAGACTGGAAATGTGTGAAAAGGATTTTGTTAGTTCAGAGACTTTCAGATGAAGTTGGGTGCTGATGAGCCTTGCCTGGATTTTATAGAACCACCTACCTGTCCCCCCCCTTTCTTTTTTGCAGTATAAGGAATCTTTTGCTTCCGTAGGAGCAGTCCCCCATATTTATTTCTACCCAGGGCTAAATTCTTTATGTGCATTATCTGTTCATAATATGAAGTTTCAATAGTATGCACAGCTTATATCCACGGTAGTCATCTATCACTTGAAAGAAGGCTTTAATTAACGGAACCCTAATTTTAATGAGGTACTGAGCCATGATCTTGTAAATTCTGCAGCACAGAGAATCACTTAGTTCAGGTTCACTTGTAACAATCCTCAACAGCGTGGTGCTTTTTATGACATTGTTTAACAGATTTTGATGTTAATCTAGAAGCCCTTTTGGAGTAACCATGTTCTTTACCTTGTAAGCATATTTTGAATTAATTGTGTTATGTTTTTCGAGCAATGATAGTGTTGCTTGCCTTCTGAAGAAAAAATTCTGCTATATCTGAACTATTCACCCTGTGTCTGCCCTGGGACTGCAAGGGAATTCACTGCGCTCAAATCCTTTCCAAAAGCGTCTTGGCTGCGACACCTAGGCCAGTCAAATTCCATCATTTTCACAGAAACCACTCATGTCTAAGACCTGCAGCAAAGTAAACAGGTTAGGCCACTTCTCCAACCTCCTCGTCTTGCAACTGCAGGGCTGAGTGCTGGGTAGGAACGCAGGGCAGTTCTCAGCAGCGTGTTTAATAGCCTGGCGGAGATGCCACGGTTTAAGGATGCTGTGCTTGACACAAGACCAGAAGGTGAGAAGTGAGGCGGGGAGGGTTTGGTGCCAGCTTTCTGTGTCCTTGCGTCTGAGCCAGCCGGTCCTCATCTGATGGCAAGTGACAGTGGCACCTTGGGCTGCTTTAATCTGTGACGAGCTCCCTTTGCTCCTGAGGGGCAATTCTGGCATGGCTGGGGACAGAAAGAAGTATTCAAGAGCGCCTTTTCCCTGAAAACACTGTGTGGGGCCAAGATGGTGGGTCGGCAGCAGTGTGTAAATGTTCCCTTTGTGGTTGGGATGGCCCTAGGGCAGCAGCGCCTGCCGCCTTCCCCGCCGTTTCCCGGGGCCCTCACTACACAGAGCATGTCACTGAATTTCAGAGTGAATCCCTTTGTGGCTGCTTTTTTCCCTTTTTTTTTTTTTTTAGCATCATCACTTATGAGAACCCATTCAAGTCGTTGGGAATGTTATTTTAGTGGGACTATTAGAAAGACAAGGATCCCCCATAGAACCAGGGACCAGAAATGTTGACGCAGTTCCCTGCCAATGGAAAAAAGGAACATTGTTCTGACAGACTTTAAGCCCTGAGTATCCAATGGCTTATCCATGGCAAAATAGGAAGTTCAGAAGGCTCAAAGCATGGGGCACGCTTTTTCAGGTAGTAATCACACAGTAGTCCAAGTTGTTTGTTATTTGATTGTGAATACATCAAATGCCCCAGTATTTACTATTACTTAACTATTTTGGACCTCTAGTAGTATTTTTTTTAAATAAATACTATGTTTTTAACAAATTGATATGTTATTTAATAGCATACTGATTTACCGTTCAGTTTCTTGAGCAGATAACATTAGATTTATCTCTACTGCCAGGATTCACTCTTGAAGTATGGATTTTTGTTTGCATTTGTAAAAATAGTGCATTTTGTAGCATTTGAGTTCAGCGTAATTGTTTGACTTCCCTATCAACCTCTATTTCATATTATCAAGGAGCTCCACTTCCAGAATTGTACTGGTGCTTTTGTTCAAATTATTAGTAAATTGTTTTGTACTAAGATCAGCAAATGATGAGAAGTAATTTTGTTTGAAGCTAAGTAATCTTCCTATTCAAGGTCGTCTTTTAAGAGAACTCGGCATTCAAGTTACTATTCAGACTCTGTTTATTTTAACTGATGATGCATTTTCATGGTCGTCTTGTCCTACTCACGTTGTGATGAGAATGTAGAATTAGACCTTCTGGTATCTGTGGTTCCTACCACAAATAAATGTAATTCTACCTGACTTGTTCATCAGCTGGTAATTGAAAACATCAGCAATGGTTTCCATTTTAGTCTCAAGCTTGGACAGTTTTGTGTGGATGTTTTTTTTTTTTCAAATTTAGCAGAAGTGAACGTGCGCTTACTTTGGCAATCCCATTTCATGGGATGTTGTTAGGAATTTCATTTTGGAAGCGTCCGCATGTTCTTCTTGGACCTAAACTGCTGTTGAACACTTATAACTACTCAACTAGTTTTCACAATCTGTTGTCCTGTAAAGTAATAAATGGCCCAAATTTTCTGCACACTAATTAAAATTCCATTTCTCATGAATTCCTTAATCGAGAGCAAGTCATTATGTGCTTTGTTGATTCTTAAGTGCAAAGATAATTGCAATGGGCAGCATGAAAGTGGTTTGATTATTGCCTGTCGACCCTTGTGAATTCTAATAGGTCTAATTGCATAGCATCAATTCATCATCTCAGCATCACTTCTTTTTATTATTAGCTCTCTGAATTGTAATGTGCTCATAAAGAAGTGTAGTAGTATATCAGGGCTGACATGGTACCTGGCCTATTGTAATTTTTCCTTCCTTACCTAATGTTACTATTGAATTAAAAGTTTATTATAAGATCCCCCTTTCCAAAAACTAGTTTAAAAATTTGTCTCTGAAGAAAAGGATACTGTCTTCCTCTGAATTTGCATTTGTAATTTCTCTGCTAAATGATAGTCAGTCCCATTTTTTTACTTTTCCAAATCGTTCCCATAAATCCTGACCGTAATGTGTTGGCTGCAAAACATCTATCAAAAGCTTTATGACAGGGCTCTTTGTTATTGCTGAACGTTATTTAGATGATGAAGACTTTGTAATGAGGTGGAGTTCCCAACAAAAACTTTATTTGTTGAGAAGCAGGAGAAAAGGAGCATTTAGGTACCTTAGAATTGAGTTTCAGGGGAAATCAGGAAGGGGGATGGGTTTTGTTGGGTGTCCTTTTTTTTGCCTTTGCTTCCCCCCACCCCCTAAAGCAAGGGTATTAGTTTACAAAATGTTATCTTGAAAGTAGCTGAAGATAGCTGTAGACGAGACTACAGTCTTGTAACTAAAGACTGCAAGGTTCTGGATTAGTAATTTTTAATAGGTTTTACTGCAAGCGCGCAGAAAAATCCTGGCTTCCCTGAAAGATAAAGTTTCTACTAAGCCAAAGGATTACAAATTTTTAACTTAAAACATTAACACTGTCAGCACTAACATGGGCTAAATTACGTATTTCTGAAATGTTTCTTCTTGAGTTTTCGTAAAAATTGAAAGATGCTTTGTGCTCATGCCAAAGCTTTGCCTGTCTCTCAAACTCTGTGAGCGCAGTGGAATCGTCATCCTAGGCTCCTCATCCTTTGCCTCTTCCATCTGCTGCTGCAGCCCCGGTAGTATCCACAGACTTCTCAGAGCACTAATAACCATTGCTGCAAAGGGATCTTCTGAGTCGTACAACAGCCCCGGCACCCTTAAGCACTTTACTGTGGAAATGGCGCTAGTGAAGCAGTTGGATTTAGCTTTTTCCAAGGCATTGCTTTCAGACATGGGAGCTACCTTGGAAACATTCATGTGCGTAAGGTCAGGATGTTTACAGTGATTAATATCAAGTATTTGGCTTGCCTGGGAGGGGAAAAAAGGTAAAACTGCAGCGGTTTCACAAAAACACGTGAAAACACATGTCTATGTTTTATCTTTGCTGCCTTGCCTAACATGTTTTTGCTTGCTTGACTATATTGCTCAGCTGGCAAGATCAGCCAAATTGTTTGCTGCTTCATGTGCTCTCGTTTCTGGCTTTTTGTAAACAGTAAGAGCTGACATTATTCTTGAAGTAAATGCTTTCACTGTGAAAATATCAGTGTGTCTTTCCGACAATCCACACAAGGGGATATGACGCTGTGAAGCAGAGCTTTGTACACAGACTTCTAAAAACTTCACCTAATCCTGAGGCTGGTGTTAAAGTGGGTAATGTGACTTTGCAGACACTTCCTCTTTTTCTGCAGAAATGATGCATTGAGCTTGTGGGCACTGCGGGCGGTGAAATAACCGGTTCGCTTCAGTAACAAGTGCAGTAAAATTTACAAATACCTTTCTCAGTATGGTTTCCCAGAAATGGAGTGGTTCCCCTCAGCAAGGCACAGCCTCGCCTTTGGAAATGGCACGCTGTTCCGATGCTCTTGTCACCCTTGCAAGCTCTGCTGTTGCCACGTTAGGGTTTTTTCAGAGGCATTACAGTGTTTACAAATGATTGCTGTCATTTCTAGCTCTGCTCTTTCTGGTTCCCAGTTCCTAAACCACAGTAGCCTATTTAAGAGACTTTGAAACTCCTCACTTGGGATTTTCATGAAATGCTTGTGACAGACTAGTAGGATGCTACGATGTTACTTAGAGCATAAGTTGACTGCATTTACATCTATGTTTCTTCTACAGCAAGGCTAAGCTCAAGACTGTCCTTCAGCAGCTCTTCTAGGTCATTACGTGACTTTCTAGAAGGTGAAGCACATTTTCTTGATTGAGCTGAACGAAGGTATGACACCGATGGTTTTCCAAGGGCTCTTCCTAGTGACACTGACATGGAGAACATTAGCAGTGCAATAAGCCTCTCCAAGCTGTTGACAGTTTGCTTTGCAATACATTTTTTTAACTTGACAAAAAAAAGAGAATGAAAAATAGTTGTCCTGCTTCTTATTTTGATACGTTTTGCTCCTGCTGCAAATTCAACTGTTTACAACTTTCCCTGATGCAAAGCACTCTCAAGATGTTTGTCAAAGCTTGTTTTTCACTTGGATCCACGCGAGCATTACATATTGTACAAAATACCATACCACAATTTTCGTTAAATATCCTCGTTGGATGCATTTCATTTCACTACTTAGCTTTTGTATCTGCCAGCACTTCTGAGCTGAGCACATTTTCTGGAGACTCTTAACACCTTTCCACCTCAGTGGTGGGTGTTTGTGTCATTCGTGAGCTCAGCTGTGACCTAAGCAGGCAGCCTCAGTACCACAGCAGGCTGGTATCCTGGCCGAGCTGGTCGCAGCCCGTGAGAGGGTTAATGTGAAACACAGTGTGTGCGGAGTTAGATGTTGTGTCACAAACACAATCCAGACAGTAAATGGAGCAAAGATGGGTGGTGGTTTCTTGTCAGCGCTCTGTTTACATTTTGCTGTTCCGCTCCTCTGGTCCTTGTATCTGGCGGAGCTGGAAGGGAGCAGAGATCAGAAGATTTCTATGTGATGTTTCTGTGATATCTGTGAAGACTCGGTTCCGTGGAGGTTTCTGACAGAAAACTGATAAAAGCAGGGCCAGCGCTAGGTAGAGAGCACCGTGTTCAGATGCAGCCACATCAGCCAGAACAATCGTTTCTTTTTCCCCCTCGCCCGCCACAGGGCGCATCCCACCGCCCCATCCGCGGAGGTACGGATTGAAGTGCGAACTGTGTAAGCTTGGGCTCAAATTTAAGGAGTCCCAAGACCGAGCAAGATGTAGCTGGAAAGTCACGGGCTGGTGTCCCGCTTGCGTTGGGCAAGCGTGCGCAGAACAGAGCGCTGTTAGGGCAACCGTAGCCTTGCTCACCTAGGTAAAGGATCTGCTCTCAGTCGTGATTCAAGCCCCACGTTTACTTAGTTCTGTTAAAATAGTTGCTGGTTTTATTAATAATGTAAATTAGCCATTTGCTCGTTTTGTTTGAAGTATTTGGAGAAGTAATAACTGTTTCTGAAGAAAGCATGCAGGTAGCAAGGTTGAGGCATTGAAGTTCTTCTCTAAATCTGTTATTTTTTTCTTTAGTTTGTGTCTGGTATAGTATAGTCTGTGTAGATGCATGTCTTTTGATTTTTCTCTACCCCCTTAGGTACAGGCTTGCTCATGCCCCCATCGTCTGCTGGGTTTGCTTTTAAGATGGGCTGCAGAGCAGTGAATTCCAAGCGCTAATGTTTGTCTTGTTGCCAGCTGATGAAACTGCCTTTCAAACTAGAGAGCATCTCTGGGGAAGAGACTGGGAGGAATTTATCACGGATGCTCGGCATGTACTGTGTTCTCATAAGTTGGTAGCTGGAATATGTTGATATCAGGAGGGTGCTTCAGCGTGGTTTCAGCCACCTAAAATTAAAATAAAATTCGTGATGGAAAGCAAGATTCCTCTTCTAGGCATGAAGTCTCATGTTATGGTTCAAAGACCTGCCCGCTTATTTCGCTTATCACAGGTATTTGAAGCAATTAAAGTGGCACTGCCAACTTTGAAATCTAGTCAGCTTTTAAAAATCAGTTGAACTTACTTTTGGGACCATATGTCCCTGTTTCCATTGACTGTGTGTATTGAGTGAGCTTGAGAGGTGGTGACAGCAAATTTAATTTCTTTTCTCTTTTCATTGTTTTGTGGTGGACTCATAGGCTTAGCAGGGGAAACCATCTTTAAAGGAACTGACTGTAGACAAAAGTCTGAAATGCAACTTGCTAAAAGTACAGAAGAGGAATATTTAAGGTGAGGTACATGGAGTGACTGTCTATTTTTTTCTTATTAAAATACAAAAGTAGTAAAGCTGAGATTTTTTTTTCAGTGAAGCCCCTTAATAGGTGAAGTGATGAAGGTGCATGCCTTCATCCTGGAGAAGATGTGCTCTTGTTTCCTTTGCTGGGGTTTGGATCCTTGCTATCTTTAAGCTTCCAGGCTTGAAAGCAGTTTCCAATTTCGGAGCTATAAACATGATGCTTACTGCTTATGAGGGAAATACAATATGTCCTGTATAAAATGCAGTCCTGTAGCATGGTTCACATGTCTCATCAGCTCTGTCTTTTTAAAGTGGGAATGTGTATTTAAAAAAAATAATAAAAAAATAAATTATTTAGGTCTTGTCATTTCTAACTTTCTTCTTCCTCTGCATCTACCCTGCTTTGAGAGGTGATAAATGGTACCAACGGGCTGCACGAGGCTCTCCTGTCTGTATTCCAAGAGCAAATGGCCAATGTGTGTTTGTGGCAAGGGAGATGCTAAACTTTCCTAGGATGGTTTCCTAAGTTTTAAGTGTTCAAACTTTAATCAGGCTGATTTAGCCACCACTGGTTTCTTTAGGAGATATGTAGAGAGCCTGTAATTTTATCACCTTTTTTTCTGAAAGATGACACACAAAATTCTTAGCAAAGCATGTATTTTCTACCGTGAAGTTTATGTAGATTAGAGAAGTGTCACATGAAAAAGATGCGCTCCAGTTTTTGGAGGTGCAAGAAGTTTGTTTATTCTCAAGAAAACATGGAAGAAAAAGTGAATGAAAAAATGAGCATGGTGACTTTTGTAATGTGTTGCCATCAAGGAATAGATGTGCCACAGTGAAGTTATGAATATCATAAAATTTTCCTTAAAACTTTAAATCATACTTTATTGCCACTTTAAGAAGCCTGTAAAACTTCCTGTTAAGGAAACAATTCTTTCAGTCTGATATTTTTTTAAATCTTTTTACCTGAAGTGATCTGATTAAAAAACCTCGTATCTCTTCGCTAGGCAGATAAACCTGGCGCTGGCGGTTGCACCTGAGGTTATGCTGTCTCTAAGGTGTGATTAAGGGTGGGGTAGTTTGGTCTTCTGAAAACTTCTTGCTACAATCACCAGCCCTTTCAAATGAAGAATAGTGTTTCATAAGTGTGTGTGCTGATATTCTTAAATCCTATGCGAAGCACAAATAATTTGAGTGATTCAATAATTTCAGAAAGGGAGAGAAAGCCTTGAAGTATTGGCACAACCAGCCCTGGTTCTGACACTCGCCCTGCAAATGATCTGGGGACCTGCTTGTATTGAAGACCCAGTTCAAGATTTCCCGTGGCCGTGGCAAATACGAATGTGTCAGGGTTGGGGGTTTGGTTGGGTTTTTTTGTTGTTTGGTTTTTTGGTTCGTTTACTGTAGTTCTCTTGGGATGCCTTCCTTTGTTTCAGCATCCTTGCAAAGATCTCGGTCAAATAATAAAATACGGTTTAATAAGAAATGTTAATGATGTTAGCAAAACAGAATTTGCACAGGAAAAATCCTTAAAATAGGAAATAAGCGATTTTTTCCTAGAGCTTGCTGTTAAAATATTAGAGCACTCTGCAGCACTGTTTGGCATTCAGAGAAAGTAGAAGAATTTCAGTTCTCAGAGTAAAACTTTTCTGGATAACATTAGTCTGGTACTAAGCTTTGTAATGAGGCTGAGTGTGTGTGGGTTTCTTTTTTTCTTTTCTTTTTTTTTCCTTTTTATTCCCCTGAAGGATGCATCTATGCTTTAATTGTTCAATACTTGAGCAGAGGTAACTAAATCAGCTTTAACGGAACTGGGGTGGACACTGAAAACAGCCCACGTGTGGCAAGGATCTGTGCTTTCAGAAGCTGAGAGCATTAGCTCATTTCAGATTTCTGTGCCCCTGTAATTAATCCGATTCCAAAACTTGAACTGAGGCTAACTTAACCCCCAAAATATTTGAAATATTTTTTGCATATTTTATGACTTGATTTGCATCACACCTTTTTTTTTAGGTCAATATTTGCAAGCTGCTTCTTTGACTTAAGAATCGAGTGTGGCTAAATATACCTTGAATTTATGTGACTAAATCCTTTACCATGCTGCTTTGATTGCTTTGAATTTTTTGTAGAATGGCAGACAAACTCTCTTTTACTTGGTATCTTAAGAATAAGCGTCCTCAATTTAAGGTCAAACAAGTTTATTTGTGAGTGCTGAAAAGCCGACTGACTGAATTATTGGACAAATTAAAAACAAACTCCCTCCCAAATATCTTTTGTTGCTCAGCAAATAGAGAATCTTTGTGGCTCATGCTTTCCTACATGTAGCAAACATAAACCAAAAGTCAGCTTTAAGACATCTTTGTCTACAGCCTTGTCCATTTGCAAAGACTAATAGTCAGAGAAAGGTGGAGGGCATTACTTGGGTCAAGGGGGTCGCTCGGTACGTGTTTCCTGAGCCACTGGATGAGGACGGTGCTCGGCGGAGCTCCTCTCCTGCTACAGCGAAATGAGGTTTGCTGTGATGAGGACAAAATCTGCTTGGGGCAACGGAGTTACATTTCATCTCTTTTTGTTTTCCTAGGTATATTAAGGTCATTGTTTGGGTACATGATTTGTAGAGGACAACAAGGATAGCATTTGCACATTTCTGCTGCAAATGCTTCGAGTCCAGATTAAAAAGGAAAACGAATAGCAAGTCGTGGATGTCATAATTTCATGTTATGTCATGTTCATTTCATGTTCATTCGTATCACATCACGTTATGAATATCCCAAATGGAGCCGTTGCCTTTTAGCTTTACATCTAGGCAATTATTTCCATCGAAGTTGTGGGGCCGTCTGTCTAGTCACTGCTTTGACATCTGTCATCGTAGTACTAAATTGCTTTGTAAAACCTATTACTTTGGGATATAGTATAGTGTCTCTTAATTGCACCCCTTGCTTCTCCTGCCTGAACAGAGCCTACTTTTGTTTCCGACGTTAATGGCGAGGCCCCGATGGCAGAGCGGTGCTGCGAGTTCATCGATGGGAGGGGAACTGCTCTGGGATTACACAGGCATACTTGGGCCTTGTATTTTATGACGAGCACGAGTGCCAAAAACGCTTGGGTTTTGACTTGTGTGACTTAATTCTCTGGCCGGCTGTTGAGGCAGTGGTATAACCGTTGCAAACAAGCTCTCTGTGTTTTTTAGCTTCCCGCAGATGCCGAGTGGTTGCTCTCTGCTAAATGCCGGCTATTGAGCGCAGACTTCTGCGGCTCCCCGACGGATCTCTTGGGCTTGGCAAATCCTTCGCCTCTCCCTTTGGGAATATTGTTTTCTGACTGTCTCCGCTGTCGTGTACTTAAAATATACACCTAACCCATAAAGAGGGATGTTGGCTAATCATTTACAATAAACATATTCTTTACCTTTTTTTGGGGCAGACAATGCCATTTAGGTGAAAAACGGCTTAAATATTTTACACACATGACTTCTAGACAGCATAGCTTTTGCAGCTAGTGAAAGATTTTTTTGGTTCACCCACACCAGCTATTTAATCATTGCAGGCAGCTATCAAAGGTACACACTTCAGATTGAGCGGGGCTTATTGCTTCAAGCCTAAAAAACCTGAGACTGTCTCTTTAACTGCTGATAAATGCAATATCTATCTATATAAAGCAAATAAATATTTCTGAACTGAGGAGCTGTGTCATATGTAGCCAAGTTTTAGCATTGCATGATCTGTAAAAGATGTCTTGCATTTAAAATATTTGACTGGACTAATCTGGTTTTGGAGACACATATTAGTAAATAACTTAAATGGGGCTGTGGTCCTGGGGGATTCATTTAAGCTGAACGTAAATTAACAGTTGTTTATTACATGCTGAAAATGCGCATTTTATGTGCAAGTGCATATAACCAGAAATAGAAAACGCACAAGCCGAGCAAATTTGTATACCGAGGCATTAGGCTACCTGCATTCCTTAAGAACAGGGATATTCAGAAGGTACGAATATCTGGCGGTAATTCCATTTCCCATCGATTGAACCTTGGCGCTCTCTTGTTCAGCACCAATATGGTGGGTGTTTATTGTGTAAATCAACTGATAAGATTTACAAATGGAGGCCTAAATGCTCCGGGTTTTGTCAGATTTTTGAGGTGTTTATTCAATGGCACACGCAGTGCGGTAGCTTCCTTCTTAAAATTCATACGGTTCCTGCTGTGATTGACAGGGTACAGCTTCATTATGCGGTTTGCTAGATGGGCCGATTATGGCTATGAATGTGTGAATGGGACGAAGGAGAGAAATGTGTAATTGATTCTAGCCGTGGTCGGCTGGTTCATTAACGGTGTGAATGCGCCACATGCACGTCGGTAAGGGAAGAAATGAGAGAAACTTATTTGTACTTTTCCAGTTGTTTGGAAGAGCTCGTTATGCTAATATTTTTGCCATCTAGTGTCACTTCTACAAAGAACGAGGGAAGAGCAAATTACATCAAAAGTAAATTATATCATTGCTCCAGGCTGGTTTTTGAGGCACGGTCGCTTCTCTTTGTCCTTTTGCAACTGGAAGTTGTGTTTTGTCTTTGCCCGCTCTGCTCTGCCCTTTCTCCGTAGCAGTGTAGATAAAAACTCGCCTCACAAACAGCACGTTAAGATGTACGGACTGACTGCTGTAATAAAGACGACCAGAGGAAACAAGCCTCGCTGGCCTTTTTACACATGGAGTTTGTATGCTACAACAGACGTAGTTTCATTTTGACTGGCCTACATGGGAGTTTGAAGGGAGAGTCGCTGTGCTTTTAAAGTGTTGATTAAATGTGCAAATTAAATTTATTTTCACCGGTGGCTAAGTAGCGACAGGGATGTTTTAAATGTCCGAGCACATGCTATACCTCCAGATTAGTTTGTGGCTCACAGGAGATTCAGTTGTCTGCTTTCTTTATAGTGCTTCAGAAGCAAAAACTTTACAAAAACAAGCAGAGGTGATATGGAGGGTGCGTGCACGCAAATTGGGGTGGGATCGTCATGGGCCTTGCTTTGGCCATCAGAACCTTTAACCAAATGCCTGAAAGTCAAATGACCAAAAAGAGAGCAATAGATCCTATGAGCTCTCCTTGGATCAACTACGTGTTGCTATGTGAATCTTAGACAAGCCAATGCAAAAATAAAATGTTGCTTCGACCCTAAAGGAGCTCAAAACCACAGTGGTACAGCATAGATCTGTGCTGATGCTTTCTTTAGACCACCCCACCTTCTTTTCTGGAAGCATTTCTGTGGGAAAAAAATATCTTCTTCTCTTATAAATATTGCTTTAAAACTAAGCAGCTTCATTAGCATTAAAAGCAGTTTGATCCATTGCTGTGGCCTGATCCCAGATGAGAATATACCTTCCTCTGGGGCTCTCTGCCTCGGTGTACTATTAAAAACGTAAGCAAACATCTCTGCTCTGTGTACATAGAGAAAGTGATTTACAAACACAAGGATTGCAGCTTTCTTTTTAATGAAGTTTCTTATCAGTGTGCTTGGCTGGAGGACTGACCATAGCAAATCAGTAGCTTCAAAGCAGTGCTGGCAGCTTCATTTGACATAAAAATTAAAATACTACAAACAGTGAGTGTGGCATGCGCTGACCTGACTGTTCTCAGTCTTACTCAGTTTACCTTGCTCTGAAGAACAAGAAACCACACTAGAGGACGCTTTGGGGAAATGTTTGTATCCCTTGGTCCTGTTTGACCTCATTAAGAAATGCTCAATCAGCAAAGGGGTGTGGGAGCTTCAAGAAGGAATGGAGCTGTTTGGTAGCGGAGATCTCTGCCGGGCTTTTGCAGCCAAACTAAATCTTTTTGGAGTTTCTCTGCATTTCCCCCAGTTTAAAAATCTTTAGGTGATGAGATTGCTTCTGTTTCATGCTGTTGTGCTTCTGCATGCACAGTCTATCTTCAGCCTGTTGTCATGCTTGTCCCTGTGGCCAGTGCTCCCATCTATGTTGCTCTCTGCAATTGGTTTGTCTTCTCCTGCGGTGAAACTCATCCCCACGTGTGTCCTGTGATGGTCCTTTACTGTCGTTGAGGTCTGACCTGGAAGTCATGTTTCCTTCAGAAAGGCCGTGCGCTTCTCTAGGGTGGATGCCCGTTCTGGCCACGGGTAGACCGGTATGGAAGACTGATACGTAGGGCTTGTGCGTCCACGTTTGTCCTCTCTAGCAGTGCCGGAGGTTTGCGTTTAGGGTTGGCTGCTGTAGTGGGTGGCTGAGTAGCAGGGCAGCAGTTGGGCCCCTTCATTTTCTGGTAGACAAATGCCTGTAGACCTCCCCCCTCCAGCACACCCACTCTCTATCGTCCTCCAGTTCTGTAGCGTACAAATTTCTCTGGCTCGGTGCAGCTGGGTGAGGGGAAGATGTGCGAGCAGAAAGGAAACCGTATTGTGACAGACAAGCTGGAAGATTGACACAGTCTTTGTAGACGTATTAAAAACAAATGGCTCTGCTTCAGCCTGTGAAGTCTGATCCTCATATATTAACTGCATGGACTGGAGGGGAGAGCTGGTTTATTTTCTGGTTTGTTTGCTTTATACCTGTATAACCTCAAAGGGTTTTGTCTGCCTGCAAACCTTGAATGTATTGTGGAATAGCTTGAGCAGAATAACATATAGTTTAGGGTAATGTATGGATACACTGATTTTATTGACAAAGTACAATAAAATTATTACTTCCCTGTTTGTCGGCTGACTGTGAAACACTGGCATATTATTCATACTGCTCTGCTAGTAAAGTCTTACTCTATCATGTGTTTCAGAATAACAAAGGGCCTAAGAAAAGCGCTTTTTGCCAATGATACGCTGTAAACAATTACAATGGTTTTGATATTTTATAAACCAATTCATAGATGTCTTCAGTGTCGTGTCTAAAGAGCCACCTATGGTGGTGGGCTTGTAAAAATTAAAACATAAGAGCAAAAAAGTGCATTAAAGACTACCTACTTATGTGGCGTGTCTGGTGCAGTGGTAGAGGGTTGCTAACGAGGCACCATGAAAATGCTAAATCAGGAAGTTCTGAAAAAAAGATGACAAGAAAAACACTTCCCATTTACTGAGCTGAGAATTTTTAAAATTAATGTTTAATAATGGAAGACTAAAGGGATGGAGCTAAACATTTAATGAGTGAAATGCATCTAGAAATTATGCCAAGGGGATTTTTATACAGAAAGACCCGAGCAAGAATTTGGTACTTGGGCTGTTCCCCAAAACTCCTTCTTGCTGTTAAGTAATAACTTAATAATTTAAGCCATTAAGCTTCAGCTTTTAAGCAGCTGCACCTTGAAATGCAAGTTAACTGAGCCTTAGCAGAAAGAGGGAAATATTTTATGATTCTTTCTTTTATTCATCTTTTACACTCTCTTTTAAAGTTGGTTTTATAGTCATGCCTTTTATTTGCTTGTTGCCTGGTGGGTGATGTGAATTTGAAAAGCATCATGGTGCCTCTGATCTTAGCAAATGTAGAATGACCTTGATTGAGAATCAGATTCAGGGGTATATTCCTTCCCCCTTGCTCTGTGATTGCAGCTTGCCTCTCTCGAAAACAAAGAAGAAGAAGTGGGGAAAAGTCAAGAGAAGCTTTTTCTTTCTCTGAAGTTGCCAACAGCCAAGTGCTAACACTTCCAGATAGAAACCTTCCTTGGAAAGCTTCAACCTGAAGGAAATTGCTGTAGTCATGGTCGGAAATGACGGCCTTTCCTAAAGGTTGTGTGAGCACTTCCGTATCTCCGCAAGCAGAAGCAAATTTTCAACCACCTATGCTGTTTCTTTTTTTTCTAGGTCTTAATAGTCTCAGTTTTGTTTTAGTAGCTAAAATTCATGTAAAAGAAAAGAACTCTCTTCTGAGCTCCCGGGTGAAGGCGTTCTGCTTGTTCCAATCACCTGCTATCGCTTTGCTCATCAGTGGGTAAAGACTCAAAACCTACTTGATGGTTCAGTTGCCTGAAATGCTGTAGGGAGGGTTTGCTGGAGTCACTGCCTGGCAGCTGTGACATTCAACAGAAATTATCCAATCTGTCCATCTTGTTCCCACAACTGGAGAAAATTACTGTGATCAAAATGGAAAGAAGAGTAGTTAACCTTTTATTTACTTCTCAGTAGGGTGGTTTTCTGTAGCAGTTGGGAAGTTTAGTTCCAGTGGGTTTCAGTTTCCCGTCACGGCCGATTTGTCCGTGTTTCTGCGCACTGGGATTCTCTGGCACGCTTTTATTTGCGGAATTATCAATAGTTTCTGGCTAATGTAAAGAGAAAATTTTGGAAATGTTTAAAACGTTATGCCTCAGTGCATGAGCAACCTTTTAAATAGTAGAGACAGGGACTTGAGAGATGATGTCTGAATTAAAAAAAAAAAAAAAAGACAGCATACGTTTTAATTTTAGTTTGTTCATTATCACTTACGCTTTGGTATTGGTTGAAGGGAAATAATCAAAGACAGCTTGGACCAAGGAATAATGGTGTGAATTCTGTAGAATTTGTGAGTAAATTAAAACATTCTGGAGTGTAAGGACAGCAGATGTTGCTTGGAAGCCTGTCCCGTATGGGACAGAAACACAACCAATGGGACCAGCGGTACTGCAGCTGAAAGCGTTGGCCTCATCCCTGTTTGTGGTAATGCTGCAAAAAAAAAAAATAGTGCCACTGTTTACTTGCTGCTGCTGTATATCGTAGGGGATGATAAGAAAGGAGAAAAAAAAAAAATGTACCTGCCACCATAACTCTCGTGTGCACGCTTGCTATAGAAGAATGATGTTTGAAAAGTGAAGGTGCTTCCTACTAGTGAGGCATGGGGGGGGAAATAAAAAATAAAAATCATGACACCTTTGAGCTTGTAGATTTCTTTTCCAGGTTTTCTTTTTACTCCAGGCTTTTTACTTCACTTTTCTTATAGCACTTTAGAGGGTTTGATTGATTGCAGTATCTGATTTTGATGAGTCCAGAGGCATCATGCCTAAGATATTCCCTGACTGTACTTTCTCTTTTTGTTCATTAAGTTTCTTCAAACAGAATATTTGGTTTTATTGCATGATGTCTCCATCTGGTCTGATGTGAGAGAAAAGCACATTCTTTGGATAACACATTCATAGGTCACAGCTTTTTTTTTCTTAAAATGGCTGTTGAGAAAAGGCTTAAATTATGAAGCAAAAGAGAGGACCTGCATATCATCAAAGTTCTGAAGTTTTTTGTAGTAAACTTTCCCAGTGAGAGGACCTTCAAGGGGTGAGAACAACTAAGGGTTTCAAACAGTTGTACGATATTTACAGTTGTACAACCATAAATGTTTAGTGTATTTATGAAAACATTTTATATATCCTGCATGTGGACTGCAGTGCACATATAATAAGTGTTTAGTGTGTTTTCCTCACTTTCTCCTTCAATGCAAATACTGTTTTTCATTTTTAGTTAATTGTTAAAGATGTATCTTATTACATGCTTTCCAGTTACAATCATTTTCTTACAATGTTACAATCATTTTCTTACAATATCATTCCTACCTTTCTGTCTAGGTGCAATACCAAAATGCATTGACTTGCGATAAATAAATAAACCACCTTAGGATCTCTAATTTTTTTTTATTTATTTCTTGCAGATGTGATCCATACTGTTGGGCCGATCGCGAGAGGCCATCTCACTGACACTCATAAAGAAAACTTGGCAAATTGCTATAAATCCTCTCTGAAACTGGCAAAGGAAAACAACATCAGATCAATTGTAAGTACTCTGTGAGAACACAATACGACTTTTTCCTCATTTGGATCTTTGGTTTTTTGCTGTAGAAGAGTTATAAACACCAGCTTCCAGAAGGGTTTCTTGCTCTATGTGATGTGAAAAAGCAAGAAATCAAATACTGTTTGGCCAAAATAGTTGCTAGAGAAAAGTATGCGGTTATTTTAGGAGATAAGGAAAGTTGGCCTTGTAGTAGGTATAAAAACAACTGAACCGATAGGAAAGGGAAGGAGCTGTTCCCATGGCTCACTTGTACACAGTATTATTTGTTAAAAATACCTAAAAAGCCACTGGTCAGGTGGATAGCTGCATGCAATGTTGCCACCTAAATAGCTGAGAAGCGATGAATTTGTTGCTGCTTCTTTCCATTAATGTTTCTTCCTAAAAGTAAAGGTATTGGTCAGGTGGCAATGTTTATAGCACCCCCTCCCCAAAATCCATCGTACAATAGCCTGCTATGTGATCTTCCATCGAATGATAGAGGTTCTTTAATGGCTTGAAATACGTGTTACGTTTTTTGTACCCTGGAAGGCCAGATTTTCAAAGTCTGCAGAGCAAAGCAGCTGTTCCTTCTCCAGCTCTGGAGCTTTGAGTCTGTAGCTCAAACTGTGGCAGCTGAAGTCTTTAGGTATCCCTAGGTTAGTTCTGTAAATGTTTAACCAAGCAGGAAATTATCACCTGGGCATGACTTCACACCTTTTGGGTCATTTTGCCTGGTTGTGTGATAGCATGTATGTTTGGCAACATAGAGCACACGCTTAATCTAAAAAATGTTAACTGAACCAATGGTGTTATATCTGGGGTGAGATAGTAGGGGAAAACCGTTCACATCAAAGAAATCACAAGTGGAAAATAAAGCTTTTTCGAGGAGAGGGGCAGGACAGGTGTAGGGCTTTGAGCTTGAGTTAGATGTATTCTTCAGAGTCAAAGCTGATGAATATTATGTATTTCCTTCTTTTTGGAGTGAACTGCTTTTCACGCTTTTTGTGCTGCTGAAGTCCTCTCTGTACTTCTCAAAATGCTGTCAGGTGAGCCCTCTCTTTGCCATTATCCAGCCACAAAAGATAGGTGGTACCTGACTGACTCGTTACTTGTTATATGTATATTTTTTTTCTCGTTTAATACTATGCACATAATTTAGAACTGAAAGGAGCCTTGGAGTGGGGTGGGGAGGCATGTTTTGAACTCGCCCCTGGGATTGTTTAAACACGTAAGGATGTTTCTTTGTCCTGCTCTGATTCTCACTGGAGCTGGTAAGATCTCTGTGGTGGTGTTCCTATGTTCACCCTTGTTCCTGCCTTTAGGCTCAGGGCAATTACGTGCTGCTTCTGGGGCATTCAAGTTAGTGAGAATAAAGTTCCTAACATGGGGGTGGGAAATGAAATGGTGTAAAAAAAGAATATTGAAATAACAATGGAAAAAACCGCAGTGGGTGTTGGTCAATGCTGGTAATGCTTGCAGCTGTAGAGATTCTGTAATTTTAGGATGTTGTAGGTGGTATCTTGGTATTTAACATGGAATAATAAAGAGTGGTCATATTCATGGGTTTCATGAAAACTAACCTGATATTTTAGTAAGAAAAGATGACCACGGGACAAATCATCCATGGATTATTTCCTTGCTGGTGAAGAGCTGTTGACTGTGCACCTGTTTGAGATAAAAAAAAATACTCAGCACCCAGACTTGCAGAACACAGCTGCACAAGCTGAACAGGAGCCAAGAGCCATTCATTCATACCAGCAATAAAAAGCTTAGCAAGCAATATGGATTTTAAAGTCCACATGACAGATCGTGGGCCATTCTGAAAGGCCCGAAGTCCAGTGATTTCAGTGATGCTTTGGGCAGTGAAGGCCACTTGAGTGTCTACCCTAATGAACAAATCAAGCCTGGAGCAAAGTAAAACATATAATTCATTCAATTAAGGAGCAGTAGATTACTGTGAGTCCGAAGAAAAGAATGCAAAACACAAGTATAGTAGATATAGAGGGGAAGGAAATAAATAAAAATGCCTACAGACTTCTGAGGCTTGCAGAGGTGTAGTAGAGAGAACAAGGAGTACTCAGACCCTAATAGGCAACATATGAGGGTGGACTAGATTATGGTAACAGATATATTTACAATAGGGATAAAAGAAACAAAAATGGGGGGCAGGGGGTGGTAGTGGTGCTTGCCCATGTGAAATAAGGAAGAGAAAATCTGCTGTGCTGTTTGATGGCATGTTTTGGTGGCCTCTTTAACAAGAAGATGAAATGAGCTTGGGAAAAAGGAAAATGAGGAATTTAAAAATAGGTACTGAGGAAAAGCAGTATATTTATGACAAATAAATAGGCATTGATGATAGTAAGTTGTAGTATACTAAAAGAATTAACTAAACCAGAAAGCATCTGAGCACTAGCAGGAGTAGCAAGTGAGAAGGAAGCAAGAAGGCATGAAAGGATTGTAACTGCATGAATGTGTTACTTATCCTCGAAACAGAAAGGACAGCAAGTCTAGGAATTAATGCAAAAAGGGGGGCGGGGAGGGGAATGACATACCACAATTCAAATTGTTTTGAATGTGAACTGTGTCATAGGAATTAGAATTGCTGGAGGCGTTATGAATGAAGAGTAATGATGAATGGCAACGTATCAAGTTGGACAGAAGCGTGCGGGGTGACTCAGGGTGCACCGCTAAACGCAGTTTAATTTAACATCTTTATTAATGATTTTTGAAGAGTACATAAACAGCTCATTAATTACATTTACAAATGATGCTACATTAGGCAGTGTTGCAAACACTAGAAAAGGACAGAGATATATGGTGACAATTGATTACAGAGACTGCGAATATAACCTCATCCAGCATCCGCTACAGCACCAGAAGGGAGGTTTTGCCTCCACTTGAGTGGAAGGTAGGTCAGAACCAGAGCTGACAGCTACAGTGTAACTTGGCATGGGAAAAGATGAAGTAGCATATGGTGGGGAAAAATAACCCAGTTTGCAAATAGTCAAAGGGAGAAGCGTGCTGGAAAACCAGCATAATGAGGAAATGGTCTTGAATAATAAGTCTCGAATTAGACGTACTTACAGCAGTCACTTGTTTTGTTTCAGTATTACATGTTGTTGAGCTGCCTCTAGAGAAATGATGGATGCCACAGAGGTTGTAGGTTCTGTTCAAAGTGGACCGGAGAGAACAGGAATAAAATTTGGAATAGATCAAAACTCACTTATCCATATATGTATACAGGCTTTTTTACGTGCTGAGGCGGGGAAGCGATGATCTTGAAATACTGCGTAAATTGTGAGATGCAGCTTTACGGAGGGAGGAGAGAAGAATCTTGTTGCGTGTATGACAAAAGGGCCATTAAATGGTGTGGCTGATAATTAATTGTGTCAGTGTCTGAAGTGTCCAGGCATGGGTGAGAGCAACTCTGTGCTAACTCTTGGGGGACCACTGAAATCTCCTCTGAAAATGTTGCAATGTCAGGAGATATATATATATATAAAAGAAGTGATGGGTAAAACCAGAAGTGAGATGAGGGAATATAATGAAATGGCAGTCAGCCCGATTGCCAAGCTTCACAATTCACCAGCAGCCCTGCCGTGGTGAGGATTTGCGTAGCCATTAAGGCAGCAAGAAGAGCCTCGGGAACAAATTTGATTGTCCGCAGGATTGTTGATAGAGAAATCAAACAGCCCCTGGTGTTTGTCTCCTGCACCAGTTTTCTCAAACCTTTTATGCTTGGTACGAGGTTTCCAATGCCATATCAGCTGTTTTCATCCTAGAGTTTGTCTCTCTTGGGTCATCTACTCCACCTACCTTTTAGGTTACCAAAGGAAGGTTTGTGTTTGTACTGGTTATCTGGCATTCCTGAAAACGCGTCGCTTTTTTCTTTGCACTTGTTTATGTAGCTGTGCCTCCTGTAGGACACTCAAGCTGCTTTCTGACTATTTATGTGGTCAATGGTGCTGGGTGAACCTTTTGTGTTGGATGAGTCTGTTAGTTATACAATCTTCTGTCTGGTTAAGAGGATACTTGAGGAATTGTTTCTGTTTATCTTGGCTTAAATTGGTACAGATCAACAGGAGAAAAAATATTTAAGGTAATACACGGAGTTTAGTTTAGGAGTAAATAGTTGGTATTTAAGTAACTTAAGTTTCTTATATGTTCAGAAAAATTTCCTAATAATGTAAAAAATAGTATTTTGATGTTGGTCTAGTCAACACATTAGTAGCGAATGCTGTCCTCCATCAATTAAATTTCCACTTCCTGAAACTCTAGGAATTATAGGCAGCAAATCTTCACTGAAAGAAGAAATGGCAAAAATAGTCCAACAAATACTTTTTTCCTGTATTGGTTTTCTAAATAAGACTTACGGGCCAGTTGTTGGGCTATCAGGCAGGCTAGGGGAGTTGTAATCACTGTTTTCAGGGATTAAATTGGTCCCCTGTTTACCCATTGTTTGAAATTATTTACTCTGTGTGCTCTGACTTTTTTTGGAGGACCCCCTGTCCTGCTTTACTTGGCGTACGCCGCTTTGAAGCTATCTGATACCCTGGAACTTTTCTGAACACCAAGCACTTCCCTGCCACGTCCTTCGTTCAGATTTTGCTTGTGGTTGAAAAAAATCTCAATCAATTGAGGTCAGTCAAAGCTGGAATTGCAGTTAAACAGACACTTTATGAACTACATAAAAAAAAATAATAAAAAAAAAAAGCACTGTGCCTTCTTGTGGCTGGGATCCAAGTTGAAAGGGCTGTGGTGTGTTTGGAGAGAGGGAAGCTGGTGCTGATGCTTCACCCGGAAGGCAGGGCAGGTTTCCTCTGGAAATGGAGAAGTTTTATTTGGGACTACAACTCTGCTGTTGTTTGGCACTGCAGTCTTCAGGATCACTTCATGTTGGCAGGGGGTGAATTGTAAAGCTTTAACAAGAAGGGTTTCTTTAGACTGTGCTCTCTGACCTCCACTTCTAGGGAGAATTGGGGGGGGCTGGAGGAAATCCTCAAAGAATGCGGCTTTGAGTTGCTTAAGGAGGCCTGATTACTACCACCACGTATATTAACAGGGTTAAATACAAAATACAGAATGTTTCTATCGCTAGAGTCAGAGGAGAGTTCATGCTATTCTAGAGCCTTACTAGATTGCTGTTGCATAAAAAAAAAAAAGAACCCACACCAAAAATATCATTCTGTCTTTCTGCTATGCATGCCAAAGGTAGTCCTGCTCCAGGGAAAGCCTCTTAGCTGGTTTTTACTTCTCAACCAACCACCCTGCTCCATCTGTCTAAAGTATATGAAGGCAAAAGGCCACCTCGAAATATCTCAGCAGAGGACCTATTCAAGGGCTGACTTGCCCATCTTCAGGTCGAGTGGAAAAACCATCTTTTGGCGGTGGGATGGCTGGTGACCTGTAATGATGGGATATTTCTGGGAGAGTAGGTTGTCTCTGACTCTAGACAAAAGCGCATCCCTCCCGCGCGCACAGCTTATGCCGCACTTTGGTTCGGGTTATTGCAAAAGTATGCTGATGAATAAGATTGGGACATGCTTTTTGAAATCCACACTGTGCATCAATTTCTGGGGTCTTAAATCAGCGTACACAATGCATATAACTACCTGTGCATATGCAATGCTTTTAAGTGACAGTATTATTTGAGGCTTTGTTAGATAAATACTCCTCTTGCATAAGTTAATAAGCAGGGAGTTCTGACTCATATCCCTTTGCAGGTGTCTTTCACAAACAAGGGTCATTTACTTTAATTTTATTTGTTGTCCTGGTATTGGCCAAGTAAACACCAATACTAATAGAACAGAATATTTGTACAGAAACACGACCTATTAATTATTCAGAGCAACATGTAAAAATACATTAAGAAAGGTACTTGCCACTTATTCATTTATAGCACTTAAAGAACTGAATTGTCTTTTTAATTGTTTTAAGTATTTGTCCTCACCTGTAACTGTGGGTTTAAAAAACAGACTTTACAGCTATGCACTGACATTCTTGGTGTTTGTATTCACCTTTAAAAGGAAGGTGTACTTCTGAGAGGCTGCACTGTTTCTTTGAGCTTTGTTTGAGTGGAGGCACATTTAGCTGCTGTCATGCCTGAACCATCAGTTGTAACTCATGGACTGAAATTTTTGATATCAGGTTCAAACCCAGAGTGTTCTCAACTCCTCCTGTTCTAAATTATAAAATTCATCAAAGAGGAATTTTACTTGAATTGTCGAAAGGCACTTAGAATGGCGTACTGTCACGTATTGGTCTAACAGATTGGTTTATAGTCTTGCCTTTACCTGCCTTGTTCTCTCAGGATGCAGAGTTATGTTTTAGGGAAAAGTAAAGCAATTTTTAAAAATTATTTTTTTATTTTTAAGGAAACCTATTTCCTGCTGAGAATGTTGCCATAGCAATGAGTTATAAGTCTGAAATTCCTAAAGGTTGACTTTATTCTATCATCTGGTTTTCTGATTATAGATTCATATCCATCAATCAGAAGAGTTGCTTTGGAAGGAAATTTCCGCAGCATCATAAATCCACTTAATTTGTTTCTTTGAAACACTTGCTTAACTTGAAAGCTATGATATGTCTGATCTTACTTTTTCAAACTGAGTTTTCTTTCCCGCTTAGTCTTTTTTTTTGCTTGTTAATATTTTCTGTGATAGTTTATAGATCATATCTTTAAAAATTGAGCTACTGCATTAAGTTTTAAAGTTTAAGTACCACATTGGCTTTTCCCATCGTCATCAGATGAGGAGGTTATGTCCTTTCCTTGTGGTTACAGGAATTGCTGTAGCTGGCCATGCTAACCCAAGGCGAACCCGCTGCTGTGGGTTGCATGTGCTCCCAACCATTTCTTTCAAAATGATCTTAGCAGATTGAATTGCAATCCCGTTTCTCCAGCAATGATTTCATTAAATGAGATGTATTCAGCACGATCAAGTGTAAATTGTTACACCTAAACAGAGACGCTCATTCAACTGTGAACCATTGAGGAACGATTGTAGCCCTAGGCAGAGGTTCCCCAGGGAATAAGCTGGAGTTTGAAGTGGATCCTGTGCTGGAAGCGAATTGACAACCTCACCCTGTTGTGGGAAAACCAAGGAAGGAGCAGCTGCAGAGTGACAATTAAACAGGAAGGGTCTGTGAAGTTACCTGTTGCCCTGCTTTACAGCTACCTGGACTACGCTGTCCAGTATGGGGAACAGCCAGGGACGGTTGTGGAGTTAGAAACAACACCAAGCGCAGAGCGAAGGAAAAAGATTTTTAAGTCCAGAGAATAGAAGACTAGAGGTGAGAAGATGATGGGGGGGGGAAATTAATGCATAAAATGCTAGTGAAGAGTAAAAGTTACTAAATTGTCATCTGGGGACAGGACAAGATGTAAAAGTCTAAATTTATAGGAATGGAGTTTTGGGTTAGAGATTACGAGGATTTTCCTAGTTGGAAGGATGATAAAGCCCTGGGAAAGTTTGCTTAGGAAAGTTTTGGCCCCATCAGTGGCTGTACATGGGCCGTCACTAGCATTTGTTGAAACCTGGGTTCTTAACGCATTGAGCGCTGGCAGAAGCCCGACAGCGGGGCGCGCGAGCCCAATGACAGCGGGGTGCGCGAGCCCGACCCCAAGGCTGTTGCAGCCCAGTGGAAATCGGCAGGTGGCCCAGTTACTGCGGGAGCTTGGCTGTAGAGCGCAGAGGCAGGCAGATTGGTTTATGGTGCAAGCAGAATTCACTTAAAAAAAAATGGTTTTCATTCTGTTGCGTTCTATTGTTTGGTTTTGGTCACACAGTTGCACAATTTTTATCTTCTTTTTTTTTCTCCTTGCCAATTTGCATTTACCACTGTGCCACTGGGAATGGTTTTCCTGTTGAGATCAATGCCTTTGCTTCCTGTTTCTCCTGCAGTCTGGCTACCCTTTTTCCTCGCCACAGAGGGTTTTATACGGACGCTGAGAAGGTAACCAGCTTAGGGCGCACACACAACACGTGCAGTAACATTGAGACTTGTGTACGCTTCTGGTTTTTTAATAATATTTTCAAATTTTTTCTGCCACCATGCAGTTATATATTCAGTATATATTTCCTTGGAGGAAGCAGATTTGTTTTATTTGATGCTTGAAGCATATTACAGGGTTTTTTTTCCTATGGCCAAGAGCGGCAGGAGCAGCTCAGATGGATACATGGATCAGTTGTGAATGTTTGTTTCATTGCAATGTACCACAGAGAAATTATTGGTTGTAACGGTAATGATGGTGTGACCTGATGTGATTTTTTTCTTTTTAAAGTATGATATGATGATTCCTGAATAGGGACATCCCTTTTTTCCCCTCCCCCCACCCCCGTCCCAGGCGTTCAGCCGTGTTTTGAGTACGGACAGGGACAGCCCCAAAGCAAGCAAGTGCTGGCANCGCAATGTACCACAGAGAAATTATTGGTTGTAACGGTAATGATGGTGTGACCTGATGTGATTTTTTTCTTTTTAAAGTATGATATGATGATTCCTGAATAGGGACATCCCTTTTTTCCCCTCCCCCCCACCCCTGTCCCAGGCGTTCAGCCATGTTTTGAGTACAGACAGGGACAGGGACAGCCCCAAAGCGAGCAAGTGCTGGAGCTCCTGCTGACAGACAGGTCTCAGGGTGCTGAGGCTTCGATACTGCACCAAGTGGCACTAACAGAGGACAAAAGCCACTGTAGCCCTTCCGCCTGCCTGGGTCATCTCCTTCTGCCTGGCCACAGCCAACTGTCTAGATAGTATAAAGAAATAGCAGTGCTTTAATTCAGGGATTGCATTAATAGGGACTCTCAGTTCTCCGTTTTGTTGTTCTGAGATGTTAACTGTTGCAGCGGTTCTGCAATGTGGTGGTTTTGTGATGGGAAGAGGGAGAAAGGTTAATTATTTTTGTTGGGTTTAATGAAACATTGAATTTACACTTAAAAAAAACAACCCAGCCAACCACTGAACTGGTGAAATAAAAAAGGAAATGGCTTGTTTGGGAATAAATTCTGCAAGTTTGTCTTTGTGCTGGGTTTAACGTGTGATAATTCGCCCATCACCCTGTGGGAATCCTGTGCTTAAAAAGGATGGAACTTTCTAGATACGCTGCCTGTTGGCTCAATAATTGGGGAACTGTCTCATTAGGGAAGGACAAAGTGCAAATCTGTCAGACAGTGGACCAAGATGCTAGTTATGAGACAGCTCATAAAAACTAAGGATTGCTTAAGTCTACACCATAAAGTGCAGGGGAAGAGAATGATTTATGTTTCTGTACAGAGGAAATTGTACTGGGAAAAAAAACAATCTTCATTTTGATTGAAAAAGGAAAAAAAAAAGTAAAAATAGAGGAGTTCTTATTTGCATGCAAATCTCAGCTGTCCGGGATCAGATGTCTAGGATGCTTGCTATTATTTGAATAGCAGGTTCTTGTAATGGGAATTCAGAGTAAGAGTTGATGGCACGTACAAATGCCTAACAAAGCCCCTAGAGCTGGTGGGCTGTGGCCGTCGCTCTGTGCGAAGTCATCGTTGTCCTTCTACTTAACTTCCTTCCCTTGACCCGTTCCCTGTCATCTCGTTTGCAGTTTGTGAGCTCTTTGGGAGGGCTTGTATTTGCTCTGTAAGGACAGTCTGTGTGTGCTGTGAAGGTGCAATCCCTGTTAGGACTCAAGGGATTCGCAGCAAAAGCAGTAACAGAAAATAATAGTTGCAACAGTCAATTTATTTTTTTTTTTTTACATAAACTGCAGTGACTCTCTCCCCATCACCAGAAGTGGAGTCTGGAATTAGAAAATGCTTATTCACAGGTTATCATGCTGGTAGAGGTACCCTCCGTGATGCCTTGTAATGTACGAAGGGCTGTCTGGCAGATAGTGGCTTGTCACTACCAGATTTTTTTTTCCCCATCACAATTTAATGGTGAGGAAAAGAATGTGTGATGCTGCATTTTAGCACTGCGTGGTGCTCACAAGGTCCCTGTCACTTGGCGTTTTTCATCTGATAATTTTGAGACACTTCCATATATCGCTTTTGCTTTTTTAAACATTATTGCTTTAATTTATCTATGCAAAGAACGAACTGTAGTGTGAAATTTGTATGTGCTTTTTAACTTGAAATCTGTCCATTTTTCAAATAGCAAATGAAAAAATTAATTTGAACATTGGTTTTTATATTTACATAGCTAATATAAAGCAGAGAAATGAAAAATTAAAAGCATAAATTATTCTGTGTATCAGATGGGTATCGTAATACTTAACTAGGTTAAAAAAAGTATTTTATTACAGCATAATATCTATTTAGGACCAGAGTAAATATATTGGAAAGCAGTTTTAGAAAAACAAACAGAAGGGGCATCCTTGAATTGCTGCTAGACACTTGGAGTCACATATCTTAAATAGAAATGATATATTAAGTCATAGCTACGTGTAAAGAAATAGTAATGATCAGTAGTTAGCTACAATATTTATACCCTTACCTGAAAGGTGTTTAAATATTGTTCTGGTATGATGAGGTCACGTTATCTTTTAAGGCCTGTCCAGAGTAAAACCATTATAACTTGAATAGTCTAATTAAAGTAATATGACTGGTACTTCAGTATTTTATTTTGATGAAATACTGATTTCTTTAATCTGAAAAACTGTTGTCACAAAATGTGAACTGCATGTAGTTCGTATTCAAGTGAAACAGTTTAGCAGCCTTACTTTTTTTTTTTTGCAAGCTGGTTGGCCTATCAACCCCTAGAGATGTCTGCCAGTTAGGATGGAGAGATCTGTTCATAGCACAGCTGAAAGCAAATATAACCCAGGGAGTCAGTAGTTTTGGTAAAGAAAGCTATGATAGAAAAGATGCGTATTGTAGCATGACTACCCCTGGCTTGCCATAGGTTATGATTGCAAGGGGGAGAGAATTTTTAAATTGGGATAATTACAAGACAATGATTTTTTTCCCACTTTCTCTTGTTATGCCTTTTCTTCAAAAAAGATTGCTACTGAGGTTAAAGCTATAAGCTGAGAACACACATTTATGTAGACTGCAGTTAGGCTGAGCATTTACTTTACTAGAGGTCTTACTAGAAATCATTATTTATTCACATTGGAATATAGAATATGTTACATTGCAAATCTTTTCTTTTTCTAAGGAAATAAGTTGTCGTACCTTTCTGAACTTTCTCTGACATATACTGGCTGCATTAAATCTTTATGAATTAAATCTCGACCTGTTGTGTCTGTTCCACACAACCGTGCACTTCCAGAAGAGGAGCGGACGTGACACAGTGTTTTTTTGTTCATACCAAATGACATAGTTTGGACAGAAACCTGGGATGATGATGATCTTCATCGAGAAAGCTTAGATGATGTTGGGACAGAATTATCCATTAATGTGTCCTTCTTGAACAGCTGATCCAGACTCTGCCCTTCCATAAACGCAGTGCAGTTCTTTCCCCTTCTCGTGCAAAACAGAGGAAAACGGCGAGTGTGTCAGTGCCTGTAGGAAAGGTAAGAGAGCACGAGCCCAACAAGCTTTTATATTTATGACCTGTTGGTATTCCTTGCTGTGGAATGAATCCCTCCCCAACTCAAGCATAGACAGTCAGGCTTTGTGCAGGAAATTTTGCTAGTGTAGTAGCAGTGGGATTAATCTTCCTAGTTTGTAAGCGGATGATGCCGTTTTAATACGACAACTCTGGGCTATTTATTTTTGCCTGCCCTGGATCCATCTCTGGCCACTCTTGCAAATATGCTGCTTCGTGTTTTGGCACGTTGGAACCGAAACGTCCCCCCGCTCGTCACATCCCTGAAGCTGAAAAGCCGAGTGCTTGCGTGATACGGAAATCTTTGTACCTGCCCGCCTCCTGCAGAAGGAGTAAACGTTGCCATTGATGATTCTGGATTATCAAAATATTTTTGACAGTGATTTTAAATCTCCATCTCTTGTTCCCTTCTCATTTATGTCCTTTCTAAGTCCTTGCGTGAGCATCTTTTCCAACTGGATCATTGCAGATCAGACTGTTGTTTTTCAAAGCAAAATACACAATGGCAAAAAGCATTTCTTCCTACATCAGTTACAGGCGGGCATTCCTGTTCGACCTTTTCTTATCTGTTCTTCCATTCTCAAATACACCAAGACTAAGTTTAGTGACAAGGACAAGCTCAAGACAAATGTAAGTCATCAAACTGTCATTTTTTCTTTTTCTGCTGAATTAATGCCTCCCTTGCATTTTAATTCCCCTGTTTATGTGCCGTGGCACCATATTTGCGTTCTTTAACAGAAAAACACAGTGTTCCAAGCATCATATTATTACTTACTGCAATCTTGAGTCGTTATGTTTGTTGTTGTCTGTAGTTTTGTTCCTTCTAAGTGTTTACGTACTTCCCTTCTTTGCTCCCTCAAAGTGTGTTTCCTAATGTTAAATTCTACAGGACATTTATCCATTTCCCTAATCTCTTTCCATCTCCCTTTTGTTCTATATTCTCATGTATCTTCATTATTTCACCTCTTTTGAATCATCTGCAAAATTACCAGGGATCCTTGAGCTGCTGAGTTATAGAGAATAAAAGTTGTATCCAGACCTAAGACGGCAGATGCAGAAAGATTCTCATTTATCTCATGACCGTGTCTCTTCTCCATGGCCCTAGCACAGAAGCGAGGAGTGTGGCATATAAACTGAATTTTTGATGCAGTTTTAATATCTCAATGTTTGTAAAACACCAGTTCAGAAAATGCAGCTCCCTATTTTCCTTAGGAAAGCAAGCCTGTAGCGCCATATCCACGTGTACTCAAAATGAGATGTAAAAATTTTGCTAAAAGTTGGGAGTCATAAAAAACAGTTTCCTTAAACCACCCATCATTTGGTGGTCCAAGAAGCATTTTACTAAAAAACTTCAAGGTAGTGACGCTGTCTGACATAAGTTCATTCAAATAACCTGCCCTCTGAGAGGATGTATATCCATCATATTTCATGTCAGGACTTGGCCCCCAGAAGCTAATGACATTAATGACAGTTAATTCTACTTAGGCCTGGTGGTGGTGGTGACTACAGCTTGTAATCGGGCATTAAAACAACCCACTTGATAAATTCAGGGATGCTGAGCCAAATCACCTACTGCGCTGCTGACAAAATTGTTAGTGATCCATGATTTTAAAAGCAGGAATCGCTGGTGGTGTTCATCGCTGTTTATTGGGCATTGTTTCCCTGTGAGGTCCATTCCCTTCATTTATAGTTGGGAGGAGAGTATTGTGCCTTTTTCTCACGAATTTGGCCGAAGCTAGATTCATTTTTGGAAGGCCTAGTCCAGTGTCATCAACATCATCTAAAGGATTTCTGTAGGTACCAGAGACAATTGGAATAACTTAGCTCATTCTGGCTAAATACTCACAAATCTCGACCGAGAGCAGCTCTGTCATAGCCGCACCACCTGTAGTCCCTGCTCTGGGTAGCTTGGATGGGTTAGTACGATTTATCATCATACCTTTCCTTTGCGGTGCAGATGTACTTTAAGTAAATGAAACCATTTTTCTTTATTATCTCCTTGTTAAGAAAACCAGCCCTTGTGTTTTCCCCAAGCGTAGGGCTTCTCTGAATAAATATGCAAAGCGTCATTTCACAAAATGACATTCTACCGAATCCCTTTGTACTGAGTCCTGCCAGAGGAGGGAGAGCTGAGATGGTTTATAAAACAAATACGTGCACCTTGCAAGTCTTTATGAGGTAGTTTGGGGTGAATAATGGAATGCTACACAAGCGTCAGGGAGATTTGGGTTAAATGACAGGCTCCGGGAAAGGCTTTGGAGTATAAAATACAAAGTTAAATATTTGCTAGTACCTAAATAACAGCCTGGACTTAATAAAAGCATTTCTAGCCAAATAAAATGTTAGGTAGTTTGGACTGAATTGTGAAAGATTTTGTTAGTTAAAGATAACAACTGCCTTGTAATTCTGACTTGTGAGGAGGACCTGTGTCAGCAGTTAGGCCCAAAAGAGAGAATAACAAATAGGCAGGAATCCTCAGGTGTGAATGCAACATAAGCATAGGTCAGGAAGAGCTGGAAAAATCCTGCAAAAGTCGGAGATGTTTGTGTGTCTCATCTTGGTGTCTTCTGGTCTGCAACAGAGGTTGAACTGCATGAGAGAAATGGCAACTGATCGAGATTAAATGCTCCTCCAAAAAATTAGTGAGCAGTAGTGGTACTATTAATAGTCCTAAGGGCTTTCCATCAGTAGGAGGAACTGGTTTGTATTGACAAAAAACATTAACAGTTATGAATGTGTGCCCAGACCTTTGGCTTAAAATGGTCTCTGGAAACCTGTGCCTCTGGACTGGAGACTGTATCTTTTTCTCTTTTTCTTTTTTTTTTCCCCTCCTTTGGATGGCTTGGGACATCTTTTTTTTTTTTGTAAACCCTGTGGGTTCTGTGGATGTCAAGGAAAGCACTGTCCTGAAAGACTTAGAGTCAATGATCTAAGTTTATGTCAAATGATAGCTCACTTCTAAGAATGGGGTTTTATCTGTAAAATTTCGGAAGGCATGCAATCTGTAGATAAAGGGTATGTGTCCAATGGACTACTTTCCTATTTTTCCTAAGGTTTTTCTAACTTGTTTCTAGTGTGCTTATTAAGCTCTTACAGAATACATTGTTCTGATGTTTTACACTGAAGAATAAATAAATCAAACCCCTTTAATGCAGCAGGATCTCTTAATAGCAAAGACTAGGCTTGCAGCTATACCGCTATCCTCTTCTGAGGTATTATCAAGAGAAATAAAACCTTTCAAGGGCTCTTGAACACAATGACATTGAGCAATTGCTGGGTACACGTTGGGAAATGTTTGTTTTTACAAAAACAAAAAATATGAAATTGTTTGACTTTCATAGACTAATCGCAAGTGGGCTTTTTTCCCCAGAACCATTGTGGATGAAAAATTTGTATTCACCTGAAGCTGTTGGAGTCAAGCTCCCATGTCGTGTATCTGAAGTAAATCTCGTAAACTCTCAGCACCCAAAATGACTTCACTTGGCATAACGACTGCAATCAATAAGTAATAATCAGATTTCAGACTGGAGAAGGGAAGGCTCGGTAAATGTTCTGGTACATCGCGCATCACCGTGTTGATGTTAGAAAACAGCATCAGCAGAAATGATCAAAGCGGAGCAATATTCTGCAGCAGAAGTGTCAAAAATTTAAGTTTCTGCAGAAAGATTTACATGACTTCCTTTAAATTTTCATTTCTAATGTGACATGAATCGTTGTGTACTTGGCATTTCATCGCAGAAGTGCGCAGCTGCTGCTGCAAGCCATTTAAATATGTTTATTGTAGCTGATGGTCCCTGGCTTCCAATCAGTTCAACGTAACAAAAATGATTAAAGGCTTGTGGAAAGTAATAATTTAAAAGACAAAAACGCTGGTATGCTTTGAAAGCTAATGGGCAACTTTTGCCATAAGGAGTAGGGTTGGACAAAGCCCCACCAGTGGAAGAGTTGCAAATATTTGGACGTGTAGTGAGGGCTACTGGCAGGAGTTATAAGCCTGCCCGGTTCAACGTGATGCTCTGTCTGCAGGGAAATGTTTGACATGGGCAGATTTCAGATTCATAAACCGTAGCAGGTAATAACAGTGTGCACAGAAAACCAAGGCTGACCTCATGTTTGCTTTATTTTGCTTGTCCTGGTTTTAACGTGGGGGTTTTGTTCCTACCAAAGTAACGTGAAAGCGCGTTGACAGGCTAGCGTGTGCGAGCTTTGTGGAGGAAGCTGTGTTGTGTTTAATTGACTGAGGGAGGGCAAAAGCCTTGGTGGCACCCTATGAACTCGGAGACATTCCTGCAATCATGTCCAGCATGAAAAAAGGGATAGGAAATTAAATCTAGAGGGGCTCTGATTATGGGATCACTGACAGAAACAGAGTGAAGGATAATGTAATTTAAAAAAAAAATAAAAACTTAAGTTATCAGATTAGATAGATGATCTGGTTGCAGAACGTAGTCTGAGTCACAATACCTTGGAACTGGAAGGAGGCAGAACAGACAGCAAGTGTTGGGGTTATCTTATTATTTTTTTGTAAAATGAATTCTGGGTCAAGATAGAACAAAAGCTTGGATGTTTTGGGAGGAGTCTTGGGAGATGACCTGAAGGTTGCAGCCTCTATGAAAAAGGCCAGGATGAGAGGCTAGTGAAGAAAGAAAGAAAAAAAAAAAGAAATGGAGGTGCTCTGAAAGGGAAGGGGGAAAAGACATTAAAGTTTTGCCAAGAAAATATTTTCATGGTACTACTTGGAGGTTTACTTTTTCCTTGGAAAAGCAGGTAGGCAGGTGTGGACAGAGGCAGGCTGGAGGAGGAGATGGTTCCACGCAAAGAGGTGGCAGGAGTGCCTTAGTGACCCTATAGAGGCCACGTACATGCATAAATATTTACACAGAAAGTGAAGGTTACTCCTCTCTACATGATGCAGCTGTGGTGAAACAAGTATCTCTGAATCCTAATTACTCACTTTCCACCTGCAAGTTAGCTGGTGTGGGCTGGAGGAGTGTGGAAGTTTTTACATGTGGGATGCACGTAAAAATAGCAGGGACTGTCAATGGCAATCAGAACCCGACTCATTACTGCAGCCTTCGTAGCACCGGGGAGAAGACTGTAACTTTTCCCTGATGTGCTCAGAGCCAGTAATTAGCCGGTGGCACTGTCAGTGTGGCACTAGTATTCTTATAGGCGCTACGGATGAGCCCTTCTTAGGTGACTTGTTGCTCCGTTGTAGAAACCTGCGCTTCGGTCCGTGTGGAGTTGTGGCAGATGGGAGAAAAATCCTGGACTTTTCTGAAGCAGGTGGATAGGAGCAGCCTGAGCTAAAGGGACGGCATAACCCCAGCATCGATGACCGCGCACGCTGCGGAGCGGTGGGGCTCTTTCTTTGAGTAAGAGTGGTTCACCTCTCGGCACTGCTCACGCGGGCCTTGGTACGTCATCGCGGCGGGCTCGCTCACAGGCTGCGAGCGCGGTGGGCAGGCGAAGCTTGCCTCTTAGCCTGTTCTTGAGACTGCTGGAGTGCCGGCTGCTATTTCACGAGGGAATAAATGCTTTCTCCTTCTTTGTTCCCCTGCTCCTTCTTTTCTTATAGTCGATGCGGGAGGTTGAAGGAGAGATTACAAATACATTAGAAGCATGTTATTGTAAGACACTTTAAAGCGTCCTACGCGCTTTGCGAACAGGCGCAGTTTTCCACATTGTTGTTTTTGTTGTTATATAGACAATGTTTAAATTAATGATAATTATGAAAGGTCTTTTTATGATGTTACCAAAGTTTGTAATGTGAACACAATAGCTTAGCCTGAAGTATTTCTAAATAGGGCTGTTTTTTTTTTTCCAACATTGTTACCCAGATAAACTGAACAAATAGAGAAGAGCTAATTGACTTACCTCGCTCAATTTATCGGAATGCTTTTGATAACATTTGACATCATTTTATTAAACATGATGGAGAATGGAGAGCGGTGGAATGTTTTGTTCTTCCTGGTGTGTTATTTTTGGTAAGTGTCTAGGGTGCAGTTAGATAAGCTACAGTGCTAAGGCTGAGCAAGAAAGACCTAAATATCCAGTGAATTACTCCTATTTGCATTGAGAAATTAACCATAATTAGCATTCAAGTTTTAATGATATTGTATTTGTGAAGCTGATAAGGCCTCTGGGAGTGTGGTTGCAAGAAAGTTCTATTGTTTACTATATGCAAATGTAGCCACTTAGCTTTAATTAGAGGTTGAAACCTGGAGCAATTATCAGCAGTTGCTTTAGTATTAATGAGCTTGACAGAGCTGTCCATCATGGTGTGTTATATGATTGAGAATTCGAATATTGAATCCCAGTTGGTTCACTGTTCACAGCACTCGCAGCCTTCGTCAAGCAAAACCATTTCATTTAGCATGCCGTACATTTCGTTAGTTCCAGTCATTGGAAAGACTGAAGTCCTTATAAATTTGTATAGCTGCTATTTTCTGCATGATGGCTTGAGAATATATGAGAGAATTTCTTTTAAGGCATGCGTTGGCAATGATTTTTTAAAAAATAAATGGTTCTAAGAGCAGTTATATGGGTGCAATATAAAATCTTAATTCCTTGATGTCCCAATAATACAGTTTAGGATAACTGTTGGCTGATGAATTTCCTCACAAAATTAGCTGATGTCTCCTCTTATGTGCTGGAGTTAGATACTTCCATTCACTTTCTGCTTTTAGTAAAGGACAACAAGAGATGTAAGGAAAAGAGAAAAAGCTTATAGTGCTTACCCTCTTAAATGTTTTTTATTTTGCTCTCATTGTAATGGCAGCACTAACCATTAGTGACTTCTGTTGCTGCTTTTTAATGTTGGGGATTTTTTTGTGGAAGCTTTTTGGGGTTTTTTGTTAGTTTGTTTTTTGTTTTTTTTTTTTGAAAAAGCAGCTTTTGTGTTGAAGTAGTAGAAGGTTTCCACAAAAGATCCATATGGCGGGGGGGGAATAGAAAATGTCACTTGAAGTTAGTGCTTTTGGTAAACACTGTTGAAAGTTGTGTTCTGGGGTGTGTTTTTTTTTCCTTCTTTTCGGACTGTTTCTTTGTGAAACAACTTTCCCTTCCACAAGCCCTTGAGCAAGCGGAATACTTTATAGAAGTATATTAAAAATTCTAGGTATAATAGATGCTTTGTGGTTTTAATTTTTCATTGTAGTTTGCTAGATGGCAAAATATAGTTGTGAACTCTTGTGTGCTCTGGCAGGTGAGGTTGAAATGAACCCACCGATGACATTTTTAGCATTTCTTGGTACTCCTTAGGATGTAAAAAGCTTTACCCTGTTGAATGGCAATGCAAAGCCATCCGAACTACTGACCTCTGGGGCGTGAAATGCTGTATTAGTCTCATGTGTATTTAAATACTCGAGGTTGTAGGGTTTTCTCAACAGAGATGGGAGACTGGAAGCATTTACAGGACATTATTTTATGAGGTGCTATCGAACAGCCCCAAGTGTGAAAGCGCAAGGCAGGGTGAGCTCTGGGCACGGCTTGTGGCAGAGTGGGGGAAGCATCTTTTGGGGCGTCCTGCCCTGCCATCGGGACGTGCCTTTGGTGTCTCGTGTGGCTGGGGACTGCTGCCCTCGCTGCAGGGTGGGTTTTTCCTTCTGCCGCGGGTTTGGGTTGCTGCCTGTCCCCGTGCCGCTCCAGACCGGCTGCTGCTCACAAGAAACAGCCTGGTTACGCGCTTGGCGTTGGAAGGATCGTCCTGAAAAAAGAAAGCCTTGTTTTTCAGGGGGAAGGACAACTCTAGAAAGTTTTGAAAGGCTAAATAACAATGCATGTTCTAGATGAGTATCTCTGACAGCTAAATACTGCGGGGAAAATAACACGCTGAATCTCAGTTGTTTGTAATTCCAAGGAAGCCAGCTAGAGCTACGTGGAGCAGAATTAGGAAGCAGATGCAGAGATGCTAGCACCAATTTATTCCTCCGGGCAAGCACAGCTTCCAAGCCATGTGCTTTTTGGTGAAACCATGCTATTTAATTTATTTTCTAGGTGAACAGAGTTGAGGTTAAGGGGCTAAGGCTGTATCACGTAGGCAATCAATTTTTTTGTCTTGTTTTGTTATGTGGCTGTGTTGTATAGGAAATGTACTGTATAGCCATGTTAGTAGCTATTTCATCTTTGGGAAGAGGCTAGTTAGGGATCACCAAATAAGAAATCCAGCTGGCTGATTAGACACCATTAATTACGAACTAGCTCTCAAATCATCACCCTTCCACTTCTGGCCTCTGAGTCGCTGCTCAGATTGTCCGTAGCGGGGCCAACTTTGGCGTAATTGTATGTAATAGTGATCTATAATTCACACAGTGTCTGGTAATTTGATTTAGGCAACAGACCACACAGGCTACTAAAGGATTAAAGACAGGACATAAGTTACTCACCTTAATGAGGCTTGCTTGACCTGTGCTTTGCCGGTTTATTATGAAACAGTGAAAATGGGATCCATTTTGCCCCTCTACCCTCTGGCGTAAGAGGAAATTAAAAAATTGCTGCATATATCATTTCCTCATTGATACTTTCCCTGCTATTAACTCTGTAATAATACCATATGTATTTTTCAGTACGTAAATTACATACAGCATTCGTTCTTCAAAGCTTTGTTTTTCCCCATGTTTTTCAGCAAGGAAACTGTGATTTAGTTGTGCCCTAATTCGCTCTGAAGGTTATAGGTGGTTACAAGAAAAGGAGAAACTGGTTTTGTTGTTGTTGTTTTTAAATGCTGCTAAGCTTTTTAAGTATTTTTAGCGTGTAGAGCATTTACCATTATTATATATTAATTTTTTGTACGACAGAACTTACAGTAATACATATTTAACATTTGTTATCTTTATTTATGACTCCTATTAGTTACTATATTCATAAAGATAAAATGCCCATAAATTACCAGTGAAACAAAACCATGTTAAGCTATATTTACTGATCCAGTCAGGCACTGTTTCTGTTGTTATTTAGGGCTCTTGTTCTTGTTTACATCCTATTACTCTTCTATATTTATAGCCATTCATCAGCAACAGCTCTGTTAAAACTTTGCAAATAGGTGACACATTTAACATTTCTTAAAGCTTTCCAGTGGCAGTATTTTTTTTTTTGCGTGTTGTTTCATTTTTGTGTTTCAGCCACTTCACTTGCACTTTTGAAGTCTTGGTGGCAGGAAACCCGGAGAGGGGAGCTTTGGGTATATTTTGTTATATTTTATTTTATTTGGAAATAGGTTTAACATTAACATTTCTCTTGGGAAATATTTTGCACGCGCTCTGATCAGGCGCGAACTCTCTCAAACAATCATCGCTGCGAATATAATAAAGTTTGGAAGCAGGGATGGTATTTGCTAGGGTGCCACGGGCGTTTTAGAAGATACAGTGTTATTTGTTCTAGATAGAACTCTTTGGGTTTGCTTACATCAAACCTCTTTTGCACCCGCCTAAGTGGTAGCTCTGATAAGTTCCCCAGTAAACAAGCCAAGGTCATTGCAATTCATTCCCACAAGTCACTTCTCGCTGCGGAGCAATCACTTCAAGGCACACGTTTGTTATTTAGCAAAGAGCAGGAGAGAGATGGGACTGCGCGGCTGCTTTAGAGCCGCTTTGATCTTCTCTTTCCGAACAACAGTGCACAATGGTAATTACAGCTCCTTTTAAAACATATTAGAGAGGTAGGATAATAAGTGAAAAGGGAATTTTCAGTCATTTTCAGTGTCGATGAATGCGTTATTAACTCCCAGTGATTTTGCAGATGCTATTTCTGCCAGATGAGCCTGAATGAGTGGTGCTTGCCAGATCAGCTATTTAAGGAACCCTGTTTTCCGCACTCAGCAAGGGATGGTTCCAGTCAAGTCTACTTGTAAATCCAAATCTGGAAGACAAGGGCGTCTGTTGGGGCTGCCAGGATATTACGTTACACCAGTTCTGATTCTTTTGTCTAGAACAAGACCAAAAACCCAGCTAGAAAATTCCCTTTCTGATTAACGTAGCCGCGGCTGCCTGGCTTATTTCTCTGTCGTGAAGGGCGATTAGCTTTGCAGATGTGTCCGGGCAAGGCAGTGAAACTGGGGAAGGCTGCGAAGAGGCAGCCCCTTCCGAGACAAAATGGACCACCCCGGATGGATACCGGAACGCCAACCCCCGTGCAAGGGAGTCTTTTTGTGTTTTGTCTCTGTGCGACTGACTGGGGAACCTTCTGGTCTCCTTGATGTTTTGCAGTGTGCAAAATTTGACTAAAGAGCTTGCGTGTGACTCGCTCAGCATCAAAATATGTAAATATACTGATCACCAGGCAACTGGTATGTTGTTAAAAAAAAAAAAAAAGAAAAATTTGGGCTTTTCAGAATAAAAAAAAGTAAGTTTTAAAAATTGTCCTAACCTGTAAGTCTTGCATCATTTTTATTTGAAATTATTGTGACTTTTGAGACCAATTCCATGTTTAGTAAAGGCTGTAATAGAATTCCTGGGCTCATAAATAGTAACACAGCTAAGCGATCAGTTTTAATAATCCATTGGCAGTATTGCTTACCAAGAAAATGTGTACATTTCAAAATGACTTCAGCAGAAAGCTAATCAAGCTTAGTCACACTCTTTGAATGACTAACTTCTGCCTAGCAATTTTGCTTGATTTCTCATATGCTATAAGAAATGCAGTTTTGTGGTTTCGTGGAAGATTATCTAAACTAATAGCTTTTCAGAACAACTCTGTTGTTACAGAATGTGAGAGGATTTCCATGATCTTTCTTTATTTTACTTTTTTTTTCCTGGACAATATTGCAGGACTAAACCTGTCTTTATTTCGTTCAGTCTTGACAGTTGTAGCTCCTAATACGCTTTAGTTATCATTCTCGATATGTCTGGTTGGATATGGTGAAGGAAAAAAATAACAGCCAGTCAAAACGTTCGTGCGAAGCTGCAGAGTCTTTGTTCTTATTACATTAGACAGTTGAATCTCAGATTTGGAATTTGAAATTTGTGTGCACTAAAATAGGAGGCAAGTAAAGAATTTCTTGAGCAAACAAAGCAACAGCACATGTAGCAACAGGATGGCTGCAAGGTGTTTCCCATGTTATCTTTAAAATGCTGATTTTCAGGGATCTGGCAAAACATCAGTTCTGAAGAGAGTTGTTTTTTTTAATCAGATCAGTTGCTTATGTGAATGTTTCGAAAAGGACTTCCTTGGTTCCTAAGCATTTTCTTGTATATCCTGATGGAAAATATTTGGGGTGGGGTGGAGGGGGTGTAGGTAAATGTAAGGAAAATTCACTTAATATTACAAGTCAGTCAGTTGCGTTAATAACTTTATTTTTTATCACAGTCAAAATAATACTGAAAATATAGACTGGATGTTTTCTGAATAGAAAGCTTTGATCCAATTTCTCTTGTGACAATAGTGCTCCTATTTGGAATTCACTTGCAGAATTATCTCTGCTGAAAGACAACAATCAAACATGTTTTCATGGGACTTAGACTTGGACTTCACGTTCTTTTCTTGAGCACTAAGAAATTTAAATGGAGTTTAAATCCTTCCTCCTCCATTTTTAAAACATTTTCTTTTCCCTATCTTCTACCTTGACTTAGTCTCACTTGTTATTATTTCACTTTCTTTTTTCTTTTTTTTTTAATCCTCAGCATATCTGAGGTCTAGAATCCACAGAAGTGATCCAAGGGTTTTCCAGTAGAGTGGCTTCAGGAGGAAAAAAAATTAGTTTCAAAGCTACCACAATAAGAGCTCAGCATATTTGACGTGCAATCAGCTTCTGGTTTGAGGTGGTAGCAAGAACATGTAGAAGGTAACGTATGTGTTCTTGCTGTAGTTCTCTGGGTCATTTGAACACCTAATATCAGAATTAAAGCCATTAAGCTCATACTAACATACAGTTGTCAGTTGTGCACCGTGGAGTGAATTATTTTACTACAGTTTTACTTGCTTGTCCTGTGCAAAAATTTTGGATATTTGGAAGGTTTTGGTTGATTGAGGGGTGGGGTTTTTTGTTTGTTGTGTGGGTTGGTTTTTCTTTGTTCTTTTTTTAAAAGAGGCAGTTTATGCACTACTCTTCTGGGGGGGGGGGGGGGGGGGGGGGGGGGGGG